>JALJCQ010000021.1:0-412595 GCA_023091665.1 Pythium myriotylum | reverse complement strand
TGCCATAACGAGGTTTTGACAACGCAAGTTCTCGACACAACGGAGGCTCCATTAGTGGTAAAGTTGAGACGCCACCACTAGTACTTGTGGCTGGCATCGAGCTTATTTTCCAGTTTCACTAAGGCGTTGGAAAAATTTAACAAGGCAAAGCGTCCGATTGACCGGATTGTTGGCTAGGAGCATCGAGCCCGTATCCGCTTATTGTCCTACAGCAACATCACCATATTTGCCAATGGCATTTTGACCGTGTTCCAGATGGATTTTAACAGTGCATCGTTTTCACGGTGTTTGATGAGGCGAGTCAACTATACATTCCTATTTTCTATGTCGTTTGCGACTTCGAAAAAGCTCCTATTGACGTTATGAGTGAGTGGTATCCTGAGGAAACTAACATTGTCGGGTGCTATTTTCATTTTAAACAAGCATGTCAATGCAGGATGCACAAGATTACCATGGGGCGTGTTGTCCTTGATATACTGACTGTTCTCCCCCACTTCGACATGGCCGCGCGAGGGGATTTGGGTGCGTGACAAGATCATGGAAGACTGCGCGGCAGCCAACATGAAGTATTCGACGAAAGAGGGTCGAGCATTTTTGCGCCGCTTTGTGTAGCCGTCCACGTGACCACTACACAGACTTCGCTTGGAGGAAGCGAGAGCAGCCGCTCCGAGTCGACCCCTGTCGACGAGCGCCAAAGACTTGGCAAAAGGCGAACTGCCGTATAGTAATCCTCTCTGTAACCCTAGAGCCCTATATCCCTGGTAACTAATCCGGGGATATTACCTACTGAAATATGATAAACCTGAGTCACTACTTAGGGTAACTTTCCCCTAAGTGGACCACCCTAATTATGTAACCACACTACCTATGTAACTGCAAGTATAACTTGTGTACCCCGCTACACTTTGAGCGCACGTGGATTAACCGATATAAGCCAGAGGTGTGGAATGTTTGGGATTTTGGGCCTAAGTCTGGTAAAGACTACAAGGACGGCGCCGGCAGGCGTCTTGTGTCGCGGACCAACAATCCGTTAGAGCGTTTCAACAGAACGCTTAACCAATCTTTTGGCGCGTCTCACCCGCCTTTAGAGAACCTCATCAGGTCAATCTACCGGGAGTATGTACATCTAAAAATTGCAGTGATGATAAGAGACGCAGCAGCACCCAACCGAAGAACGCTGCTCGAGCTGTTCAAGCCCATCTGGCTCTCCGACGATTTCTCAGGCGATTAGGAATGGTGGTTTCCGAACTATTATTAGATCGGAAGTGGAGGTTTCCGCTTGAGGACAGCCTCGCCACCATTTCTGATCCTGCTCGACGAACGACAAGTCGCCTCATGGATTGTTTCGCGGATCCGCCTGAGGGTGGTCCGGGTGGTCGGAAGTACCGGTCTTGGACCCTTCCTATGGACCACCCACATCGCAGGCAGACGCTCACGATCGATGGCCCGCCGATGCTTGTCCCGCATGAGAACACTGCGACGCCGTTGCGGATCGAATGCGTTCCGTACACCGTTTCGTTCGTAATCTGCTCGAGCACAGTAACCAGAGACTTTTGAAACCAGCCCTTCTGGTCCGAGCCTGGAAAGAGTCGACCATGTGGGAGTGAGGGATTCGATGCGAGGTAGACAGCAAGCGCCAGAACCCAGCACGTGTCTGGCTGCATAGGGTTGGCATACAAATGTCGGGGGTCCCTTGGTCCTGACGCCTTCTGATTTGTCTCCGTCTTGTCCAACACACAGCCCGCGTTGTTATTTGGAGAATGCAAGTGCGACATGTGCAGAGTTTCGACCGAGTTGGATCGGCACATGAGGTTTCATTGAGTTGTAGGGAAAAGGTGAGCAAAGCCGTAATCTAGAAGCACTAGCGTCCTCACGCACAGCTTTTCGTAGAGTGAATACGCCAGCGGCTCTTTGCCGGGCTTGGTCGTGCTTGCACCGCCCTGGTCGTCGTCGGCTTCGGTCCTTTTCATTACCGAGAAGAACGTTTTCATATCTTTGTGATACTGAGGTTGCAGGGGCAGGTGTTTACGCTGGTACATATCGCGCATTGCGCTCCTGTAGCTACTCAACGTTTTCACCCTGACTGCCTTCGAGTTGCGTTCTTCTTGGGAATGGCTGATGATTGGACCATAGTGAAATCAAACCAATTGAAGCCAGATTGACAAAAGATGATCGGAAATCGGAGGCAAGTTTGGTTACGGCCGCACTTGAGGAGACATATTTGTCTTACGGAAACCGATGAATCTTGTCTGTCCGCGGCGTGGATAAGAATGGGGAAGCGGTTAGGTCTTTTGATATTCAAAGCTCTGGTTGGCCGAATATCGATCGAATGGATTTGAAAATGATTGCCCAAAACGATTCGATTGGGGGTGGTCTTACAAATTCGAATGCAAGTGACAATACTAAAGCCCAGAATTTTATACAAGATATATGAGGTATTTATTTTGCGTCATCTCATTTTCATCTCCGCTGCCATCCGAGTCATCCTCACTGTCGTGCACTTCGTCGTCGGAGCGTCCGCACATGTCATCTTCCTAATTGCTTTTGGCATCGTCGGAGAGATAGATGGGCTTGGGCAGCTCGAGCGGCGTTCTTCGGTCGGGTATGTCTCCATGGAAGGGCAGAGAGCAGTTCGAGTAGATGGGCACGCATACCCACACTCAGATGTTCGCAACGAAATGTAAGAGCTCCTCGTCAAGCGGCTCCTCCCAGACGTGAAGACGCTTCCCGTTTCTGCAGGACCGCCATGTGGGCAACCGTGAGCGGAGAAGTGCCAAAGGTCCGGCTCAGAGACTTTCTTACGCAGGACTAGCCGACGAATCTGGCGGAAAAACCGGGTAAGCCAGGAAATGGCCAGGGTTTGGAGTGAACTGGTGCGGACGCACGAGGGCGGTAGTGAGACGGTCATGCTGGCGGCAGATCAGACCTTTCGGGAGCGGGGGCAGCTGGCAGTGACGCGTTCGGATCGTGTGACGCTAGAGCTAGTAACCACTCCGTAGAATTATACTCGATACTGTCCACTGCATCCGAAAAGTTGAGCCACCTCTGCGGCTTTCATCACGGAGGCATTGGAATACGCGGGGAACGAATCCGCTCACTGTGTTCAGCGTGGGGACCACATGAGATGGATGGAACGCAAAGTCATGCGTCTTGTTTGTCGAAACAAATACACGTGCGCGCTCCATTAGCTGCTGAATGTGGTCGTAGCTGTACCGGTTCGTGGAAGTGGATAGGTCACGAATAGCGCTGAGTATCACGTCGGAGGTGAGAGCGACCTCCTTTGCTTGAGTGATGCAGAGGATAGGCGGGGAGCTTTGAACAGAAATCGTCTTCACCGTTGCCGGCAAACGAGGCGCTGAGATGATCGAGGGGCCTAACAGTTAGCTCGAAGTACAATATTGATGCGTCTGTTTCACCTAAGCGTGCCCCGAAGAGACAGCTCATCATCGCATTTGTGCTTCTCAAACTCGACCGATAGATATGTGTGTTCTACATTGAGAAATCCTAATGGGATCAACAACTTACCCTGATTAAAGTCCATTCCACGTCATAGGCGACCTCGGTTTTCCACCGATCAGTTTTTGCATGGTTTGGCGCCACCAACTTCCACGGAGGAAGTGCTGCAATGCACAAAAAGCACGAAGAGGGGAAGCACAAAGAGGGGACGTTTCGGCTGACCCTGTATGGTGCTCAGCGCACCGTGTGCTGGAGGAAGTTTCGGGCTCGTTTTCGGAGCCTCCATGTTGTCGATGGCCCCATGCCGCGTGATGAAAAAAAAACTTCAAACCGCGCCGATTTTTACCGCGGAAAGCCCAAAATTTTCTGGCCAATAAGCGTCCACAATTTGAAAAAAAATTCCAGAAAATTGTTCAGAAAAGTAGTTTTGGCTCGCTCCGTCGGGCTTAGCTATCCCTAATATTAGGCTGATTCAGATCGCCACAAAAGTACAACTTGTAGAAACGTAACCTTACTCGGAAGTGTGTGACGTGCGACACACCTCATACCAGTGCCGTCCAAAACGTGTGGAGGGGTTCTACGAGTACCTGGTTGAGCTTGTAGCCATCCATTAGTTTTGGGTCACTGCAGTGTGAAAATGGGCAGCAATTACGAAGGTATGGCGGAGGCGCCACCTCTCGTGACCACCGAAGAGGACTCCGAGAGTGAGCATGGCGGCGAGAGCACCACAGCGACCGTCGCGCGCAACCGCAAGGGGGAGTTTCGCTTTGATGCGGTTGCGGACGAGCTCCTCGCGAAGGAGGTGCTCGCCCACAACCCATATGAGGCTGGCTTTGGAACCGTGGGGCCGACATGGGAACGCATTGCTGACGCTCTGCGTGTCGGGATCGACGGCCGCCACTGCTGGGAGTGAATCAAGCTGCTCATGATGGAAGCGGCGTATAGCCGACCTTGAGAGGGCGAGCTCATCCTCGTCGACGACTACCATGGCCACTACTGCCATGAGATGATGGCGGGTCGTCGGCATGGGGGGGGGGGGGGGGGGGGGGGGGTTGCTTCGTGCGGGTTGATTGGGGGCAGGACTGGCTAGAGGCGCGTCGGGTTCCCCACTGTACAAGTTGTACTAACCACACGTCGCAAATCTGAATTCCATTTGGACCACTTACTTTGATACCCCTATCCCTGACACCCCCACAAGTTGTACATCCGTATTTCCCTGAACCTGCCTAGTATGTTTCTTTGTCTGACCCCACAGGCGAAAGCGAAATGCGGCAACATCCCCGGTTTGGTAGGAAACATATTTCGCGTTTATCAAAAACACACAAACGTACCACTGTCGTACGACTCGTACCCAATGACACCAAACACGAGACGGACGACGGGAACAATGATTGGTGCACAGAACAAACGCAAGAAGTGAGAGCCTTCTTTAGCTCTCGTTGCATCACATTGAAATCGGAACCACAACAGGAAGTTTATCAAGAAGGATACGTTCTCCAAGCATGCGTTCCCAGGCGAGTCCAGTTCCGGTGAAAGCAAAGTCTAAGTCGACGAGGAGTAGACAGGATTCGATAATACATTGCAATTCCAATAAGTGTGTTGTCTATTCAGTTAGTTCGAGTTATCCGGGATCCGCAGGTGGCTCTATGATGTTAACGTCCGTAGGTGGTTCTCGGACATTACCGTCCGAGATCAGCCGCGCGAGGATGACGACGAATCACTCGATATTGAAGTGAATTGACCTTGCGCAAGACGTTGTTGAACGCATAGCGCACACGACAAACCGTCTGTGTTCACTGCATTGATGCGTTGTGGATCAGTGTGAAGACAAATTGGACAGTCTCGTCGACACAACACAGGGATACACTCTGTTGCAATCACGGGTTCGCCTGCTAGGTGTCGTACCTACCGACTGGACACTGCGATGACCGTGCTCCTTGAGGAACATTCCACTCAGTGTGCACCACAGATGGTACACACGGCCTCGCTGTGGCGCCACGGTGGGGGTGTGCTGGAGTTGGTGTGGTTTCAATGGGATTGGTTGGAATTGGTGTTGTTGGTTCAGGAGGCGGGGGGGGGGGGGGGGGGGGGGGGGGTGAGGCCTTCGTACTGGATGCCGTCGACATCACCAGACGCAGACGACATGGCAGTACTAGGGGAGGTCGCCGCTGGGGGCGACAAAGATGGCCGTAAGGCCGTTTCCATCGGAGGTCGACGAGGTCCCGAGACTCTGTCGGCACGGCAATAGTGGAGTTCTCGCTGGTACAGCAAACAGGGCATGCGCTCACGCGAAGGTTGTGGAAGCGAGGGTCAACCTGTCGGACAGCACACGCTCGGAGGCGTGCGTGGGGGTCGATCGCAAGCAGCCTTACACGGCATTCTCTCACGCGAGGGCTGCAGGAGGTGTGGTGGCCTTGCGGCCGTCGTACGCTTGCTGGCATACATGGAGGTCTTGCTGTAGAAGCTGGACACGGCTTGCGCTCACGCGAGGGCTTCAGCAACAACGAGTGGCCTTTCGACCGACGCGCACTTGTGATGATTTGCGATGCCTTTTCGCCAGTTATGGAGAAAAGGATACAGACTCATCAAAAGTGTATATATATATATATATGCAAGCAGATATACACGGGCCGAGCGAGCTGCGATCCGTTATGATAATCGCAGCTCTGGCTTCGTACCTCACGTTGCGTGTTCCTCTCCTTCGGGGCGGTCCTTTTGAGCTTAACTAAAGGGGAAATACGTCCACGAGGCGCCTCCCACACAGACTCTGGTGGAGCTACCGCTTGACCAGACCAAATCGATATACAGATAATACAACAATATAGGCGAGGGCTAGGACGGAAGTTCCCTTCGATCCGCTAGCTCTCTGAGTGTGTTACTTTAACTGGGGAACTACGAGCAGTTCCCAGCTATCGCAACACAAGAATACGCAAGAATATGGAGTGCTCCAGGTCTCTAGTACAAACTAGTACCCTTTGCAGAAACTAGTACCCTTTGCAGGTGCCTTAAGGGCTGGAAAGGGGGTTGGCCCCTCTTCTCACTCACAAACACATCAATACCCACGCACCAGCAGCCAGACACACGCGCACACAGTCCACTAGGACGAATCCGACGCACGTAGTCTTACCTTGTGGTGTAGACGCCGAGTCCTCCCGCGGTTCGACGGAGGAGACTTGGGGAATTGAGAGCAAAAAGCGAAGTCTTTTGAATAGAGGGTAAAACCACAAGGGGAGCCAAACTGGCTCCCTGAACCCTACCCACTTAACTACCAGATCTGATAAGAACCCTACTCTGTGTGGTCTAACTGGAAATTGCACAATCCGAACTAACCGGCAGGAACCGGTTTCTGGAATGGACGAATCTGGTCAACATCCGGAGAAAGCCAGCTCGAACCAGACAGAAAATCACCATCTGGGAAGGTCCAGTGGATGAACCAAGATCCTGGCACACTGTGCCTGACTAGAAAGGTGGGTGAGTAGCTGGTACAGTAATTCTTGTCATTTAGTTTCCTCGCCAACTAATCCAGCTCTGTGCCAGCTCCCACAACCTGGGACCAGGCAGCGAGAGACGCGGGCACTTCATCTCAGCTTACTCGGCTGATGTGTAGTCGGCACCTTGGTAGGCTGGAGCATCATCGGGATTGGTTGGAATTGGTGTTGTTGGTTCAGGAGGCGGGGGGGGGGGGGGGGTGAGGCCTTCGTACTGGATGCCGTCGACATCACCAGACGCAGACGACATGGCAGTACTAGGGGAGGTCGCCGCTGGGGGCGACAAAGATGGCCGTAAGGCCGTTTCCATCGGAGGTCGACGAGGTCCCGAGACTCTGTCGGCACGGCAATAGTGGAGTTCTCGCTGGTACAGCAAACAGGGCATGCGCTCACGCGAAGGTTGTGGAAGCGAGGGTCAACCTGTCGGACAGCACACGCTCGGAGGCGTGCGTGGGGGTCGATCGCAAGCAGCCTTACACGGCATTCTCTCACGCGAGGGCTGCAGGAGGTGTGGTGGCCTTGCGGCCGTCGTACGCTTGCTGGCATACATGGAGGTCTTGCTGTAGAAGCTGGACACGGCTTGCGCTCACGCGAGGGCTTCAGCAACAACGAGTGGCCTTTCGACCGACGCGCACTTGTGATGATTTGCGATGCCTTTTCGCCAGTTATGGAGAAAAGGATACAGACTCATCAAAAGTGTATATATATATATATATGCAAGCAGATATACACGGGCCGAGCGAGCTGCGATCCGTTATGATAATCGCAGCTCTGGCTTCGTACCTCACGTTGCGTGTTCCTCTCCTTCGGGGCGGTCCTTTTGAGCTTAACTAAAGGGGAAATACGTCCACGAGGCGCCTCCCACACAGACTCTGGTGGAGCTACCGCTTGACCAGACCAAATCGATATACAGATAATACAACAATATAGGCGAGGGCTAGGACGGAAGTTCCCTTCGATCCGCTAGCTCTCTGAGTGTGTTACTTTAACTGGGGAACTACGAGCAGTTCCCAGCTATCGCAACACAAGAATACGCAAGAATATGGAGTGCTCCAGGTCTCTAGTACAAACTAGTACCCTTTGCAGAAACTAGTACCCTTTGCAGGTGCCTTAAGGGCTGGAAAGGGGGTTGGCCCCTCTTCTCACTCACAAACACATCAATACCCACGCACCAGCAGCCAGACACACGCGCACACAGTCCACTAGGACGAATCCGACGCACGTAGTCTTACCTTGTGGTGTAGACGCCGAGTCCTCCCGCGGTTCGACGGAGGAGACTTGGGGAATTGAGAGCAAAAAGCGAAGTCTTTTGAATAGAGGGTAAAACCACAAGGGGAGCCAAACTGGCTCCCTGAACCCTACCCACTTAACTACCAGATCTGATAAGAACCCTACTCTGTGTGGTCTAACTGGAAATTGCACAATCCGAACTAACCGGCAGGAACCGGTTTCTGGAATGGACGAATCTGGTCAACATCCGGAGAAAGCCAGCTCGAACCAGACAGAAAATCACCATCTGGGAAGGTCCAGTGGATGAACCAAGATCCTGGCACACTGTGCCTGACTAGAAAGGTGGGTGAGTAGCTGGTACAGTAATTCTTGTCATTTAGTTTCCTCGCCAACTAATCCAGCTCTGTGCCAGCTCCCACAACCTGGGACCAGGCAGCGAGAGACGCGGGCACTTCATCTCAGCTTACTCGGCTGATGTGTAGTCGGCACCTTGGTAGGCTGGAGCATCATCGGCGCCGTGGTCGGCTGGAGCATAGTCGGCGTAGTAGTCGCCGGCTTAGGAGGTATTGGATGAGGAGTGGTAGGCTTCGGTGACAGTGACCTTATGTGCGGAACAACTCGCCGAACGGCTCACGATGACACGCTGCAAGGGGAATCTACGGATTCTGTCGAGGGGCTTGGCAAAGGTACGAGGATTCTGCATACACTCTGAATACACTATGTCGTCAAGATTCGTGAGGAATAGGTCCAAATATCTACCCTCGCACAGTGTGTACGTACTCAGAGACGGCACAGTGAGTCTTCGGAGACCGCTGCGCACGACTTCAATATTCGAGGGCACTTGATGCAAGTGGCTGACGACCACGGCGTGTCGAAGTACCGTAGTTAGTTGGTCTTGCTTGTTGGGTCGAGTGGCGGTGACGAGGAAGTTGACGCGACCGTAAGGTGATTCCTACCCAATCCCAACGTAGTTCGCGATCGTCTTGATTGTCGTTTTCAAGAGTGTGGCAGTCGCCATGATCGCTCACAAGAGTGTCTTTTCGCTCTTCGATAGGTTGCTGGTTGGTGTCGTACCGTCGATTCTGTTGAGTCCAACTTAGAAAGGCACTTGGACAGTAGGAGGTGTTTTCCGTTGTGTGCATTAGTTAGTCTCGGGCTCGCTCTTTCTCGTTTCGATCTAGTCAGTCAGGGACCACTTTGCACGCACCGCTGGCGTACGAGGTACCGTCAAACGTGGCAGGATGTGCCTGGGGACCATGGTCCCCGGGAACAACGAGATACCCCTGCTGGCTCCTCTGCTGGGAGCTGCCGATTTGACCACGGACTGGGCAAACAGCCAACACTTCCCCCTCAAACGGCAGTGGACTGACTAAGCCACACAGACCTCGTTTGACTAGGAGCTCGTGTCGGCCGAGTGGCTTGGTCAAGATATCGGCAGGGTTCACGTTCGTCTGCACATACTCCAGTGCCATCCGCCCGTCGCTCCACGCGTCTTTTAATGCGTGGAACCTGAGGCCCACTCTTAACGGGATCATGATCCATGGATATTCTCGCCATCTGTTTTTACCCTAGGATATTCTCGCCATCTGTTTTTTACAACGATTCTGCAAATCCGTTTCGTTCCCAACGGGGTCATGCCCCAATCCAAAAGTCACCAACATTTCCTCCATCGCCAAACCACTTGTCTCGTCCAATATGTCGTCCACGAAATGGACGGCCCAACAGAAGCCGAACGCAAAGCGCGTGATCGCCCCACCAACCTCCGATGACTACAATGACTGGACTGTAGATCAGTTGAAACTGGAGTGGACTTCTCGTAGTATTCATCTAACCAAAAACGTGAATAAGGCCGAGCAAGTGGAGTGGCTCCAGCTCTCCGACAATGACAGAGAGGCGTTGGCTGCGCGGCTCCAGCAAAGCGTGAGGATCGCAATGCGCGCGCCGGCAAACCAATCGACGACCGTCGCTTCCCACACTGCATGTTTCGTTTACTCAACGTGCTGTTTTCTGAACAATTTTTTGCAGAGTTCAGGGCAGGTGGAGACAGGTTGTCTCGCTTCGAACTTGACGAAGGTGGACGCAAGTTTCGGGACAGCATAGCGGACGCTTTCAACCACAGCACCCAGCATTTGATAGTCTTTTGGAGAACAAGAAAATGCCGAGCCTCTTTCACGGCATCGACCCGTCTTGAAGCATGTTGGTTGGAGTGATGGGCTCAGTGCCTGTCCTGCATTGCGAACGGGCGCTGTCACGAACCAAAATGGGGCCAACGAGCCCCAACAGCTTCTCGAATGAGTTGGCGCTCGTTCTATAGTACTGTTTGAACTCATTTTCGATTAGCAGAGTTTCCTTATATACTTTCCATTTGAGGCGCTGTCGGGCGACCACTTTGAGTCGTTTGGTTTTGTTCGTGGTGAGTAGTAGCGCTCCTGTGACGGCAGTAAGAATCATCGTTCGCCTCGCTCGACAACGCATTCTGGCTGAGTTTGAGTTGGGACTGTCCATGACGTTCATGATCCGATAATGGGCCATGACCACATCTCGGATCATGGTAGTCCCGTGCATGGACGGGGCGGGCCAGATGGTGCCTATTTCCAGCCAATCAGAGCTTCTATTTTGGGGGTGATCATGACCCGTGATCCCGTTAAGAATGCCCCTGACGTCTATCGCCTTCTGCGTATTACTGCTCCCTTCACGCTTCATCCGGTGGATGGTATATTGGTTGTCCACCAAGAGGGTTAGGCTAGGACGATCGTCGGCGAGTAGGTCGTCGAGGACGAGTTCGATCCACTCGGCCTGCTGTAGCTCATCGTTGGCTGCCACAGTGACGGCGTGGACAACGCCGTCACTGTTTGTTTCGTCGAACCCCAATGGATCGGGCAGCCGTACAGGAAGGCAACGAATCCGGACACCGACTTTCGGTCGCTCTTGTTGTTGGCCCAGTCGGCGTCTGTTGCCACTCGAAACTCGTCGTCTGATGGCTTCAACATCAGTTCCAAATCTTTGGTGTACTGCAGGTACCTGAGGAGGTGTTTCGCTGCGTTCCATGCCTCGAGTCTTGGGGTGGCGCAGTGGCAGCCGATGTCTGGCCTTGATACCCTGGCGAGGTAGAGTATGCTTCCAACGACTTGTCGGTACGGCTTGTGACGCATTTTCTCTCGCTCTTCAGCGTTTAGCTCGCCCACTATCCCATCTAACCTCGTCTTGGGGACCATCGGGGTGGTCGTTGGCTTGCAGTCGTCCATCCCGAAACGATGCAGTGTCTCGTTGATATAGACTCCTTGCGACAACCGAATCTCGTATTTGTCCCAATGGATGCGCATACCGAGAAAACTCATTGGCGACCCGAGACACTTGATGTCGTACTTCACGCTGAGTGCCGCCATGAGTCGATATGTTTCTGACTCGTCTCGGTGAGCTACGAGGAGGAGGCCGTTCCCGACTTGGGCGTGGTACAGGCACTCGTCCGCACGAGTTGGTTTGAGGCCGTACTCTTTCAGGAAGCTGTCGATCTCGTGGTTCCATTCACGACCGGCCTGCTACAACCCGTGCAGTGCCTTCTTCAACTTCCACACATGGTGTTCGCGACCGGGCTCTACGAAGCCTTTGACTTGCTGTACGTATACCGTCTCTCTGAGGTCGGCCTTGTGGTATGCCGCGGGCACATCGCCTTGCAGCATGTGCATGCTCGATTGAACCACGAGGACCAAGAAGATAGTCACACACAACAAGCCGACGACTGGGGCTCTGGTACACCTGTTTGTCTCCTCTGGCACATACTCGCACATTATACTTCTCGATGCTACCGTCGGCGGCAACTTTCAATCGTTGCTGTACAGTGTTGTCGAGGGCTCAAGCACCGGCGGGTAGGTCTACGAGTTTGTACGTGTCGTTGCCCGCGAGCGCTATAATTTCCACGCGCGTCGCCTTTTCCCATTCTGGTCACTGAGATGAACGTCGAGCTTCCCCCTTGTTGAGTGGCTCCCTGATGACTTCGGCCAGTAAGAGACTCTCGGTCCTGGTCTTTTGGGCAGCGATGCGTTCGGAGCGGCGGCGCGCCATCCTCGAGTGGGGGTTCACCATCTCTCCATCGTGCACTTCTGGTCTCCGCCGAGCGTCGACTGAACGTATCGTTTTAGATGCCTCTTCCATTGCGGCTGGGTCTCTTCCTCCAGTGTCCGCTAGCGGTATCGATTGATCGTAAGCGGTGACAATGTCGTTGTGAGTTCGTCTTCGCAGAGACTGTCTTCCGGGGGGGGGGGGGGGGGGGGGGGGGGGGCACCGTCGAGAAGAGGATCAATGCCTACCTGGTTTGTTTGATGAACGACTGAGGCGCTGTTGGTCCATCACAAGGTTGATTACTGCGTGTGCCATCCGATGGGCGATGCGTGGGTGATATTTGCAGTCATGAACGCAGAGCGTTTTGTCCGAGACGTAATGCTCTGGCGCATTTTAGCGTTGGAACGTTACTTTTGGTTGAGTGCGGCGTTAATGAGTCGTCATTTGTACCTGCGTCTCATTTTCCTGGACACTCCACCCAAGGGCCCACAACGAGATGGCCGGGCTACTCGGCAAACTCGGTACAACACCGAGCGGAGAAACCCCGCTCGAACCCCTTCGTTCCCAAGACAGCCGGGTTTTCTTGTCGAACTTGCTCTACAACGACCTACGTCCGTGGTGGCCCACTCGTGTCCACCATGCTGACACATAAAGGCGTGCATGTACAGCCCATCAAGCTATTAGGATTCACAGGATGAACTCAATAGACTTCACTTGCATCATCATCATGTTGCAATACACCAAAGCCTGTCACTAGGGAGTTCTTGATTCACTTACCGTTGCCCGACAATGTCTTCGCAGGCTTCGCCGCGGTAGCATGCGGAAGTTCGAGGATGTCAACATCGTAACATCGAAAGCGAAACTGCTCGGGTCGTACGGCGGTTAGATTATTTGATTCTTGCCTTTGATGATCTCGCCGTCCATCTGGTCAGAATCAAAGTGTGTGCCGACTCGGCACATACTTTAATTTTGGCGGTCGGCAGTGCCGACCGCAGCGAGTATCACATCATTCGCATCCAGAGCGGCCGTGAGCATCTTTGTGGTTCGCGGCGGTAGATCACTCGAGTACAAGCAGCACATGGATCGCCTTAGTGTCCACGGGAAGGTCCCGCGGTAAAAGGCTGGTGCTCACACGTCACAGATTTCACGCGATCGGGGGACACAGGTCCAACTCGGGATGGGCTCATTTCGCCCAGTTCCAAGGACCAGATCAGTATTCCCCTGCCCTGTACATCCTGTATGTCTGTAGAAACGAACGAGCGAACGAGTTCATCAGAAGGATAGAAATACACTCTACAATTCGCTCTCGAAGACTCAAGTCTCCTCCGGTGTGTTCTCGTTGCCGTGAACAACAGGTTAACAGCCACACCAGCTCTAGTGTAAATGGTGAGCACACGAGGAAGCGCGAACGCCGCTGCGCAGGCAGCTCGAAGCGAGAGCTCGTCCCAGTCTGAAGCCTCAGCTAGAGGAGTTGCTCCAGTCGCCGCTGTGGCGCTGGCAACAGTACAAGCCGCCGACGTCACCACCCTCCTCGCCCAGCTCGCTGCTGTGGGGCCCGCGCTTACCGCTCTCGCCACTTCACTTGGTGTGCAGCAAGACCAGCGAGAGCGGGAAAGTGAAGCTTCAGTTCCCGAACCCGAGGAAGAGCCGACAAGAGCAGGCCGCGATCGCGATCATCCAGAAGGCGCAGAGGATGCCGACGTCGCGCTGCTCGCAGGCAAAGACAAGACCAATCAAAAGATCGACTTACGCAACATCAAGATCGGACAATTCGATGGCACAGTACCTGCGGGAGGTTTCGACTCTAGGGCCCGTGAGCACTGTGAAGAACTCGAAGATCAAATGGAAGACGCTCAAGTATTGTCCAATCAACCATGGTCCGATGATGTGAAGCAGGCAGTATTCAAAATGCACCTCACGGGCATGGCCCGACGTTGGTATGCCGATTGGCGCGCTGCCAATCCAGCTGCTACGTACGCTGATAGTGTCTCCGCTCTAATCCACGAGTTCCGACCGGTCCAACTCGGCGTCGACGTCGCCGAACGAATCAAGAAGGAACGCAAGCGCTGGAACCAGACGTACCGTGAGTACGCTGACCGCTTGCTGCAAATGGCAGACGCACTCGAAGGAGGCAAGGCTATCGCGGCGAACGCGCGCCATGCTCTCGTCGCCTTTGTTCGCAACGCATACCCGAAATATACGGATTTCCTCGAGACTAAGGTCGAGCTTGAAGGCGAGTACCCGGAGGCGCAGCTGAAGATCGCTATATCCGCGTTGGCGCGGAAGGCTGAGACGGACGGCCGCTTGCCCGATCGTCGGAAGCCAGCAGCCACCGCAACGCCACTTCCTGCAACGAAGACCAAGCATGTCAAGCTCCAACACGCGAAAAAGCCCGGTAAGCCGAACGCTAAGGACAACAAGAAGCGTCCTGCCGAGGCCAACGCCGCTGTCGTGGAGAGAAAGAAAAAGCCGAAGATCACCCACGATAACCCGAACAAAGGGCAGATCGTTTGCTATGAATGCGGTGCCACGGGCCACGTCGGCTCTTTCTGCCGCACTTCCCTCAACGGCAATAAAGACGGCAAGTTCGGCAAGGGATCAGCGCAGCTTGCCAAAGGTGATGGCGAGACTGCTGAGGATGCGAACGAAAACGACGAATGAGAAGCGGGCGTCAGGTGGAGCCCAGTCCTAATCGACTCGGGCGCGTCGCACCACCTGACGGGCCGACTTGAAGACCTTACGACGACCAGCAAGAACGAAGCTCTTGTGATCAAAGTTGCCGACGGTCGATCAGTCGTGGCTCGCGAGAAAGGCAGGATGAGGGTACAAGCACTTGTAGACAACGGTAAGGGAGAAGGAATCACTCGTGACTTCATTCCTGACAATGTCTACTATGTGCCAAATTTTCCCAAGACCTTGATCTCTGTCTCGACTCTCGTGAAGACCGGTCACGCTGTCGACTTCTCGCCCCACTGCTGTACTGTATTCGGTGGCAACCGCAAGCGCGTGGTCTGCATCGCGCCGGTTATCGAAGGTGTCTACCCGGTTCTCACGGCGGGGCAAGGAACCGAACTCCGCACGACAGCACTTGCTCTCTCGGTACTTGGTCGAGACCTTGAAACCTGGCATCGCAGAATGGGACACATGAACTACAAAACTTTGAAAGAAATGGCGAAGAATCGTGTGGTACGTGGGCTCCACATCGAGCCCGGCGCCAAGCCTCCGATGTGCGTCGTATGTGCACTGACCAAAGCTGTAGATCGATCCCCGCCGACCGCAAGAACGTCCAGTGATGAGTTTGCTGACGGCGTTGTACATGCCGACTTAAGCGGCCCCGTTGCCAAGTCGCGAGAGGGGTATCGATACTTCATGGTTGTGGTCTGGCGCGGATTCATACAGGCGTACCCGATGACAAAGAAATCTGAGGCCACGAACAAGATAAAGGTGTATCTCAATCTCGTTGAGAGACAGGCGGAAGTCTCGGCGAGGGCCATCAAAGTGATCAGGACCGACGGAGGGACCGAGTTCCTCAACAAAGACTTCAGAAGACTCATTCAACGCGAAGGCATTTGGCAAGAACATACAAGCCGATACAGCTCGTTTCAAAACGGAGTCGCCGAGCGAGCCGTACGCACTGTGACGGAGATGGCCTCCGCCATCCTCACAGACTCTGGCCTGCTTCATCTTATGTGGGCTGACGCTCTAGTTCATGCTGTGTATCTCAGAAACCGCATACCGAGGCGTGGAGAGTCGCAGACGCCTCTAGAGAAGCTGTTCAAGCGACGTCCTGACGTCAGTAAAGTCCCCATCTTCGGTCAAGCTGTGTCGTCGAGGGTACCCGATGAGATCAGAGTGAAGTACCAACGATTTTCCAACACGAGTGGGGAACTCGGTGCGTTCGTAGGCTGTTCAGACGAGGTAAAAGGTTACAAGATCTACGTACCCGGTCCAGGTCATCCGATGTTTGAATCCTACAGTGCTACACTCATCGATCGAATGCTGCACGAGCTCATCAGCATCGGCGACGACAACGCCCAAGATTTCCAACACGGTAGTGACGACGAAGGCGATGATCGAGAAACAGAACGAGCAAACAATGAGAACGATGCAGTACACGAGTCGGCGTCCACCGCGCGTCGCCGATCTCGGCGAATCGAACAGCAGACTGCGCCCCAGGCGGCCGCATTTGCCGTCCTTGGGGAGGTCATCCGCGAGCCCCTGAATTTGGCTGAGGCGCGGCGCTCGCCGCAATGGATCGAATGGAATCGTGCTATATCCGAAGAAGTTCAAGCCCTGTTTGAAAACGGCACGTTCGAATGGGTCTCGCCGCCGCCAAATGTCGCAGTGTTAGATCACACTATCCAGTTTCGGTTAAAGACGGGTGCTCGAGGCGAGATTGTCAGGTACAAGGCTCGATTGTGTGCGCGCGGTGATCGGCAGAGATACATGGTCGACTTCATCGACACTTACGCCCCAGTTGCCATGCTCGTGACTGTTCGCGTTTTCTTTGTGATCGTGGCGAAGCTCCGGCTTGTGGTTCGACAAGGTGATGTTCCAGCCGCCTACGTGAAGGCCAACTTGCCCGACACCATATACATGAAGCCCGTGTCCGGTTTCGCTCGAGAAGGGCAAGAGGGTAAGGTTTGGCGCTTGCGCAAGGCGTTATACGGGTTGCGGCAAGCTGGACGTGAATGGAACAAGGCCATCGACCAATTTCTGAAGAACTACGGGCTCATTGCCTCTGATGTTGATCTCTGCTTATATTTCGCCTATATCGACGACTCACTTCTCTTAGTATGTCTTTATGTAGACGACCTACTCGTGGCCCACGAAAGCGAAGAGCAAGTCCTACGGTTAATGGTGGCGTTAAACCAGCGCTACCAAGTAAAGGATATAGGTGTGCCAGATCAATTCCTCGGCATGAAGATCGAGCGACCGGCCCCATCAATCGTGCTCCTCTCCCAAGCCGCGTATGTCGAGGAAGTTCTGCATCGATTTGCGATGGATGGGGCCAAGCCCGTACGGACCCCGATGGTCCCCGGCTCAAGACTCGACGAGCTCGAAGGCGAGATGACTGTCGAAGAAGCAGACGAGATGCGACGCATGCCGTACAGAGAAGCCGTTGGTGCATTGCTCTACTTGGCGCGCGTCACGCGCCCAGACACCAGCTTCGCAGTCGGCCAGCTTTCGCGTCATAATGCCAAGCCGCGCAAGATCGCATGGTGCGCAGCAAAACATTTGCTTCGATACCTCGCCGGCACCAAACAATTTCGGCTCACGCTGTCGCCGAGCTCTGAAGACATTATCGTTGCGTCTGATGCTGATTGGGCCAATGACAAGGCCGACAGAAAATCAATATCGGGTCGTGTAGTCTACCTCTTCGGCTGCCCCGTCGCATGGGCCAGTAAGAAACAGACAATTGTCGCCAAGTCGAGTACTGCAGCCGAGTACGTCGCTGCCGACGAGGCAATCGAAGATGGCCATCTTGTCCAGCTCATCGTCAGCCAGGTGCTCAGGTTGAACGTACCGCTCGTCCTCGCAATGGACAGCCAGCCAGCTATTGCCCGACTCAAAAGACAAGGTCTAAGTGAGAAGCAGAAGACTGTCGACGTAAAGTACAAGTCTGCCAAGGGTCTATTGCACGAGGGCAAAATTGCAGTGCATTACACGCCGACGGGCGACATGCCTGCAGACCTCTTGACAAAGGCTCTCGGTCCGCTCCAGCACCAACGCAAGTGTGGCCTATGTGGCCTTTCGAGCGTCGAGTAAGGCACTCGTGCGCTGCTTGTGGGGGAGGTGTGGTTCGCGGCGGTAGATCACTCGAGTACAAGCAGCACATGGATCGCCTTAGTGTCCACGGGAAGGTCCCGCGGTAAAAGGCTGGTGCTCACACGTCACAGATTTCACGCGATCGGGGGACACAGGTCCAACTCGGGATGGGCTCATTTCGCCCAGTTCCAAGGACCAGATCAGTATTCCCCTGCCCTGTACATCCTGTATGTCTGTAGAAACGAACGAGCGAACGAGTTCATCAGAAGGATAGAAATACACTCTACAATTCGCTCTCGAAGACTCAAGTCTCCTCCGGTGTGTTCTCGTTGCCGTGAACAACAATCTTGGTCTGCGAGGTGAAAACGCCGCTGCACAAAGTCGCGTTCGCTGTCGACGGATGCAGCTCCACGACGTAGACCTTTTGTGTGACTAGGACGATGGTGCCACCGATTATCTGTAGCATATAGTAGACGATATAATCCGCAGTGACCACGAAAGCGAGGGTGGGTTCGGTGCAGCTGGGCGTGTTCGCACCGGCCAACCCTCAGCGTCGTTTCCTTGCAGCAGAGTGGCCCCCAGGAGCAGGTGATGTGTAATGTCCAAAGCACACGAAACCCTGCTCCTATTAGACGTTTGGGGTTGATCCCCGGCTTAGTGGAAAAGCACCCAAAATCCAACCCTATGGTCGGGGGTTCGAGTCCCGGCAGCTGCTCGGTTGACTGGATTTGTATGGGAGACGTCGGTTTGGGCCACCGTTTCCTCTCATACCGCATATTTTCGCTGAGCCAATGAGATCAACAACTCCTACAGGGGAACGGGTCTAAAAACCATCCGACCGTAAGGACAGGACACCCCTGGCACCCTCCAAAGGTGTTGGTTAGTATGCTGAATAAGCATGCGAGACAGCTCAAGTATCGGGAAGGCTAACCTAGTTAGCTGGGCCGACGCGCTGCAGCAATGCAGTGGCGTGACTGATGAGAGCGGCTGTCGGTGGAGCTAATTAGCTCTGCTTAAGGTTTCACGGGAGTACGGTAGCTATAGCCGGGGCTACTGGTGGGGTAAACCGACTAGGGTCACTCTGGGAAAAATCCCAGGGTGGCCCTATACTTCGCAGCTCCCAATCACCGGTGCATTTAACTTTCCGCTCCTTGCGACTGACGAACTGGCGCGGCTGTTAGGAGCTCATATCTCCAGCCGTTCCAATTCTCCACAGGTATGGGCGACGGCGCTACAGCAGCTACGGACCCGCCTCCATCTCGCGCAAATAAAGATAACGGACCTATTGCAAAGAGTCCTGATTGCTCAAGCTATCATCGTCCCCAAGATCCTCTTTGTTGGGAGACATGACTGGCCGACGGCAGCCCGCATCGACCAGCTTCAGCGCCACATTCACAACTACGTCTGGCACGGGGTGTTTGTCGAGAGATGCCCAGGCAAGCGAGCGTGGATGAGCAAGTCGGCCGCATCTCGCAGGCAGAAAGCAGGTGGACTCGGCGTTCC
Source organism: Pythium myriotylum (assembly GCA_023091665.1). Classification (NCBI taxonomy): domain Eukaryota; phylum Oomycota; class Peronosporomycetes; order Pythiales; family Pythiaceae; genus Pythium; species Pythium myriotylum. Next base: position 393,090 of record JALJCQ010000021.1, on the reverse strand, counting down.
CGACCTGGCAGTTGAGTTCAAGCGGCTGAGCGTCACCGTTCTCGAGCGCTGGAGCCAGCGCGCAAACGGGTTTCGCAGCGAGATTGGCCACATTCTCCTATCCTCCGCCGGGGCACGTGGCTGGGCGCCGACTCCATCGCGTCTAATCTCCCCGCCCACGCCGCGTCTGGAAACAACGCTCGCATCTACGGGTCAGAAGATCTCCACCTTCCTAAGTGTGCAAGCGAGAACCCAGGCCGAGTCCGACCAGATCCAGGCCCTTTTACCTGCGCTCCGGTCGACTGACCACAGGATCCGTGGATGGGAGAACGACTGGTACAAGTGTGACTACTCGGCACATCGACCGGCTTTACTCAACCTTCGCCGACTCCAGGAGTCCACCCACGGGTTTTTCGATTTCTACAGCCTATTGACGGCGAAGTTAGCTGGGGACGACATCCTCCTACTCTCCTCGGGATTGCCTGCCACCACCGCCACTTTCCGGGCCGTGGCCCTCCCAGGCGACTCCGTCAGCGATGCGATCGAGATCCTGCCCAGCCCTCCTCACTGCGTGAAGTTCCGGAGCAAAAAGGTGCGCCTTCCCGTCGAACAAAAGGGAGGTTGAGCAGTTTCGCCTCCTGTGTGACGTCTTGGTAGCCAACTACCTGGCCATCTTGGGTCTCCACGACGACGAAGATATGGTACGGGTCTCTCCTGCGACGACGGACGTGTGGCACCTCATCAGGGATCACCACGGCATCTCTCTCGCATGGGAGCCCACTCCCAATGCTCGCCAGCACCTCGGTCTGGTGAGCACCCTGGATGACGTCAACAAGCTGGTGCGACAGACCATCGGGGACCAGGCGGCGCGGGCGCTTCCTCACCCATGGCTAGCCTACGCAAGGTACATCTGGCGCCCCGAGACCCCCCTCCAGAAGACCGAGATCAAAGCACGGCTTGGAGCCCGGGATGGTGCCCAGGCCTCTCAGGAGGATGAGGCCAGGGCGACCAAGCTATCTGTTGGGGACGCGCACATCGGACAAGCACTCTCTCAGCTCACCTGGAAGGAGATCGACCGCCTCCCGGCGTCAACTTCAGGACAACGATTGCTCTTCCGCAAACTTAAGGGAGGGCGCATCTCAGGATAGGACCGTCTACATCTACGCCACGGTTGCCCGCACTGCCCAGCCGCCGAGGACGGCGGCCTCATCAAGCACATCTTCTGGAGATGCCCCATGGCTCAAGTCCTTTGGTCAAGACTCCAGCTCCCGTGGGGGCTCCGAGACGACTGGGATCGGGACGTCGCAGGCGTTAAGACGGCCATCTTCGGGCTCAACCTCCACAGTTTTCCAGGTGATCTCTGGACGGCCATGTATAGCGTGGACCAGGATGCCCATGACACTGTCACAATCATCCACGAGGCGGCACAGATCGCTTGGCAGCAGCACGTGCTAGTCACCCTCGCCTCTATCTGGCGTTGGCGCCACCACATTGTTGACAACAGGCTTGGCTGGACCACGGACCAGGCTGTGCTATACCACGCTGGAGCGCTCCACGCTTCGCTCAGAGGGCTTCTACCACGACTCCAACAGGTGCACCAAGTTCGCGACCCGCGACGCCAATTCCTTAGGGCTATGGAGGCCCGACTGGACGAAGGCTCCCGGCCGAGAGTGGAGACCGGAGACGGAACGAGGCACGTTCTCTTCTTTGATGGCGGTTCGCGCGGTAACCCGGGGCCCGGAGGGGCCGGGGCAATCATCTTAAGAGTGAACGATGACGCGACGGCCGCGACCATCGTCTGGAGTGCGTCCATGTCGTATGCACATCCGAAGACCACAAACAACAGAGCCGCATACCTCGGCCTCATTACAGGGCTCAAGGCCGCCAAACGCCACAACTGGTCCGTGGAAGTTGTAGGGGACAGTGCGCTCATCCTCCGTCAGCTTCGGCTTTATCACCCGCCAAGACATCCTCGGTTGAGGCCTTTGTACGCCGTGGCGCGACGCCTAGCCGATGAATTACGTGTCAGACATTGGCATCACCATCTCCGCGCCTTTAATAAGATGGCCGACCACGCGTCCAACGTCGCGATGGACTCGAAGCGGAGTGTCCACGGATTACACTCCCACGGATGGCCACACCGCGGTCAGCTGGATCAGCTGCTCGCGACCGACTTCCAGGAATGGCAGTCGAGATATATACTCCGCGACGCTCCGCGGTAGGAAACAGGGTCGCTAGACCCGGCTATAGGATTCATAATTAGTGCGATCCAATAGACCTCACCTTCAAAGTCAAAGTCCTATTAGACGTTTGGCTGGCTCGTACGAACGTCGCGCTACTCGACCTCTAAAACAACGCGGTCAGCGGTGCCGTATTCGGGATTGGTCATTGCAGCCTCCGCATCGTCTGCGGCGAGAGAGCGACGCCGTTCGACTAAATCGATCCAAACAATACGGCTGGTGCACGTCCCACGCTGGAATCCGTTCTATGGTCGTCGGTCGCTCGGGTTTTCGTCAGACTTGGAATGTCAACCACAACGAGTTCGCTTGGCCAACCAATACGAATCGTCCAAGAAGGGGGAACACACCCTACTTAGATAGAACGATTATGATATAGTTTGAGGCGGTTTCGTTGATCGTGCGTCTGACTGGTGTCTGGCTGCTCCGCGACCGCGGCGCGTGCCTGGATTGCGACCATGGGCGGAACCTATAATAGTCGCGACAACATCATCGCTCTGGTCTCGGTGTGGGTGATGCGAATGCAACTGTGGTCGGCAGATGTGGACAGCCTCCCAACGGTGGGACCGAGCTATGTCACGGTTATCAGATATGTCTGTCAACTACACGATCCTCTTCAGTCGACGTGACCAGATCGTGATCGAGAGTTGCGTCATACAAGCCCTTGAGGCACCGACCAAGCGCTGGAATCAATCAACGCTCATTTCACAATCGAACTTTTGCGCGATGAAGCTCTCAGCCTTTGTTCCTCTGCTGGCCGCGATCGGTAGCGCTGGTGCCGCCGATATCCAACCGCTCATCCTCGGCGGAACAGAAGTCCCCATCGGAACCAAGACCTACGTCACCGGTGTGCGCGACGTGATTGCCGCGCTTGACACATGTGGAGGTTCGCTTATCGCTCCGACATTTGTGCTAACGGCGGCGCACTGTCGTGGGCTCTCGTATGTCTCTGTGGGAACCCACTACTCCAGCAGCACCCGTGACGGCGAGCAGATCGAGGTTATTCGCCAGATTGTCCACCCTCAGTACAACCGCGATACGGCCACGCGTGACTTCCGCCTAATGGAACTCGCAAAGCCTTCCAAGTTCCCACCTGTGAAGCTGCTCGCCGCCGATCCGTCAACGCTCGTTGGAAAAACTGCCACGGTCATGGGCTGGGGTACAACAGCTGTGAAAGGCACGCAGTCGAATGTTCTACTTCGCGTGAACGTCGCGGTGTTGCCCGACTCAACGTGCAAATCATCTGGGCTACCTCGTGCGGTGGACGAGTATATGTTTTGTGCTGGCGGCAAGCAAAACGAAGACTCGTGCCAGGGTGACTCGGGCGGTCCATTGATCATCGAGGATCCGACTAAGGGTGACGTCCAGATCGGTGTCGTTTCTTGGGGTGACGGATGTGGCCAGAAGGGGAAACCTGGCGTCTATGCGCGCATCGCAAAAGTGCGTGACTGGATCCAGGCGAACGTCCCGAATGCAACGTTTGTGTAGGTAGGTGATAAAGAAACAATAAATTCGAGGTCCAAACATAAAGTTCTCCCACTTGATGAACTCTGTTCATGAAGCTTTTCTAAGGTCATATTTTCACAACAAAATGGCCTTCGAAGGAACAATCGAAGATCAAATTCTGGTGACGATTGTGCAGGGCGAAATCTACACTCTGCGCAAGGCTTTGGATCCAGTCTTTAGCGAACTGAACCTTGGAGTAGAGCAAGGCTTGCCTGTCGCACCACATACTTCGCCCCAAGAAACAATACCAACGAACACATCGCCTGAGGACTGCTATAGAATGAGCGGTCCGCTCGAATCGCCCTGGTAGTACTTCGAAGAGAGCGTCCGCCTCATGAAAGTGTATCCAGGTATATCGGGATACTACTGTTATTGCCCATTTCTCACCTTAACTCTTACCCTCAGAGGACGAGAGGCACACCATCCGAGGTCGGAGTCGGGGCTGCAAGGACGCAGCACGGAATAGAACTCGAGGCTGCGAGGTCTCAGCCCACATACCCCCCTGGTCTGCCGTGCATCGCCAGGAGTTCTCCTAGCCACCTAAACCTCGGTGTGCTTCGAGAGTTCCAGCCTCCATGGTGGTGTTCCTACCCGACTATTAGAAGGTAGCATACTGCACCTCTCCGCATAGAAGGAGCCGTAATGGTGCTGATCTGGTTGAATCGGAGCCCGTGAAGAACGTCTGAGACTTGTGCCAGCCGATCTATCTGGATGCTCTGGGTCATCAACACGGCACATGGTCGTTGAGAGCACGTGAGTAACACCACACACTGGTCTCAACAACATTCTTTTCATCACCAGTTGACACTGCCTTCCACAGCTGTGAATTCAAGATTCACATTACTCTTGGGGTACTGTACACAACACTGTAGAGTGAGCCGCGGCTTGTCCAAGCAGGTTCACTCAGGACTCTCGGGGAAGACCTCGTCATCATCATGTAAGTGGATAGACTCAGATGATACAGTAGGGCGTAGTCAAGGAGTATCCTCAGCATCTGCTGTGGAGTTCCGTTGGACGGAAATTCTGCTTCTTGACTCAACGATAACAGCGTTCGTCTTCTGGTGCTGTCATAAGAGGTAGCTTTGGCCATCGGGACGTCAAGTGCCTGGTCACTCGTATGGTAATGACTGTGAAGTGTCATGAGACGGAGAGTGAATGCAAACATTGATATTATTCATACGGCACTTGTCTGGCTCGTAGCTTCGAGATTTTCCGTTGGTTCATCTGATACCAAGTTACACCCACGTAGCGTTCGGCGCGAGCGATTGGATCCAGCTCTTGGCCTTGCTAACCTTGGAGTAGACACCTGGCTTACCAGTCTCACCGCAGCCATCGCCCCACGAGACAACGCCGACGAGGACATCGCCCGTGCTCTGCTCGAGAATGAGCGGTCCGCCCGAGTCACCCTGGCACGAGTCCTTGTTGGTCTTGCCACCAGCGCACATCATTGTCTCACTAATAGCAGTCGTCAAGCCAACAGCCTTGCACGAGGCATCCGAAAGAACGGGGACGTTCACGCGCAACAGCACACTCGACGCGTCACCATTTTCCGAAGTGGTGCCCCAGCCCATGACAGTCGCCGTCGAGCCCGCAAATGTGTCAGAGTCGGCCGAGTAGAGCTTGATCGGCGTGAATGACGAAGCCGAAGCCAGCTCGATGATGTTGTAGTCCCACGTGAGCGTGTCGTCCTTGTTCGGGTGCTTAGTGCCCTCATCGAAACGCGGGTGAGGAGTCTCCTTTTTCACAGCGATACGTTCACCATCACGGCTACCGCTCAAGTAGTGTGAGCCGATCGAGACGTACGTCGCATCACCAGCACAGTGAGCCGCCGTGAGCACGTGACGAGGAGTGATCAGAGAGCCACCACAGAACGCCTCGCCAGTCTTGGACGAACGGAGACCGACTGTGTAGGTCTTGGTGCCGGATGGGACGACAGTGCCACCGAGAATGAGCGGGTTGATGTCAGCGGCGCTGGCGACGGCGAGGGTGGTAGCGAGGAGAGCAGCGGCGATCTTCATGGTGCACTTGGGCGAGAGAGGCTTGTTGGTTTGCTGGTAAATTGCAAAGTGAGAAGCTGGTCCTGCTCCACATGGAGACCAGCAACTAGGTGTGGAGCCCACACAAACCCTCGACGTTCGTGACTCCCTTTGAGCTTGTATACTCATGCGATCCGTGTTTGCACGTGGATCATATCCGATGAGGATGACGAGACTAGGAAAACACATGACTGGTACCCGAAAAAAAGTGAATACAATTATGATAAATCAACCAAAAGGGTGGACTGGCACACGAAATCGCAGTGAATCGTTAAGTACAATCACCCGAGAACCGGTCAAGACACATGGACCATCTGGTGACGGGTAGGATTGCTACAGACAGGAGTATGCCGACATTCTTAACCTTGCGCCTTTGGCGCCGCTGCGGACACAGCGCAGTGAGTACCAACTTAGTCATCAACCTTCGACCCATGGAACCATTGGCCAAAGTTCAGCCTCAGCTGCCCCGCTTCATGAAGCACCCTTAGCTTTTCTCGTCATCCTTCTTCGATCTGATTCGCGTGCAGACGTCCGCGAGTGAGAACGGCCACATAGCCTCGCTCAGCGGACGCTCATAGTCCACAAGAAGAGTCTTCCCAAGCCGGAGCAGGCTTTTTTTTGCAGTCCCCACACCCCTCGCCAGTCTTTCTCTGGTCGTTATCAGGTCACTTCAAGGTTTTGGCGCTGGGTACGGGACTTGGTATGAGGGTTGCCTGACTTATGCAACCTTCGCACCAAATGAAGTCGACAGTCTACTCCATTTGGTGCTTTATTGTGACTTCAGCTTGGAATTTCCGCAGGCGATCTTTATACCAATCTCAAACCTCTATTTTTAGTTAACACGCATCGTACAACGGAGGTTCTCCGGGTTTTCTTGACTTGGAAAGTTCGAATCCGAATGTTGGTTAAAATATAGTGAATATAACCAATCAAAATGCTTTCAGATGATTTAATGGCCAATGGAAGTAGCCTGGATTTTTCGCCGAAATCCACGATGTTGATGATGATGAAGGTGAGGTCTATTGAGCGCAATTACTGTACTCAAATATAGCTGGAGCTCTATGCGATCCTCGTCAACGTGAGTCAGAAGCCAGGGGTGTAAGTCGGAGGCGAAGAGCTGGGGCAGGTCCTTGTTGCAGGGATTGCCAGTTGGGTGATGGGCTGCTTCGCCAAGGCGTCTGCCGTGGTATTGTGCACATGGTGACGCCAGTGGCGGCATGCCAACAATGTCGGTAAGTCGTCTGGCTTTGTAGTAGAGTAGTCGAAGTTGGTCGTTTTGAGGTGCTCGGTAGTCGATCACATTGAACGCGCTATCCCCCAGGACCTAACGTCGTGCCGCTCAGGCTCAAAGACAGCAAAGGGGCCTCAGAGGAAGGTTTCTCACGGCCACAATTCCACCAGCTGAGGAACTCAGCCACTCATGAGTCGAAAGTGGTAGAATCTCGACAACAAACAAAATCAAATCAATTCAATTACGGGGGAGGGGAGGGGGGGGGGGGGGGGGGGGGTCACCGGGAGCCCCCCCGGGGACATTCTCAAGCGACACTCCAATTAGCGGCCGACTGCACAAGCGACCCTTCGACTACCTCCAGCTTTTCCAAAAGCGTCGCCCTCGGGTGACCACTCGCGGGCAACGTGAGCCGCTCGTTTGCGACGATCATGCACGGAGAGTCGCCTAATGAACGAACAAATTGGAGTAGTCCCAAATGTCCAGAGCTACTCCGCGCACAGCACGGCTTTGCGATATGCAGTATGAATGTTTCTGCGTCGCCCACATCCGTTCTGCTCAACTCCAGTATGGCCAATACTCTCCAGATTCATATAGTGCACTTCAGTGTGGTGAAGACTACGCTTGATCACATTCCAAGTAAATGTCGGTTGAAACTATCAATAGGCTTCTTTACTACACTTTAAACCCAAGTAGAGTTTGGCGCAAGGCTCTGGATCCAATCCTTAGCGAACGAAACCTTGGAGTAGACCCCAGGTTTACCGGTCGCACCACATCCGTCGCCCCACGAGACAACGCCGACAAGCACATCGCCTGAGGACTGCTCGAGAATAAGCGGTCCGCCCGAGTCGCCCTGGCAGGAATCCTTGTTTCGCTTGCCACCCGCACAAAACATGGTCTCACTGATGGCAGTGCTCAAGCTAGCAGCCTTGCACGAAGCGTCCGAGAGGACGGGGACATTCACACGGAGAAGCTCCCGCGACTGAACACCGTCCTCAGATGTAGTGCCCCAGCCCATGACAGTGGCCGTCGAGCCGACAAACGTCTCCGAGTCGGCCGAGAAAAGAGAAACGGGAGTGAACTTGGAAGCTGTCGCGAGCTCGAGAATGTTGTAGTCCCACGTCAACGTATCATCCTCGCCCGGGTTCTTGGTGCCTTCATTGAAACGTGGGTGTGGCGTCTCCTTCGTGACGGCGATACGTTCACCATCACGGCTACCGCTCAAGTAGTGTGAGCCGATCGAGACGTACTTTACATCGCCGGCGCAGTGAGCAGCAGTGAGCACGTGGCGAGGAGTGATCAGAGAGCCACCACAGAACGCCTCGCCAGTCTTGGACGAACGGAGACCGACTGTGTAGGTCTTGGTGCCGGATGGGACGACAGTGCCACCGAGAATGAGCGGGTTGATGTCAGCGGCGCTGGCGACGGCGAGGGTGGTAGCGAGGAGAGCAGCGGCGATCTTCATGGTGCACTTGGCTGAGAGAGGCTTGTTGGTTTGCTGGTAAATTGCAAAGTGAGTCCCTGGTGAGACGCGTGGATTTATGCTGCACCAGTGGTCTTAGAATTCAAGGCGCCAGCGATGGGTGAGTTGTGGAGCAGAATCTTGCGGCGAGCATGCAGCCATGAAACAGATCCGGACTTATTGATAGCCTAATTACGAGACGTATACGCGCTTGAACCTGTACTGGCTATTCTTCAAGCGAATCAGATTCAAGTCACCCTTTGAGACAAAAGATGGCCCGTCGATGTGCATTTGTTGATAGAAAAGATTCAATCGTCTTGATTGCGAAACCGTCCGGTTCAAGATTCTGAAGACAGCGCCTAAGATTCCTCGACTGATTCTGACCACTGATGTCACGGCTTCAAGACCTATTCCGACCGTCCGACCTTGTGATCGAGTTGGGTACTATGTACGTGGTACACCAGCGTTCAGTACAGTACGGTGCTTAGAAGAGAGCGTCACCCTCTCAGGACAGAAGAAGCCATCAACCCAAGATTCGTGGGAGAAGACTCGCGCCGATCTCATTCAATCGAACCCGGTGAGCAACCAAAGTCTCACGCTCTTGCCAGCCGATCTAACTCATATGTTCTTCGACGACCATGTGTCAAGTTGATGACCCAGCGTTAGATCGGCTGGCAAGGCTGGGCTCATATCTCGATAAGTTTTGTTCTTTTATCACCTATATCTCGCGCTGCTGCGCATTCATGACTCACAGGACTCTTGGAGTACTTTACTGGAATAACCAATCCAATGCGGTTTGTGCAAACAGGATCAGATTCCCGGGGCAAAACACGTTATGATCATTCGAGTGGATAACTCAAATGATGGGAGCAGTCAAGGGTTACACTCAGCGTCGGGTGGAGTTAGACTGTGCAGTAGAAGGAAAATCTTCGCCAGTTTAACTTATGAGTTGAAGAGGCCTGACCAAGTCTACTTCCTACTACAGCATCAAGAGGCAAACGCATTCTTGCTTTAACAAGAGGCAAACGCACTCTTCCTTTAACAAGAAAGCGTTCGCCTCCTGATGCTATAGTAGGGAGTAGACTTCGTCAGGCGAAAGAGTAACAGTAATCCTCACCACCAATAGTAGACTTCCGTTAAACTCGAGTGGAACAAAAAAATTCCGCCTCTCACTCAACGCTAACAGCATTTGCCAGCTATACCAGCGGGCAACACACTGACAGTGATGATGCAGTCGTTAGAAGTACCGTAGTTGTGACTAGCAACAAATCAAGTGGCTAGTTATTCGTAAGGTTGTGAGAGAAATATGACACATGGCGAAGAGTGAAGGCAAACATTGATATTATTCATACGGCACTTGTCTGGCTCGTAGCTTCGAGATTTTCCGTTGGTTCATCTGATACCAAGTTACACCCACGTAGCGTTCGGCGCGAGCGATTGGATCCAGCTCTTGGCCTTGCTAACCTTGGAGTAGACACCTGGCTTACCAGTCTCACCGCAGCCATCGCCCCACGAGACAACGCCGACGAGGACATCGCCCGTGCTCTGCTCGAGAATGAGCGGTCCGCCCGAGTCACCCTGGCACGAGTCCTTGTTGGTCTTGCCACCAGCGCACATCATTGTCTCACTAATAGCAGTCGTCAAGCCAACAGCCTTGCACGAGGCATCCGAAAGAACGGGGACGTTCACGCGCAACAGCACACTCGACGCGTCACCATTTTCCGAAGTGGTGCCCCAGCCCATGACAGTCGCCGTCGAGCCCGCAAATGTGTCAGAGTCGGCCGAGTAGAGCTTGATCGGCGTGAATGACGAAGCCGAAGCCAGCTCGATGATGTTGTAGTCCCACGTGAGCGTGTCGTCCTTGTTCGGGTGCTTAGTGCCCTCATCGAAACGCGGGTGAGGAGTCTCCTTTTTCACAGCGATACGTTCACCATCACGGCTACCGCTCAAGTAGTGTGAGCCGATCGAGACGTACGTCGCATCACCAGCACAGTGAGCCGCCGTGAGCACGTGACGAGGAGTGATCAGAGAGCCACCACAGAACGCCTCGCCAGTCTTGGACGAACGGAGACCGACTGTGTAGGTCTTGGTGCCGGATGGGACGACAGTGCCACCGAGAATGAGCGGGTTGATGTCAGCGGCGCTGGCGACGGCGAGGGTGGTAGCGAGGAGAGCAGCGGCGATCTTCATGGTGCACTTGGGCGAGAGAGGCTTGTTGGTTTGCTGGTAAATTGCAAAGTGAGAAGCGGGTCCTGCTCCGCGTGGACTGCTGCCACGAGGTGTGGAGCCCCGCACCCCCCTTCAAGTACAGTAGTTGGAGGCCCCCCTGTGACCACAGGCCCCAACGGCAGAACGAATCATTCGGTGAGACCTAATCCCTGGCGAGCTGACACTGACGCTTTCTGGTCAACGATCTAACAAAACGCAGGATGATAATCTCGTCATCCTCGTTGGATCTGATCCGCGTGCAGACGTCTGCGAGTGAGAACGGCCACATGGCCATGCTCAGCGGACACTCATAGTCCGCAAGAACAGTCTTCACAAGCCAGAGCGGACTATCTCTCGCAAGTCAGACAGTCGACCTTTCTCTGGTCGTTATCAGATGGCTTCAAGATTCTGGAGTTGAGCACTGTCGCTCAAGCGACCTTCGCACCACATGAAGTGGACGGTCCAGTCGCCGAACTGGCCATCTAAATAATCGCGCCTCCAAACTTACTTTGTAACCGGTAGTACCGGTTTCTGCTACGTTGAAATATCGGTGAATATCGGTACATGCGCTGCAGCGCTCCGCAAGACTTGCATCCACCAAACGATCGCTGTATTTTTTAAGCAGAACACATCCATCTCCTTTTCCGATACTGTGGCTTGGTGCAGCGAGTAATCTTCACTCTCATGCACTCAACTTCCATGCTTCTTGCTGTCTTTAGCGCAAGCTCGTCTTTGTGCCCTGCACTCGAGTCATTCGTCACTTGTAAGCGACAAGTGGTAAAAGACCGATTGACCTTTAGATTCATCTGCCGTACTGTACAGGCAACCAACGAGGCAGATGTGTCTATTAATAACGCCGACAGAGTATGTAACGTTTCCGTATTTTTTCGGTGGTGCAAACTTCTACTGTTTGCAACCATGTTAGTCGTCCAGACTGGGAGATCTTTTCTGTACATTACGGAAGTAACTCCTTATCTACCCGTCCTATAGCTTGCTGCTCTTAAAAGAGCAACAAGGTGCGACTTTGAAGCTGATGCGAGCATGAATCGGATCAGTTATCGAGTTATTGAGCTGTGTTCGAGGTTCATAGAGCGCGCATCACTCAGTAGAATGAACCCTCGGCGTTGCAGATGCCGCGCACACGCCTCCTCCGCACTCATCTTTTACCCGTTGGCAGATACGTACCAAGCTGGTACATTGGTACTGAAGTGGGGGTCGGACATTTTTAGGCTAAAATTCATGTTTGGAGCATACGATAGACTGCTGTCTGTGGAATTGCTTACACAAAAGTTGCATTTGGAGCCAACGAAAGGATCCACTCTTTGACATACGATACCTTGGAGTACACGCCTGGCTTGCCTGCCTGGCCGCAGCCCTCGCCCCAGGATACCACGCCGATTAATACGTCCTGTGGGCCCTGCTCGAGAATGATCGGACCGCCTGAGTCGCCCTGGCAAGAGTCTCTGTTCGCGACCCCACCCGCACAGAACATAGTCTCGGAAAGTGCCGGTCCATCGAGATTGGCGGCCTTGCAGACTGCATCCGACACCACAGGCACGTTCACACGCAGCAAGTGAGTCGAGCTCGGCACCTTATCGGCAGTGGCCCCCCAGCCCAGCACCGTCGCAGACGCTCCAACGAACGTCTCCGAGTCGGGTGAGTAGAGTTTGACTGGTGTGACTGTGGACGGTGTCGCGAGCTCGATGATGGCGTAGTCAAACGTGTTCGTGTGAATACTGTTTGGCAGCGTGCCTTCGTCGTATCGAGGGTGTCGAATTTGGCTCTTAACCGCAAATGCGCTCGCCATCGGTTGAGCCGCTGAGGTAGTGGGAGCCGACCGACGCGAACTTGGCTGAGCCGCAGTGCGCAGCCGTCAAAACATGGGTCGGGGAGATGAGGGAGCCGCCGCAGAATGCATTCCCTGTCGCGGTCTTGCGCAGTCCTACGGTGTAGGTCTTGGACCCGATGGGGACGACAAGCCCGCCGTAGATGAGTGGGTTGATGTCCGCGGCATGCGTCGCAGTGGCTGTCGCGGCGAGGAAAATGGCGGACGCCTTCATCGACGCTGCAACGAGAGGTGATAAAATCGAAAATGGTCTGGTGGGGAGTGGTCGCGTCGAACCGCCTCACTCAACTCATCCACTAGCGATCAATCGATCTGATAACGCGATGCTCAATCGAGGAAAAGGATCAGTGCGTTGACTGACCCATGTGGCCTATCCAAGTGCCTGGGCGGTCAACTTTCGCCAACCCAGCACAGTCCAGCAGACCTTCGGGCAAAGACCGTGACATTTCGGCATGTTGTTTTTCATAGTCCACAACCGGTTCTTTGCCAGTCGAGAATCTCAAGACCCGAGAAACAATCGTGAACGCTACAGTACGTGCAGTAGCAAGATACGAGGCGTATTTCGATTGGAACACCAATTATCGATCTTTTCGACAGTCAACATCGAAGTCGTTTGCAGTAGCTCGATGGAGATGCAAAAGCATGTAGCACGCTTATCCATCACAGATGCAGATGTCCTGGTATCTGTGTCCATGCTGATCCGTACATAACCCCTCTGCATCGTCAAGAACTGTTTTCCCATTAAGATAATTCAAACGCTACTGTATCAAGCAGGCAGCACGTGCTGTCAGCTCTAGGATCGTACTCGCTCGCGAGTCAGGTGCCGGTGCCGCTCACACCCACGTGACGTTCTTCGCGATGCCATCGATCCAGCTGCGAGCAAAGGACACACGCGAGTACACGCCCGGCTTGCCTGCTTGGCCGCAGCCCTGTCCCCAGGACACGATGCCGATGAGCGCGTCGCCCGTTGGGCGCTCGAGCACGAGTGGTCCACCCGAGTCGCCCTGGCACGAGTCCTTGTTGCGGACGCCACCAGCACAGAACATGGTCTCGGTGAAGGTGATGGGGAAACCCGCCGCGAGGCACTGCGCGCGCGACTTGACCGTAACATCGACGCGGAGGAGCTCGCGCGAGGACGGCCCTTCCTCTGCCGTGGCGCCCCAGCCCAAGACCGTCGCGACCTGACCCGCGAGCGAGTCGGTGTTGGCAGCGAGCAGCGGCGCCGGTTTGAATTTGGAGGGCGAAGCAAGCTCGAAGATGCTGTAGTCGTAGGTGATGGTGTCGTCACGACCGGGGTTCTTGGTGCCCTCGTTGTAGCGTGGGTGGAGCGTCTCCCTCTTAATGGCGATGCGTTCGCCGTCGGTGGATCCGCTGATGAAGTGCGAGCCGATGGAGACGAAGTTGGCGAAGCCGCGGCAGTGAGCAGCCGTGAGCACGTGAGTCGGCGTGATGAGCGTGCCGCCGCAGCCGGTCTGGCTGGTGGCCGTGGAGCGGAGTCCGACCGTGTAGGTCTTGGTACCGGCTGGGACGACGGTGCCGCCGAGGATGAGGGGGTTGATGTCTGCGGCTTGCGCGTTGACGTTGGCGATGGCGGCGGTGGCGGCGAGAAGAGCGGCGGCGACCTTCATGATTTGGTGAGGAGGTTTTGAGGAGCAGGAGGCCTGGTGGCTTGGCAGTGAAAATCAAAGTGAGTGGTGAGTGGGGGAAACGTCGACGGCGGTGATGGCAAGTAGGTAGGGAGGCAGGAGGGCAGGAAGGAACGGTCGGTAATGGTTGGTGCAGATGGGGAGGTCTCTGTGACGCTCTCTGGTGATGGTCGGGTGACTCGACTGACTGTTCAGCGCTGTTCTATGGCAGCGTTTGTTGAGTGCTTGACGCGTTGTTTTGAGGAAGGTTGGCACTTGCATCCATTGAACTTGCATTCATTGAATGACAGTGGACATTCTTTCAGCATGGCTCGTCGTTGACCTGCAGATTGCACATAAATCTGATTAAACTGGATGCATACTTAGCATTTGTCCAAGTCACGCATCTCGCACAGAGGGTGCTACTGGAGCGCGCCAAGGATCTGATCTTATTCTGCCTCTCAGACAGACATCGGTACAAGGTGATGACACAACGACCTGCTTCGGCGGCTTGCAACTTCCCCCCTGAGTAGCGTTGAGCTCTAGAAGTCGAAACCGAGCCGAGCTATTAGGTTTTACTGGTTGAACTCAATAGACTTTATCATCATCTACAAGGTGACAATGACCAAACAAACCAATAGGACAGCACCTTTAATACTGGACCAATTCCCTCGTCTAGCAGTCCCATTTCTTGGGCGACATCGCTCGAGATTGAAATGGATGTGTGCTTGAGTTGCGATAGCGCAGCTGGATCTGCGGATCTACACGCATAGAGCGCGATCAGCCGTCGATCTTGAGCATTTAGTGTGTATGTGAGGATGGAGATCATAGCAAAAAGCGGCTTCGACTGCTAATAGAACGGGGAATCGTTCAGCTCCTTTCTTGCACGGTACAGTATGTACCGTACTCAATTCTTTATCGAGTAATTAGTTCATGCCATTCTGCGATCGTGAGTGTCGCTCTCAATCTGATCCAGATCGACGAAACAGATCAGTCATAGCCCGTGCATTCTGGACAGCACCTTCGTCGCTCCACAACTCAGATATGTCGCACATATGTTAGACTTGTATTGTAATAGGTCAGGACCGAGGGTTTGACTCGACGGTTCACTTGAAGACGAATGGTTAGTCTCGACTGCTGAGATCCGAGGATACTGTACAGTACTAAACCCTGAACATATGTTGTGGACATACTACAGTATTGTGCTTGTGCTATGTATGTAGGAGGTTTATGATCCAAAAGATGGACGATTCTACGCTGTTGTCTATCGGGATTCGGGATGTTGACCCCCCCCCCCCCCCCCCTATTGTAATGAGGCTCTGACCGAGGCCGATGACTCCATACTACCGAACCCAACTGCAGTTTTGACCAGAATATCGTTAACTACACAAAACAGTCATAATAATCTCCACAGAACATGCTGTGACACGATCATCGTGAGCGAAAACACCCATGATCAATGTGGACGAATACTGAGTCCTCGATATAGAACGGGCGATGAAATCAGATTTATGTGCAATCTGCAGGTCAACGACGAGCCATGCTGAAAGAATGTCCACTGTCATTCAATGAATGCAAGTTCAATGGATGCAAGTGCCAACCTTCCTCAAAACAACGCGTCAAGCACTCAACAAACGCTGCCATAGAACAGCGCTGAACAGTCAGTCGAGTCACCCGACCATCACCAGAGAGCGTCACAGAGACCTCCCCATCTGCACCAACCATTACCGACCGTTCCTTCCTGCCCTCCTGCCTCCCTACCTACTTGCCATCACCGCCGTCGACGTTTCCCCCACTCACCACTCACTTTGATTTTCACTGCCAAGCCACCAGGCCTCCTGCTCCTCAAAACCTCCTCACCAAATCATGAAGGTCGCCGCCGCTCTTCTCGCCGCCACCGCCGCCATCGCCAACGTCAACGCGCAAGCCGCAGACATCAACCCCCTCATCCTCGGCGGCACCGTCGTCCCAGCCGGTACCAAGACCTACACGGTCGGACTCCGCTCCACGGCCACCAGCCAGACCGGCTGCGGCGGCACGCTCATCACGCCGACTCACGTGCTCACGGCTGCTCACTGCCGCGGCTTCGCCAACTTCGTCTCCATCGGCTCGCACTTCATCAGCGGATCCACCGACGGCGAACGCATCGCCATTAAGAGGGAGACGCTCCACCCACGCTACAACGAGGGCACCAAGAACCCCGGTCGTGACGACACCATCACCTACGACTACAGCATCTTCGAGCTTGCTTCGCCCTCCAAATTCAAACCGGCGCCGCTGCTCGCTGCCAACACCGACTCGCTCGCGGGTCAGGTCGCGACGGTCTTGGGCTGGGGCGCCACGGCAGAGGAAGGGCCGTCCTCGCGCGAGCTCCTCCGCGTCGATGTTACGGTCAAGTCGCGCGCGCAGTGCCTCGCGGCGGGTTTCCCCATCACCTTCACCGAGACCATGTTCTGTGCTGGTGGCGTCCGCAACAAGGACTCGTGCCAGGGCGACTCGGGTGGACCACTCGTGCTCGAGCGCCCAACGGGCGACGCGCTCATCGGCATCGTGTCCTGGGGACAGGGCTGCGGCCAAGCAGGCAAGCCGGGCGTGTACTCGCGTGTGTCCTTTGCTCGCAGCTGGATCGATGGCATCGCGAAGAACGTCACGTGGGTGTGAGCGTTTGATCGTCTCCGGCACCTCACCTCACTCGTCAGCGAGTATGTTTCGAGGGCGGGCAGCCTGTACTGTCTGCTTGATACGGTAGCGTTTGAATTATCTTAATGGGAAAGCAACTTGCGTTTGTCTTCTTTTTGAAGATGAAGGGTGGATATGTCTGGATCAGCTTGGAGCGATATCACAACACTCGCATTTTTCGGAAAGATGTGCTATGCACTTCTTCGGTCCAACACGCTGCTCGAATATCAATAGTATAGCTGGGATGCTGGATCGAAGCGTTCGGCAACCGGGCATTGCCACTCGAAAGACGCCTCGTGGCCTACGATGCTCTCAAAGACCACGAGATTCTCGAATGATACAAAATCAGACGAGAAATCAAGGCCTGATAGCGTCAAACCACCTTTTTAAGGAATTACAGGTATGTAGAGGAAGGTGTGCCTTTAGTCTCGGGACTCCTCACGGTCGTCCGAGAATCTCGGTTGCGCGGCGGTTGATATGCCACGCGCATAGCCGCTTCACCTTGGCCTTGCCTTTGAATTCGACGATGAACTCTATTGGACTACGCTATTATTCATGCTGTTGAGCAGACCATTAGACACGCAAGTAGAGCCTCGCGATAAAGGGTTTAGTGAGCATCCGTAGCATTAAATTTGGCTTGCGAAGAGGTTCAATGACACCGCAAGTGGGATCACCCCTTAGAAGCACGAGCAATCACTAAACTTTTAAACATCAACGTTTTTTAAACGCAAATCAGTGTGGGGGCGAGACTTCCCCGTGTTTTGTACGGAGTAGCATGCTCGTTTGTGGATACTTCAACTTAGATCCAGGTGACGTTTGAGGCGAGACCGTCGATCCAGCTGCGCGCAAACGACACACGCGAGTACACGCCCGGCTTGCCCGCCACGCCACAACCATCACCCCATGACACAACTCCAATGAGTGCATCGCCCGTCGGGCGCTCGAGGATGAGCGGTCCGCCGGAGTCACCTTGGCACGAGTCCTTGTTGCGGATGCCACCAGCGCAGAACATCGACTCTGTGAACGCGAGGGGCAAGCCTGCGGCTTTGCACTGCGCTGTCGTTTTGATATCGACGTCTACGCGAAGCAACTCGCGTGAGCCTGCGCCGCCCTGCGAGGTGGCACCCCAGCCCATGACGGTCGCAGTCTGGCCCGCGAGAATGTCCGTGTTGGCTGCAAGCAGCGGGGCCGGCTTGAACTTGGAGGGCGAGGCCAATTCAAGCATGCTGTAGTCGAACACAAGGGTGTCATCGATGCCAGGGTTCTTGGTGCCTTCGTTAAAGCGCGGGTGCACAGTTTCTTTGACTACAGCAATACGCTCGTCATCTGTGGAACCGCTGGAGAAGTGGGATCCGATGGAGACGAACTTGCCCAAGCCTTTGCAGTGACCGGCAGTGAGCACGCGAGTGGGTGTGATGAGTGTTCCACCGCACATGGTGGAGCCCGACGCCGACCTGCGGAGACTGACGGTGTAGGTTTTCGTGCCGGACGGGACGACGGTGCCGCCAAGAATTAGGGGATTGATGTCGGCAGTCTGAGCGTTTGTGAGAGCGGCGCTGACAGCGAGGAGGGCAGCGGCGGTCTTCATGGCTTGAATCGGTTACTTGGTGAGGAGGCTGAAATTTGCCGAGTGTGCGAAGTCCCTGACAGTACATATTAGTGAAGCCGTCCCCGTCGCCTTTTTTCTCCATGCATCAACCGTTTGGTGGCGAGAACGTTGATTCGTACAATGTAGCTACTCACTTCTATATCTCATAAGCATCGATATCTCATAGGCAGCGCGCCTCTATTGTGGTGCTTTTTTTCTGCGTGCTAAAATGCCAAAATTACAGATTCGTTCACTCAAAACAATGACGGGCAGCCTCCCCCGCTCCAATGTCACCTGTCGAGCGAGTGGTTCTGGAGTTCATTTTGACACCATGGCGATCCGCCAAGGACGAACGAGCATCAAGGGCAAGCACGCCCGCCCTCGACGGTACAAGAGGATGCAGTACACGTACGACTTCAAGCTCGCTGTCATACAGCACTACGCGTTTGCTGCGTCTGTCGACCTCACCATCGTCACCTTCTTCTCGCACATTGCGCCGGAGAGAAGGAGCTCGGTACGTTCTCTCATCTCCAAGTGGAGGAAGACTCGCCAGCGGCTCCGCCAAAGGGGTCCACTCACCCATAACCTGCCACCCCCAATTCCTACGCGAATGTACCATCTCCCTCCCCACCTCATTTCCATTCAATGCTACTGATAAAAACCTCTCATAACTTGTTTCCCTCTCCAAGTACTTCCCCTATCTGGGTCAACATCTTGGCGAGGAAGTGCCCGAATATTTGCGTGATGTGATGAGTGTTCCACCGCACATGGTGGAGCCCGACGCCGACCTGCGGAGACTGACGGTGTAGGTTTTCGTGCCGGACGGGACGACGGTGCCGCCAAGAATTAGGGGATTGATGTCGGCAGTCTGAGCGTTTGTGAGAGCGGCGCTGACAGCGAGGAGGGCAGCGGCGGTCTTCATGGCTTGAATCGGTTACTTGGTGAGGAGGCTGAAATTTGCCGAGTGTGCGAAGTCCCTGACAGTACATATTAGTGAAGCCGTCCCCGTCGCCTTTTTTCTCCATGCATCAACCGTTTGGTGGCGAGAACGTTGATTCGTACAATGTAGCTACTCACTTCTATATCTCATAAGCATCGATATCTCATAGGCAGCGCGCCTCTATTGTGGTGCTTTTTTTCTGCGTGCTAAAATGCCAAAATTACAGATTCGTTCACTCAAAACAATGACGGGCAGCCTCCCCCGCTCCAATGTCACCTGTCGAGCGAGTGGTTCTGGAGTTCATTTTGACACCATGGCGATCCGCCAAGGACGAACGAGCATCAAGGGCAAGCACGCCCGCCCTCGACGGTACAAGAGGATGCAGTACACGTACGACTTCAAGCTCGCTGTCATACAGCACTACGCGTTTGCTGCGTCTGTCGACCTCACCATCGTCACCTTCTTCTCGCACATTGCGCCGGAGAGAAGGAGCTCGGTACGTTCTCTCATCTCCAAGTGGAGGAAGACTCGCCAGCGGCTCCGCCAAAGGGGTCCACTCACCCATAACCTGCCACCCCCAATTCCTACGCGAATGTACCATCTCCCTCCCCACCTCATTTCCATTCAATGCTACTGATAAAAACCTCTCATAACTTGTTTCCCTCTCCAAGTACTTCCCCTATCTGGGTCAACATCTTGGCGAGGAAGTGCCCGAATATTTGCGTGATGTGATGAGTGTTCCACCGCACATGGTGGAGCCCGACGCCGACCTGCGGAGACTGACGGTGTAGGTTTTCGTGCCGGACGGGACGACGGTGCCGCCAAGAATTAGGGGATTGATGTCGGCAGTCTGAGCGTTTGTGAGAGCGGCGCTGACAGCGAGGAGGGCAGCGGCGGTCTTCATGGCTTGAATCGGTTACTTGGTGAGGAGGCTGAAATTTGCCGAGTGTGCGAAGTCCCTGACAGTACATATTAGTGAAGCCGTCCCCGTCGCCTTTTTTCTCCATGCATCAACCGTTTGGTGGCGAGAACGTTGATTCGTACAATGTAGCTACTCACTTCTATATCTCATAAGCATCGATATCTCATAGGCAGCGCGCCTCTATTGTGGTGCTTTTTTTCTGCGTGCTAAAATGCCAAAATTACAGATTCGTTCACTCAAAACAATGACGGGCAGCCTCCCCCGCTCCAATGTCACCTGTCGAGCGAGTGGTTCTGGAGTTCATTTTGACACCATGGCGATCCGCCAAGGACGAACGAGCATCAAGGGCAAGCACGCCCGCCCTCGACGGTACAAGAGGATGCAGTACACGTACGACTTCAAGCTCGCTGTCATACAGCACTACGCGTTTGCTGCGTCTGTCGACCTCACCATCGTCACCTTCTTCTCGCACATTGCGCCGGAGAGAAGGAGCTCGGTACGTTCTCTCATCTCCAAGTGGAGGAAGACTCGCCAGCGGCTCCGCCAAAGGGGTCCACTCACCCATAACCTGCCACCCCCAATTCCTACGCGAATGTACCATCTCCCTCCCCACCTCATTTCCATTCAATGCTACTGATAAAAACCTCTCATAACTTGTTTCCCTCTCCAAGTACTTCCCCTATCTGGGTCAACATCTTGGCGAGGAAGTGCCCGAATATTTGCGTGATGTGATGAGTGTTCCACCGCACATGGTGGAGCCCGACGCCGACCTGCGGAGACTGACGGTGTAGGTTTTCGTGCCGGACGGGACGACGGTGCCGCCAAGAATTAGGGGATTGATGTCGGCAGTCTGAGCGTTTGTGAGAGCGGCGCTGACAGCGAGGAGGGCAGCGGCGGTCTTCATGGCTTGAATCGGTTACTTGGTGAGGAGGCTGAAATTTGCCGAGTGTGCGAAGTCCCTGACAGTACATATTAGTGAAGCCGTCCCCGTCGCCTTTTTTCTCCATGCATCAACCGTTTGGTGGCGAGAACGTTGATTCGTACAATGTAGCTACTCACTTCTATATCTCATAAGCATCGATATCTCATAGGCAGCGCGCCTCTATTGTGGTGCTTTTTTTCTGCGTGCTAAAATGCCAAAATTACAGATTCGTTCACTCAAAACAATGACGGGCAGCCTCCCCCGCTCCAATGTCACCTGTCGAGCGAGTGGTTCTGGAGTTCATTTTGACACCATGGCGATCCGCCAAGGACGAACGAGCATCAAGGGCAAGCACGCCCGCCCTCGACGGTACAAGAGGATGCAGTACACGTACGACTTCAAGCTCGCTGTCATACAGCACTACGCGTTTGCTGCGTCTGTCGACCTCACCATCGTCACCTTCTTCTCGCACATTGCGCCGGAGAGAAGGAGCTCGGTACGTTCTCTCATCTCCAAGTGGAGGAAGACTCGCCAGCGGCTCCGCCAAAGGGGTCCACTCACCCATAACCTGCCACCCCCAATTCCTACGCGAATGTACCATCTCCCTCCCCACCTCATTTCCATTCAATGCTACTGATAAAAACCTCTCATAACTTGTTTCCCTCTCCAAGTACTTCCCCTATCTGGGTCAACATCTTGGCGAGGAAGTGCCCGAATATTTGCGTGATGTGATGAGTGTTCCACCGCACATGGTGGAGCCCGACGCCGACCTGCGGAG
Source organism: Pythium myriotylum (assembly GCA_023091665.1). Classification (NCBI taxonomy): domain Eukaryota; phylum Oomycota; class Peronosporomycetes; order Pythiales; family Pythiaceae; genus Pythium; species Pythium myriotylum. The sequence goes on along the minus strand of JALJCQ010000021.1, from coordinate 371,134 downwards.
ACTGACGGTGTAGGTTTTCGTGCCGGACGGGACGACGGTGCCGCCAAGAATTAGGGGATTGATGTCGGCAGTCTGAGCGTTTGTGAGAGCGGCGCTGACAGCGAGGAGGGCAGCGGCGGTCTTCATGGCTTGAATCGGTTACTTGGTGAGGAGGCTGAAATTTGCCGAGTGTGCGAAGTCCCTGACAGTACATATTAGTGAAGCCGTCCCCGTCGCCTTTTTTCTCCATGCATCAACCGTTTGGTGGCGAGAACGTTGATTCGTACAATGTAGCTACTCACTTCTATATCTCATAAGCATCGATATCTCATAGGCAGCGCGCCTCTATTGTGGTGCTTTTTTTCTGCGTGCTAAAATGCCAAAATTACAGATTCGTTCACTCAAAACAATGACGGGCAGCCTCCCCCGCTCCAATGTCACCTGTCGAGCGAGTGGTTCTGGAGTTCATTTTGACACCATGGCGATCCGCCAAGGACGAACGAGCATCAAGGGCAAGCACGCCCGCCCTCGACGGTACAAGAGGATGCAGTACACGTACGACTTCAAGCTCGCTGTCATACAGCACTACGCGTTTGCTGCGTCTGTCGACCTCACCATCGTCACCTTCTTCTCGCACATTGCGCCGGAGAGAAGGAGCTCGGTACGTTCTCTCATCTCCAAGTGGAGGAAGACTCGCCAGCGGCTCCGCCAAAGGGGTCCACTCACCCATAACCTGCCACCCCCAATTCCTACGCGAATGTACCATCTCCCTCCCCACCTCATTTCCATTCAATGCTACTGATAAAAACCTCTCATAACTTGTTTCCCTCTCCAAGTACTTCCCCTATCTGGGTCAACATCTTGGCGAGGAAGTGCCCGAATATTTGCGTGATGTGATGAGTGTTCCACCGCACATGGTGGAGCCCGACGCCGACCTGCGGAGACTGACGGTGTAGGTTTTCGTGCCGGACGGGACGACGGTGCCGCCAAGAATTAGGGGATTGATGTCGGCAGTCTGAGCGTTTGTGAGAGCGGCGCTGACAGCGAGGAGGGCAGCGGCGGTCTTCATGGCTTGAATCGGTTACTTGGTGAGGAGGCTGAAATTTGCCGAGTGTGCGAAGTCCCTGACAGTACATATTAGTGAAGCCGTCCCCGTCGCCTTTTTTCTCCATGCATCAACCGTTTGGTGGCGAGAACGTTGATTCGTACAATGTAGCTACTCACTTCTATATCTCATAAGCATCGATATCTCATAGGCAGCGCGCCTCTATTGTGGTGCTTTTTTTCTGCGTGCTAAAATGCCAAAATTACAGATTCGTTCACTCAAAACAATGACGGGCAGCCTCCCCCGCTCCAATGTCACCTGTCGAGCGAGTGGTTCTGGAGTTCATTTTGACACCATGGCGATCCGCCAAGGACGAACGAGCATCAAGGGCAAGCACGCCCGCCCTCGACGGTACAAGAGGATGCAGTACACGTACGACTTCAAGCTCGCTGTCATACAGCACTACGCGTTTGCTGCGTCTGTCGACCTCACCATCGTCACCTTCTTCTCGCACATTGCGCCGGAGAGAAGGAGCTCGGTACGTTCTCTCATCTCCAAGTGGAGGAAGACTCGCCAGCGGCTCCGCCAAAGGGGTCCACTCACCCATAACCTGCCACCCCCAATTCCTACGCGAATGTACCATCTCCCTCCCCACCTCATTTCCATTCAATGCTACTGATAAAAACCTCTCATAACTTGTTTCCCTCTCCAAGTACTTCCCCTATCTGGGTCAACATCTTGGCGAGGAAGTGCCCGAATATTTGCGTGATGTGATGAGTGTTCCACCGCACATGGTGGAGCCCGACGCCGACCTGCGGAGACTGACGGTGTAGGTTTTCGTGCCGGACGGGACGACGGTGCCGCCAAGAATTAGGGGATTGATGTCGGCAGTCTGAGCGTTTGTGAGAGCGGCGCTGACAGCGAGGAGGGCAGCGGCGGTCTTCATGGCTTGAATCGGTTACTTGGTGAGGAGGCTGAAATTTGCCGAGTGTGCGAAGTCCCTGACAGTACATATTAGTGAAGCCGTCCCCGTCGCCTTTTTTCTCCATGCATCAACCGTTTGGTGGCGAGAACGTTGATTCGTACAATGTAGCTACTCACTTCTATATCTCATAAGCATCGATATCTCATAGGCAGCGCGCCTCTATTGTGGTGCTTTTTTTCTGCGTGCTAAAATGCCAAAATTACAGATTCGTTCACTCAAAACAATGACGGGCAGCCTCCCCCGCTCCAATGTCACCTGTCGAGCGAGTGGTTCTGGAGTTCATTTTGACACCATGGCGATCCGCCAAGGACGAACGAGCATCAAGGGCAAGCACGCCCGCCCTCGACGGTACAAGAGGATGCAGTACACGTACGACTTCAAGCTCGCTGTCATACAGCACTACGCGTTTGCTGCGTCTGTCGACCTCACCATCGTCACCTTCTTCTCGCACATTGCGCCGGAGAGAAGGAGCTCGGTACGTTCTCTCATCTCCAAGTGGAGGAAGACTCGCCAGCGGCTCCGCCAAAGGGGTCCACTCACCCATAACCTGCCACCCCCAATTCCTACGCGAATGTACCATCTCCCTCCCCACCTCATTTCCATTCAATGCTACTGATAAAAACCTCTCATAACTTGTTTCCCTCTCCAAGTACTTCCCCTATCTGGGTCAACATCTTGGCGAGGAAGTGCCCGAATATTTGCGTGATGTGATGAGTGTTCCACCGCACATGGTGGAGCCCGACGCCGACCTGCGGAGACTGACGGTGTAGGTTTTCGTGCCGGACGGGACGACGGTGCCGCCAAGAATTAGGGGATTGATGTCGGCAGTCTGAGCGTTTGTGAGAGCGGCGCTGACAGCGAGGAGGGCAGCGGCGGTCTTCATGGCTTGAATCGGTTACTTGGTGAGGAGGCTGAAATTTGCCGAGTGTGCGAAGTCCCTGACAGTACATATTAGTGAAGCCGTCCCCGTCGCCTTTTTTCTCCATGCATCAACCGTTTGGTGGCGAGAACGTTGATTCGTACAATGTAGCTACTCACTTCTATATCTCATAAGCATCGATATCTCATAGGCAGCGCGCCTCTATTGTGGTGCTTTTTTTCTGCGTGCTAAAATGCCAAAATTACAGATTCGTTCACTCAAAACAATGACGGGCAGCCTCCCCCGCTCCAATGTCACCTGTCGAGCGAGTGGTTCTGGAGTTCATTTTGACACCATGGCGATCCGCCAAGGACGAACGAGCATCAAGGGCAAGCACGCCCGCCCTCGACGGTACAAGAGGATGCAGTACACGTACGACTTCAAGCTCGCTGTCATACAGCACTACGCGTTTGCTGCGTCTGTCGACCTCACCATCGTCACCTTCTTCTCGCACATTGCGCCGGAGAGAAGGAGCTCGGTACGTTCTCTCATCTCCAAGTGGAGGAAGACTCGCCAGCGGCTCCGCCAAAGGGGTCCACTCACCCATAACCTGCCACCCCCAATTCCTACGCGAATGTACCATCTCCCTCCCCACCTCATTTCCATTCAATGCTACTGATAAAAACCTCTCATAACTTGTTTCCCTCTCCAAGTACTTCCCCTATCTGGGTCAACATCTTGGCGAGGAAGTGCCCGAATATTTGCGTGATGTGATGAGTGTTCCACCGCACATGGTGGAGCCCGACGCCGACCTGCGGAGACTGACGGTGTAGGTTTTCGTGCCGGACGGGACGACGGTGCCGCCAAGAATTAGGGGATTGATGTCGGCAGTCTGAGCGTTTGTGAGAGCGGCGCTGACAGCGAGGAGGGCAGCGGCGGTCTTCATGGCTTGAATCGGTTACTTGGTGAGGAGGCTGAAATTTGCCGAGTGTGCGAAGTCCCTGACAGTACATATTAGTGAAGCCGTCCCCGTCGCCTTTTTTCTCCATGCATCAACCGTTTGGTGGCGAGAACGTTGATTCGTACAATGTAGCTACTCACTTCTATATCTCATAAGCATCGATATCTCATAGGCAGCGCGCCTCTATTGTGGTGCTTTTTTTCTGCGTGCTAAAATGCCAAAATTACAGATTCGTTCACTCAAAACAATGACGGGCAGCCTCCCCCGCTCCAATGTCACCTGTCGAGCGAGTGGTTCTGGAGTTCATTTTGACACCATGGCGATCCGCCAAGGACGAACGAGCATCAAGGGCAAGCACGCCCGCCCTCGACGGTACAAGAGGATGCAGTACACGTACGACTTCAAGCTCGCTGTCATACAGCACTACGCGTTTGCTGCGTCTGTCGACCTCACCATCGTCACCTTCTTCTCGCACATTGCGCCGGAGAGAAGGAGCTCGGTACGTTCTCTCATCTCCAAGTGGAGGAAGACTCGCCAGCGGCTCCGCCAAAGGGGTCCACTCACCCATAACCTGCCACCCCCAATTCCTACGCGAATGTACCATCTCCCTCCCCACCTCATTTCCATTCAATGCTACTGATAAAAACCTCTCATAACTTGTTTCCCTCTCCAAGTACTTCCCCTATCTGGGTCAACATCTTGGCGAGGAAGTGCCCGAATATTTGCGTGATGTGATGAGTGTTCCACCGCACATGGTGGAGCCCGACGCCGACCTGCGGAGACTGACGGTGTAGGTTTTCGTGCCGGACGGGACGACGGTGCCGCCAAGAATTAGGGGATTGATGTCGGCAGTCTGAGCGTTTGTGAGAGCGGCGCTGACAGCGAGGAGGGCAGCGGCGGTCTTCATGGCTTGAATCGGTTACTTGGTGAGGAGGCTGAAATTTGCCGAGTGTGCGAAGTCCCTGACAGTACATATTAGTGAAGCCGTCCCCGTCGCCTTTTTTCTCCATGCATCAACCGTTTGGTGGCGAGAACGTTGATTCGTACAATGTAGCTACTCACTTCTATATCTCATAAGCATCGATATCTCATAGGCAGCGCGCCTCTATTGTGGTGCTTTTTTTCTGCGTGCTAAAATGCCAAAATTACAGATTCGTTCACTCAAAACAATGACGGGCAGCCTCCCCCGCTCCAATGTCACCTGTCGAGCGAGTGGTTCTGGAGTTCATTTTGACACCATGGCGATCCGCCAAGGACGAACGAGCATCAAGGGCAAGCACGCCCGCCCTCGACGGTACAAGAGGATGCAGTACACGTACGACTTCAAGCTCGCTGTCATACAGCACTACGCGTTTGCTGCGTCTGTCGACCTCACCATCGTCACCTTCTTCTCGCACATTGCGCCGGAGAGAAGGAGCTCGGTACGTTCTCTCATCTCCAAGTGGAGGAAGACTCGCCAGCGGCTCCGCCAAAGGGGTCCACTCACCCATAACCTGCCACCCCCAATTCCTACGCGAATGTACCATCTCCCTCCCCACCTCATTTCCATTCAATGCTACTGATAAAAACCTCTCATAACTTGTTTCCCTCTCCAAGTACTTCCCCTATCTGGGTCAACATCTTGGCGAGGAAGTGCCCGAATATTTGCGTGATGTGATGAGTGTTCCACCGCACATGGTGGAGCCCGACGCCGACCTGCGGAGACTGACGGTGTAGGTTTTCGTGCCGGACGGGACGACGGTGCCGCCAAGAATTAGGGGATTGATGTCGGCAGTCTGAGCGTTTGTGAGAGCGGCGCTGACAGCGAGGAGGGCAGCGGCGGTCTTCATGGCTTGAATCGGTTACTTGGTGAGGAGGCTGAAATTTGCCGAGTGTGCGAAGTCCCTGACAGTACATATTAGTGAAGCCGTCCCCGTCGCCTTTTTTCTCCATGCATCAACCGTTTGGTGGCGAGAACGTTGATTCGTACAATGTAGCTACTCACTTCTATATCTCATAAGCATCGATATCTCATAGGCAGCGCGCCTCTATTGTGGTGCTTTTTTTCTGCGTGCTAAAATGCCAAAATTACAGATTCGTTCACTCAAAACAATGACGGGCAGCCTCCCCCGCTCCAATGTCACCTGTCGAGCGAGTGGTTCTGGAGTTCATTTTGACACCATGGCGATCCGCCAAGGACGAACGAGCATCAAGGGCAAGCACGCCCGCCCTCGACGGTACAAGAGGATGCAGTACACGTACGACTTCAAGCTCGCTGTCATACAGCACTACGCGTTTGCTGCGTCTGTCGACCTCACCATCGTCACCTTCTTCTCGCACATTGCGCCGGAGAGAAGGAGCTCGGTACGTTCTCTCATCTCCAAGTGGAGGAAGACTCGCCAGCGGCTCCGCCAAAGGGGTCCACTCACCCATAACCTGCCACCCCCAATTCCTACGCGAATGTACCATCTCCCTCCCCACCTCATTTCCATTCAATGCTACTGATAAAAACCTCTCATAACTTGTTTCCCTCTCCAAGTACTTCCCCTATCTGGGTCAACATCTTGGCGAGGAAGTGCCCGAATATTTGCGTGATGTGATGAGTGTTCCACCGCACATGGTGGAGCCCGACGCCGACCTGCGGAGACTGACGGTGTAGGTTTTCGTGCCGGACGGGACGACGGTGCCGCCAAGAATTAGGGGATTGATGTCGGCAGTCTGAGCGTTTGTGAGAGCGGCGCTGACAGCGAGGAGGGCAGCGGCGGTCTTCATGGCTTGAATCGGTTACTTGGTGAGGAGGCTGAAATTTGCCGAGTGTGCGAAGTCCCTGACAGTACATATTAGTGAAGCCGTCCCCGTCGCCTTTTTTCTCCATGCATCAACCGTTTGGTGGCGAGAACGTTGATTCGTACAATGTAGCTACTCACTTCTATATCTCATAAGCATCGATATCTCATAGGCAGCGCGCCTCTATTGTGGGCAAGAAATCGGTAAGTGAGCGATGCTTATGAGATATAGAAGTGAGTAATTGACGAAGCATTAGATCCTAAATCCAGTGGCATTGCGTAAAGTTTGAACCTGTCAGCGAACTGCATGGCCCGTTTGGCTTGTGGTTGAACCACACAAACCACACAGACGGTGTCTGTCCTTAGAAGATACTCGACTGATTAGTCGAACAGGTAACCGAAAAGCATACGTACACTGTACTAGTATTCTTTTCTTATTTTTTTTTAAGGAACAGAGTTTTGATGGTTTTCATTGATGCAGCATGGAGTGGAGTGCATATATACGAAAGCTTGTCGATCGAACTTTGTCGGTGGCCAGTTTCCGGTTTCTCGGTGAAACAATCATGACAGGTTCGTGACTTGCCTGAGGTGATGTCAGAAACCGCCTCGTTTGTCTCATCACAAGAACAGGTTGAAATGTAACGCACGAGGCGTGAAGTCAGAAGGCTTCAAAGCGCCGTCGCTTTCTATCGACTGTATTTTGCATCAATCTTTCAGCCGAAAAGACTGGAAAACTAATGTCTGTACACTTCTAAAACACGGATTGGTGCTCCCAGATCGCATTGATTTGCAGCATTCATTTCAATTATAGATCTTGATCAGCAACTGCACGGTGTCCATCACGTGACTGTATGGTCCATTCAGTTGATCTCGTGTCTGTCAGTCAGCGATCAGTATTCTGATTACCTGTCTTCAGCGTACATGAGGTGTTGCGGTCTTGCGATATGTATGTTGGTGGGAGTTGCTGTTTCCAGTCCACACCCAACACCATCCTGGGTTATCAGATAGTCAGTACGTTTTCTAACACCAAACTTCGGCATATGCTGCATATGCCGAAGACTGTCTTTCTTATTTTCCCAAGACAAATGCATATCATATGCATTTGTCTTGGGAAAATAAGAAAGACAGTCTTCTTCGGCCATGGAAATTTACCGGAGTGGATAGGCCGTGCAGACAGGATCTGATTAAGGGGCATAAAAGTGTCCACGTCTTCGTGGGTGAGTACCCTTGGTTTCGGGAATTATCCTGGGCATCCACTGGTCCCGGAGGTGGACGATGGACCTGAATGACCACAGAAGCCTCCACAGAAGCCTCCAGAAGCGATTCACAGTCGAAAGAATTGTCAGGAAACAACCGCAAACCACCCGAGGTCACAATCCATGCATAGCAAACTTTGCAGGTCTCCACTCGCAATCAGGCTCCTTGTGCTTTGACAGAGAGATCACGAGTGCATACAGCTCTCACTTCACATTTTGCCACAAAGAAGACAAGTCAGTTATGAAGATCTCCGTCGCTTTACTCGCTGCTTCCGCCGCCGTCGCTAGCGCCCAGGCTAACATCGATCCGCTCATCCTGAGCGGCACCATCGTTCCTGCCGGCACTAAGACCTACACCGTCGGCCTACGCTCCTCGGAGACTGCTAGTGCTCGCTGCGGCGGCTCGCTAATCACACCGACCCACGTTCTCACTGCTGGCCATTGCGGGGGTATTGCAAAGTTCGTCTCGATTGGCTCGCACTTCATCAGCGGGACCGCTGATGGAGAGCGTATCGCAGTGAAGAAGGAGACAGTGCACCCCCGCTACAACGAAGGTACCAAGAACCCGGGCAGGGATGACACAATCACTTACGACTACAGCATCATCGAGCTGGCTTCTCCGTCGTCGTTTCCTCCGGTGAAGCTCTACTCTGCTGACTCCGAGACTTTTGTGGGGGTAAATGCTACCGTCATGGGCTGGGGTCGCACAACGCAAGGTGGTGTTTCATCTCGCGAACTCCTTCGCGTGGACGTACCCGTCGTCTCGGACGCAAACTGCAAGGCAGCCAAGATCCGAGGCGCATCCAAGGGAATCACAGAAACTATGTTCTGCGCCGGTGGTGCAACGAACAGAGACTCGTGCCAGGGTGACTCTGGTGGTCCGCTCATCCTTGAGGAGCAAGATGGTGACCTGTTGGTTGGTGTCGTATCATGGGGAGAGGGGTGTGGCCTGACGAACAAACCGGGCGTGTATTCCAAAGTGTCGTTCGCGAAGGATTGGATCCTGTCGCTTGCCCCTGGCGCCACGTTTGTCTAGGCTCAGTGATCGACTTGAGAACTCGATCAGACCTTAAAGTGTCGTATGAAATCAATTGATGTGTTCCTTCTCCAAACGCTGTTTTTGAGCACGAGTAATTTATCGCTAATGGAATAGTTGTGGTCTTGCTTCTATGCATGAGAACTCTCGGGAGCAGGAGGCTCTTCGACAACGCGATGAAATTAAAGTCTATTGGTTTACTTATCTAGAAACCTATAGCCGGCTAAGTGCCAAAGATTATGTGTTTTCTTCCCGCCAATGTGCGAGATCTCCAGGGAGTAGGGAGGCGATGCGCGTGTGGTGCTTATTGTCGGTTGGGTGCCGTGCACGGCTGCTGGCGTTGTCGTCCATGGCAAGGTTCGCCCCTGCGTCCGCCATTTTATTTGCCGCGCGGGAGTGGTGCGACCAGTTGCGGACGCCGAGGGTGTCTGCAAGTCTTCTGGCTCGGGCGTATTTGCCTTGGAGCGTTACATTCAGCGGTGGCTTGTAGTGTTTCATCTGTTGAATGATGATCATGCTGTCACCGATAACGGAGAGGTGAGTCCAGTGATTCTCAGCGGCGGCGTGAAGGCCTACCGTGAGGCCCTCGTATTCAGTCTGGTTGTTGGTAGTAGTAGGATCTGCGAAGGTCGAGGCCGCCGAGAAGACGACTTCCACGTTTGTCTTGTCCGTCGAAACTCGTACTATGACAGCTCCGGAGCCGCCGGGTCCGGGGTTCCCCCGGGATCCGCCGTCGAAAAATAAGAGATACTGCGCAGACGCGGCCGCACGACTCGGCAAGGGGCTGACGAGTCCTGGCGAGGAGTCCCGGAGCAATCGGATCGCTGTGGCCGTGTGCGGGGTCGCTGCGCTCGTTGTCGTCCGCTTCCACTTCAGGTCTCGTAGAGATACTGCGAGAGCGTTGTGCAGGACCGTGTCCGCGTGAGGCGGGTGGGCTATGTGGGTGTCGGAAGGCGTACGCTGGGCGTGCACGACCCTGGAGTGAAGAAGTAAAGCTGTAAAAGCTGTCGTCAGCTCCAACGAATCAAGGCTTCGAAAGGCGCATGTGCGTGCGCAGCACGTGCCGTAGCGGAACGACGATGCCGCCGCTCCGGCGGTGGCGCGCGCAAGGAAGAGGATGAGTGTGTGTGAAAGTCGGCTACCTTGAATTGGTAGATCTACAGAGGTGTAAGACCTGGTGCAAGGACAGGTCGGTTCACTGGCTCCATGGTGTCCTGGCTCAGTGCCCGGCTCAATGTTGAATCAGATGCCCCGGCTCAGAACTGCAACAGCAACTGCAACATGGTCTAGTTGAGCCCGTTCTCGAAGGTTCGATGCCGAAGCCAGTAGAGTACAGAGAGAGAGTGCCCTAGGAAGCTGTTGGTAGCTCTGCATGTCTTGGAGCGTTTTCAATAAACGTTCACTTTCGCATTTCCCATCGTGTGCTCAAGTTCCTCTCCTCTCCAGTCCTCTGCCTGTCTTACAGGTTATGAGCCCAAGCCCTAACGCCATGTCGACCAACGCCAACGAGATCCTCGCCGACGAGAACTACTTCCTTTGGGAGTTTGGTGCTCGCATGAAGCTCGCCAAGAAGGGTCTGCACGGCCACCTCGAGATGAAGCCCGAGAACGCGATGGCTGCGGCCAGCGACCAATGGAAGTCGGACGATTTGAAGGCGCTGGCCATCATCGTCAGTCTGCTCGGACCAGTGTACCAGTCGATGATCCGGAACGCGAGAAGCGCCGCCGAGGCGTGGATCATTCTGCGCGAGTTCCATGTAAGGCGTAGTCTCCACAACCGCGTGTCGCTCCGCAAGCAACTGGATGAGTTTGTGATGGTCCCCGGCGACAAAATCATGGACCACCTGCTCAAGTTTGATGACTTGTGTCTCCGTCTGTCGGCGGTCGGCGACGAGATCAAGGATGACGAGCGCTTGGTCATCTTGCTCGGTAGCCTTACGGCTGAGTATGATGCCATTGTCAAGATCATTGAGGCGCGCGGCAACATGGATCTCTACGAGGTCAAGGAAGTGCTACGCCGCGAGTATGAAGCCCTCCAGAAGCGCGAGAAGCAGGAAGCGGCATTCAAGGCGAGTGTCACGAGCAATGGCCAAGGACGCGTGCGCCGTGGCGGCAACCACGGGCGACGCAACAAGGGCGGCCAGAACGGCAAAAAACGCGGTCATGATCAAGGCGAGAAGAGCAAATTTGCGGGTCGCTGCTACGAGTGTGGTGAGGTCGGCCACAAGCGCGCCCAATGTCCGAGCAAGAAGAAGGAGTCGGAACCTTTTGTCTCTTCGGTGTCGAATGATATCGATCCGATGCGGATGTGGCTGCTTGACAGTGGCGCCAGTTCGCACATGACCTTTCGACGTGAAGACTTTGACGAGTTTCGTCCAATCCCTGGTGGGTTGAATGTGCTGGTCGCCAGCGGTCAGCGTCTCCCAGTGTGTGGAACTGGGTCGGTTCGGCTCATGCTCGAGAATGAGCAGTCGGTGGTGGTGACCGACGTGCTGTACATCCCAGGCTTGGACCGACGTTTGCTCTCGATCTCGGCGCTGACAGCAAAAGGCGCCGACGTGCACTTTAGTGAAGGGACGTGCACGATTTTGCACAACGGTCGCATGATCGCGAGCGGTCGCCGGGTCGGGAAGCTCTATGTGCTCAACGTTGCGACTGTGGCGCACCTAGTCGCCGAGGAAGCGAACGCAGCGGATGCCGGTCTCGCCGATCTTGCGGTGTGGCATGCTCGGTTGGGCCATGTGGCCTTTGATCGAGTCGCCGCGATGGACCGTGTCGCGGTCGGTGTGCTGCCACTCCCGCCGTCGAGCTCGGACGGGCCATGTGATGGCTGCATGTACAGGAAGATGAGTGTCGCCAAGTATGCGCGCACGTCGGGCAGTACGGTAAAGTCCTCTGGACTATTGGATCTGATTCACGGTGATCTGATGGGCCCCATGCGCGTGAAGTCCAAGGGTGGTGCTCGGTTCGTGCTCGTGCTCGTCGATGACTGGTCTCGCTATACTACAGTGTATCTGTTAAAGGTCAAGAGCGAGACGTTCACGAAGTTCAAGGAGTACAAGGCGTTTATGGAAGCTCACTTGGGTCGTCGGATCAAGATCTTCCGGACCGACAACGGTGGTGAGTTCTGTAGCAAGAAGTTCGATACATTTTGCTCGACCAACAGCATCCTGCACCAGACAAGTGCCCCCTACTCGCCACAGCAAAATGGACTCGTCGAGCGGGCAAATCGGTCGCTCGCTGAGTCCGCTCGTGCGTCCCTCCACTACCAAGCCGTTGACGAGGACTTCTGGGGTGAGGCGATTATGACCGCCGCCTACTGTCTCAACCGTCTCCCAAACACTGCGCGAGATGATACGACACCATTTGAGGTCATGTGGGGTCGCAAGCCTGACGTCGAGCACATGCGCGCCTTTGGATCGCACGGGTTCGTTTACGTTGATGAGTCGAAGCGCAAGAAATTCGACGCGAAAGCGCACCGCTGTATCTTTCTCGGTTATGCCGATGGTTCCAAAGCATACCGTGTTTGGAATTTGGAGACCGGCCGCATTGTGGTGACGCGCACGATTGCTCTTGATGAACGCCCACGGTCTGGACTCATCCCGGCGTCATCGATTGAACCTGTACAGCTCCAATGGACTGTAAACGATGACGACGACGTAGTCGCTGCATCTGCGCCAGCCGAGACCAATGTCGAGATGGAGGTGGAAGATATGGACAACTTGGACCAACCTATGGAAGTTCCTCTACCGCCGAGCCCGCCTGCAACGGCTGCACCAACGACTAATATTGTTGCGCGGAATACCAGTCAGTCTGTGCCCAACACGAGTACGCAGCCAATGGGTGCAGCTCGTGGTGCCCCCGCGCTGCCGCGCCCAGCTCCTCAAGTTCTTCCGGCTCTCGAAAACTTGCGACCGATTATGCGTCGTGATCCTCCCCGTATTGCCCAAGAGGGAGAGAATGCCATGGTATTTGGTGGTCAATTCGCTGCGATCCGACCGCAGATGGCTACGGTCGCACGTCCAACTCAAGCGCCTCTTGCGTTGCCGCCTCCGCCGCCGGGTGAAGATCGTCTTGTTCACTGGTCGGGCCAGGCGCAGACCTCCGCCGCCGCAACCACGAGCTATTCGGATGACGACGAGCCGGATCCGAAGCGTTTGCGCTTGACCGATGGATACGAGATCGCTCTCGCTGTGATGGAGATTCCTACGACGTATCGTGAAGCGATGGCATCACCTCAAGCCGATGAATGGAAAGAAGCCGTGCGCCGTGAGCTCCGCTCGCATTTCCGCAACCATACTTGGGAAGCGGTCCGTCGTCCCGACGGTGTACGATTGGTTGGTACCAAATGGGTGTTTGACGTGAAACGCGATGGCGATGGTAATATTGTTCGTTACAAAGCTCGGCTTGTTGCTCAAGGGTTTCGACAAGTATACGGTGTCGACTACTGGGAGACATACGCACCGGTCTCGAGTTTAAACTCGGTCCGTGCCTTTCTCGCTCTGTGCTGCCAACGCGACTATGTGATCCGCCAACTTGACGTTGAGACCGCGTTCTTGAATGGACCGCTCGATGAGGATGTCTTCATGCGCCCGCCGGAGGGGATACACCTCCCGGACGGCATGATCTGCAAGCTCCGTCGCAGTATCTACGGGCTGAAGCAAGCCGCCGCAGTGTGGCACAAGACAATCGTGAATGTGCTTAAGTCGATGGGATTTGTTGCGTGCCTGTCCGATCCGTGCGTCTTTGTGCGTCGCACAGACGATCACACAGTGTATTTAGTGCTGTATGTCGACGATTTGCTGATTGGCTGCCCAAGCAGCATCGAGGCCGAGAGCATCAAGAGCGATCTCGCAAAACATTTCACGCTCAAGGACCTCGGTGATGCTCGCTATGTGCTCGGGATCGAGATGGACTACGATCGTGAAGCTGGTACGCTTTATCTTTGCCAGTCTCAGTTCATTGCACGACTTGTTCAAAAGTTTGGTCAAGAGACGGCATACGCGACGAAAAATCCCAATGTGTACGGTCAAAGACTCCACGAGTTTAATGACGGCGAAAGAGTAGAAAGCAAGCGGTTCCGTGAGCTGATTGGCTCGTTGCTCTACATTGCCAGCGGCACGCGCCCCGACATTTGTGTGTCGATCTGTGAGCTCTCGCAGTATCTTGAGATGCCGACGCAAGCCCACATGAAGGCCGCAGTTCGTGTGCTCCGTTACCTGAAAGGAACGTCGAAGGTTGGTATCTGCTACCAGCGTGGCGATCTTGCAGTCTTTGTTCCTACGGTGTTCGTCGATGCCAATTGGGGTGGGGACGCAACGACCCGCCGCTCTACATCAGGAGTGTTGGTCCTCATGGCCGGTGCTTCGGTCGTCTACAAGTCGAAGCGCCAGCGCACCGTCGCGCTGTCGTCGGCCGAGTCGGAGTACATGGCACTGTCGCTCGCTGCGCAAGAGACGCTTTGGTTGCGTCACCTTCTCGAAGAGCTCGGCTTCCGTAATTTGCCGGCCACGACCATCAAGATGGACAACAAGGCCGCGATTGCCATGGCCGAACGTGTTGGGTACCAGTCCCGTGCTAAGCACATTGATCTACGCTACCACTTCGTTCGAGATGCAGTCAACGATGGCGTACTTCGTCTCGAGTACGTCCCGTCCGCCGAGCAGCAAGCGGACTTCATGACCAAGGCGCTTCCGACTCCGCAGTTCGCGAAGCTCGTTCGTTCTGCTGGAATTGTCGATGACTCACCTGTGTCGCAGTGAGGGGGAGTGTAAGACCTGGTGCAAGGACAGGTCGGTTCACTGGCTCCATGGTGTCCTGGCTCAGTGCCCGGCTCAATGTTGAATCAGATGCCCCGGCTCAGAACTGCAACAGCAACTGCAACATGGTCTAGTTGAGCCCGTTCTCGAAGGTTCGATGCCGAAGCCAGTAGAGTACAGAGAGAGAGTGCCCTAGGAAGCTGTTGGTAGCTCTGCATGTCTTGGAGCGTTTTCAATAAACGTTCACTTTCGCATTTCCCATCGTGTGCTCAAGTTCCTCTCCTCTCCAGTCCTCTGCCTGTCTTACAAGAGGAAGGAGCAAAGAATGTCTGGCGATCGACTGCTCCGTCGATTAAAGCCAGATGACAGTGCCTAGAGAGGTACGAGGGAGTTCACCCATTTATGGTCGTCGCTACGACTCCCCGACGGCAGCAAGCCACAAGCAGCCATGATACGTCCGGTTGAACAGAAGGACTGATTAGACCGGTTTGACAGAACGCTGTCCACACATTCCCGACTTCGCCAGGAAGAGAGTGTGCCCACCGTCGACGCCTCTTGTCCTGAAGAACAAGATAAATCGGTGCACCCCCAACAGCTGCGGCTATTGGTTTCTTCAATTAAATGTAGCGATCTAATCGACAAAAACTTCGAAGTCAAAGTCAAAGTACTGTAGAAGTTCAAAGCTACCATGAACCGGCGACTGAAAATATATGAATCAGAAAATCCATCCAGTGTGATTCAAACGACATAATCTACCGATGCGAGTCGGTCGGCTCCTGAGAGAATACTATTAGCGCTAGAGCAACTTACACCCACGTGGCGTTCGGCGCAAGCGACTGGATCCAGCTCTTGGCGTACGACACCTTCGAGTAGACACCCGGCTTGCCCGCCGTACCACAGCCCTCGCCCCACGAGACGACACCGATAAGCACGTCGCCCGTCGTCTGCTCAAGGATGAGCGGTCCGCCCGAGTCGCCCTGGCACGAGTCCTTGTTAGAAGCACCACCGGCACAGAACATGGTGGCCGAGATGCCGCCGAGGTTGCCCTGGATCTTGGCGGCCTTGCATTGTGCGTCCGACTTGACGGGCACGTTGACGCGGCGAAGCACGCTTGAGAGGCTCGAGTCGACACCGGCGATGGTGGTACCCCAGCCCATGACGGTCGCGGTGGCGCCGACGAAGGTCTCCGAGTCAGCCGAGTAGAGCTTGATCGGCGTGTACTTGGACGGCGAGGCGAGCTCGAGGATGTTGTAGTCGTAGGTGAGCGTGTCCTTCTTGGATGTGGCTCCCTCGTTGAAACGCGGGTGCGGGGTCTCCTTCTTGACCGCAATGCGCTCACCGTCAGTGGCGCCAGTCAGGTAGTGCGAGCCAATGGAGACGTAGTTCGCGAAGCCTTGGCAGTGGGCCGCCGTGAGCACGTGCGTTGGCGAGATGAGCGTGCCGCCGCAGACTTCATCACTGTCGGTGGCCTCGCTGCGTAGCGTAACGGTGTATTGCTTCTGTCCGACCGGGACGACGGTGCCACCGAGGATGAGCGGGTTGATATCGGCGGCCTGAGCGGCATTCGCGAGGGCCGTTCACGAGATGATTGCGACACGTGAACTTGCCGCTTTGGGGGGGGGGGGTTGTTCATGCAACCCAGGGGCGTCTACAGTGTGGACACTGTTGACGCTACTCTTGGTTGAAGGCTGACTGTCTGATTCTTGGGTGTCAGAGCAACAACCATCCATCTTGACTGCCGGTATTGTTGGTGGACCGGCAGTGCTGTCACTTGGCTATGTCTTGAGCCAGTGAACAGAAGTTGTGGATAGGTTGTTGATGTGAACGTTCTCAGATGGAGTCAACCAATTACACGTGAATCGATTCAGCAAGTTCTGTCTATGTGCAGAAACATGCCACTGTTGGTCAACGAAATCTAGTTGGATCTCTTGTTTGGCCAAACGCCGATCTGAAATGGTTCGCTGCGTCGCTGCTTCAACAAATTAGTTTTTACGCCTCTGTGCGCGTTTCATTGATGTCGCGTCGCGATACAGTACGTATTTTGGGTCGGAATCAGCGTCACCGACAGCGACACTGGTACTGTAGTCTAAATCTGTAGTTATTCTGTGTGTGGATGAATCGTGGAGAGCAAAAATTTCTATCGAAGCGAGAGTGGTGGGCAAAGGACGTTGCTTGGTGATCCGCAACGACAGACTGTTCCAATGCGGTACACTGGAAACTCACTGGTTTGGTGCAGTGCCGTGCATATCATAGTGTACTGTACAGTGTTATGAGAAGGAGGATGCACAGACTCGGTCCATCATTCTTATCAGAACAAGTTCGCACTGTCTGGATTGATTGTCCGTGAGTGGTCCAAGTTACCCCTTTTCGTGTCACAAAGGTCGACCATCTTTCAACACAATCATCACCCATACGGGTATAGTGAAGGGTGTACGAATCACGAATTGAATTGGTTTCAAGCCGTCGACGAATCTGCAATTCAGCGGCCTGAGAAACGAGGCACGAATCTCGAATCCACCACTCTGTACAACGCCAGAACAGAGTGGATCAATCGACGTGTACTGTAATTGGTCGACTCCATCTGAGAACGTTCACATTAGTGCCTGTCCAACCTTTTCTTCCCTGGCTCACGCACAGAAAGGGCGATCATCAAAGAGCCAAGCCACAGCACTGTTGGTAAGCACGAGCTTAGTGGTCGAATACAGCCCTTGCTTCCAAGAACCAGACAGTCAACCTTCGAGAGTAGCACCTTCATCGTCACCGCCCCCTCCACACTGACGACGCCACTGGGCTGTATGAACAACAGAGAGCTCATTGCATATCATCCCCTGGATTTCTATCCTTCATGCAAAAATACTCAACAGTAGTCCCCACTGAGATTCATCCACCCACGTGACCGGCCTCAGGTGCAAGCTCTCGCGTCGCAATCATCTCGTGAACGATCCTCGCAAATGCCTCGCCACAGTCCTTCACACTCTCACTTTGCAATTTACCAGCAAACCACCAAGCTCCACACACACACACACACAACATGAAGGTCGCCGCTGCTCTCCTCGCCACCACAGCCGCTGCCGCCCAGGCCGCCGACATCAACCCGCTCATCCTCGGTGGCACCGTCGTCCCGGTCGGACAGAAGCAATACACCGTCACGCTCCGCAGCGAGGCCACCGACAGTGATGAAGTCTGCGGCGGCACGCTCATCTCGCCCACGCATGTGCTCACGGCGGCCCACTGCCAAGGCTTCGCGAACTACGTCTCCATTGGCTCGCACTACCTTACTGGCGCCACTGACGGTGAGCGCATTGCGGTCAAGAAGGAGACCCCGCACCCGCGTTTCAACGAGGGAGCCACATCCAAGAAGGACACGCTCACCTACGACTACAACATCCTCGAGCTCGCCTCGCCGTCCAAGTACACGCCGATCAAGCTCTACTCGGCTGACTCGGAGACTTTCGTCGGTGCCACCGCGACCGTCATGGGCTGGGGTACCACCATCGCCGGTGTCGACTCGAGCCTCTCGAGCGTGCTTCGCCGCGTCAACGTGCCCGTCAAGTCGGACGCACAATGCAAGGCCGCCAAGATCCAGGGCAACCTCGGCGGCATCTCGGCCACCATGTTCTGTGCCGGTGGTGCTTCTAACAAGGACTCGTGCCAGGGCGACTCGGGCGGACCGCTCATCCTTGAGCAGACGACGGGCGACGTGCTCATCGGTGTCGTCTCGTGGGGCGAGGGCTGTGGTACGGCGGGCAAGCCGGGTGTCTACTCGAAGGTGTCGTACGCCAAGAGCTGGATCCAGTCGCTTGCGCCGAACGCCACGTGGGTGTAAGTTGCTCTAGCGCTAATAGTATTCTCTCAGGAGCTGACCGACTCGCATCGGTAGATTATGTCGTTTGAATCACACTTGATGGATTTTATGATTTATACCTTCTCGTCCATTACTACGTAGCTCGTGGTGAATATGTACTCCCACACGACCTTCGTGGAATATTTCAAAGTTACCAGTCGCATCTGTGTCCTATAGAATCGCATCTGCGATGGGATCTGTCAGACGTTATGGATCTGTCAGACGTTATGCAGTTGTTTGATTCTACTGGATTGTTCGTGGTCATCAAGCCCGGTTGTATGGGCCTTCTCCTGGCGAAAACGACAAGAAGAGATGACAAAGCGTTGTTATGATTCGCAAAGGTACGCCAGGAAAATTGGTTGGAAAATCGGTTGGACTTTGCGGTGGCCTAATTTTGCGTCCTATCAATTGCAACGGAGAATGACTCGTGCTACAGCCGACGGGCCATCGCAAGGGGTCTCGGATTTGCAGGAGCGATGTGGAGACTTGAAGTTGACTTTGAAGGTCAGTTTTACCGGTGATCGCACTATTTTGAATCCTGCAGACGGGTCCGCCGATCCTGCTTCCCACCACTGAAAGCCAAGGAGTACATATCTCGACTGCCACTCGTGTCGTGGAAGTCGGTCGCAAACAACCGGCAGAGTTGCTCGTGGTGGACCCACCGGTGAGCGTGGAGTCCCTGGATGATTTTCTTCAAGTCCATCGCGACATGTGCCACCATCTTGTTGAAGGCGCGAAAGTGGCCGTGCAACTCGCGGACCCTAAGGTCGTGTGCCAGTTTGCGCACCACTCAGTAGAGAGGGCGTAGTCGACGATATTCAGGTGGTCGATCTAGCCGGAGATGGTGGAGGATGGGGTGAAGACGCTCGTCTTGAGTGCAATGAGCCGAGACACCCATACAAAGAGAAGAAAGAAAAGCGCTCCAACAATTCAAGAGAAGAGAACTATCCGCCATCAATATTATTCAAACGACACCTCCTACCGACCTAGCACGGCCGGTTGTTCCCTCGCTGTGCTAACTGAATCAGCCGAGGATAGAATATTTGGACGTAATGGGTGCACACTTAGACCCACGTCGCGTTCGGCGCGAGCGACTGGATCCAGCTCTTGACGTACGACACCTTCGAGTAGACACCCGGCTTGCCCGCCGTACCACAGCCCTCGCCCCACGAGACGACACCGATGAGCACGTCGCCCGTCGTCTGCTCAAGGATGAGCGGTCCGCCCGAGTCACCCTGGCACGAGTCCTTGTTGGAGGCACCACCGGCACAGAACATGGTCTCGGTGATACCCTTGGATGCGCCCTGGATCTTGGCGGCCTTGCACTGAGCGTCCGACTTGACGGGCACGTTCACACGCTGGAGCACGTTCGAGAGACTGCCCGAGGAGGTCGTACCCCATCCCATGACAGTGGCGGTGGCGCCGACGAAAGTCTCCGAGTCAGCCGAGTAGAGCTTGATCGGCGTGTACTTGGATGGCGAGGCGAGCTCGAGGATGTTGTAGTCGTAGGTGATGGTGTCATCCGTGCCCGGGATCTTGGTGCCTTCGTTGTATCGCGGGTGTGGGGTCTCCTTCTTGACAGCGATGCGCTCACCGTCGCTCGATCCCGTGAGGTAGTGCGAGCCAATGGAGACGTACTTGGCGAAGCCTTGGCAGTGGGCCGCCGTGAGCACATGCGTGGGCGAGATGAGCGTGCCACCGCAAACCTTAGTCGTCGTCGTCGGAGAGGTACGCAGCGTGACGGTGTAGAGCTTCTGTCCGACCGGGACGACGGTGCCGCCGAGGATGAGCGGGTTGATGTCGGCGGCCTGAGCGGCAGCGGCGGTGGCGGCGAGGAGAGTGGCGGCGACCTTCATGTTGTGGAGGGGCTTGGTATGTGTGTGCGTGTGGAGCTTGGTGGTTTGCTGGTAAATTGCCAAGTGAGCGTCTGTGGAATTTTGGGGTGGCGAGTGTTTCGTGCCGGTGAGAACCAATGTCAAGAAGGAAGTTGTGGATGAATGTGTTTGTGGTTTCGTGGAGGATCAAGCAAAGAGACGACCGGTATGTATCAGTGCAACTGGTCGTCTTTGTCCTGGACCTTTCATGCAACGACAAACGGGTTCACTGGCCTTCCTTCTTGAGTTTAGAAGACTGCAGTATGCGATCTGTCTTTGTCTGGGGTGACGCATACAGTCAACGTGGATAGTCTGTCGCTGTTCTCAGATACTCGTCCCACTGTATCCTGATTACACTGCTATTCAACGATGCTGTGAACAAGGCTAATGATTATTTGCCAGCGTGCACTTCATCGTCCAGTCTCTGCACCTACAGTTCTCGGCCACAACGCTAATGCAGCCGCCGCTTCTCTCTTCATTTCCTGTAGTTTGGTGTAGATTTCAGGCAAAGCTTTGAATATGGAGTGCCAGAACTTGTTAGGCTTCTTGTACTGCATTATATCTGGAGATGGTCACAAAGAAGAGAATGTTGCACTAGTTGTAAATTCAAGGAATACACACAGTACGAGATTGAGCGGACAGTCAACTTCCGACTAGCAGACAGCCAAATGTCGTACTCATATGTCCTTGACGAAGTTGCATCACGCCTTGAAGTATGAAATGTACTAGGTAGTGAGGACGTTCTGGTATCAGGACGCCCGACACAAAGATTTTCTACCCATGCTGGACGTATGAAGTTCTAAACCCGAGAAACTAATTTGTCAAAGATCTACGCCAACTAATCAGTCATCGTTGCCGACGGATGACTGATATCGTCAGCAATCAACACAACGTGCCTGACAAATTTTGTCACCGATTGTGTCACCCATCGAAGAGATTCTGAGAACAGCGACAGACTATCCACGTTGACTGTATGCGTCACCCCAGACAAAGACAGATCGCATACTGCAGTCTTCTAAACTCAAGAAGGAAGGCCAGTGAACCCGTTTGTCGTTGCATGAAAGGTCCAGGACAAAGACGACCAGTTGCACTGATACATACCGGTCGTCTCTTTGCTTGATCCTCCACGAAACCACAAACACATTCATCCACAACTTCCTTCTTGACATTGGTTCTCACCGGCACGAAACACTCGCCACCCCAAAATTCCACAGACGCTCACTTGGCAATTTACCAGCAAACCACCAAGCTCCACACGCACACACATACCAAGCCCCTCCACAACATGAAGGTCGCCGCCACTCTCCTCGCCGCCACCGCCGCTGCCGCTCAGGCCGCCGACATCAACCCGCTCATCCTCGGCGGCACCGTCGTCCCGGTCGGACAGAAGCTCTACACCGTCACGCTGCGTACCTCTCCGACGACGACGACTAAGGTTTGCGGTGGCACGCTCATCTCGCCCACGCATGTGCTCACGGCGGCCCACTGCCAAGGCTTCGCCAAGTACGTCTCCATTGGCTCGCACTACCTCACGGGATCGAGCGACGGTGAGCGCATCGCTGTCAAGAAGGAGACCCCACACCCGCGATACAACGAAGGCACCAAGATCCCGGGCACGGATGACACCATCACCTACGACTACAACATCCTCGAGCTCGCCTCGCCATCCAAGTACACGCCGATCAAGCTCTACTCGGCTGACTCGGAGACTTTCGTCGGCGCCACCGCCACTGTCATGGGATGGGGTACGACCTCCTCGGGCAGTCTCTCGAACGTGCTCCAGCGTGTGAACGTGCCCGTCAAGTCGGACGCTCAGTGCAAGGCCGCCAAGATCCAGGGCGCATCCAAGGGTATCACCGAGACCATGTTCTGTGCCGGTGGTGCCTCCAACAAGGACTCGTGCCAGGGTGACTCGGGCGGACCGCTCATCCTTGAGCAGACGACGGGCGACGTGCTCATCGGTGTCGTCTCGTGGGGCGAGGGCTGTGGTACGGCGGGCAAGCCGGGTGTCTACTCGAAGGTGTCGTACGTCAAGAGCTGGATCCAGTCGCTCGCGCCGAACGCGACGTGGGTCTAAGTGTGCACCCATTACGTCCAAATATTCTATCCTCGGCTGATTCAGTTAGCACAGCGAGGGAACAACCGGCCGTGCTAGGTCGGTAGGAGGTGTCGTTTGAATAATATTGATGGCGGATAGTTCTCTTCTCTTGAATTGTTGGAGCGCTTTTCTTTCTTCTCTTTGTATGGGTGTCTCGGCTCATTGCACTCAAGACGAGCGTCTTCACCCCATCCTCCACCATCTCCGGCTAGATCGACCACCTGAATATCGTCGACTACGCCCTCTCTACTGAGTGGTGCGCAAACTGGCACACGACCTTAGGGTCCGCGAGTTGCACGGCCACTTTCGCGCCTTCAACAAGATGGTGGCACATGTCGCGATGGACTTGAAGAAAATCATCCAGGGACTCCACGCTCACCGGTGGGTCCACCACGAGATGTCTAATAATTCTCTCTTTTCGAGTTGTTGGTGCCATTGCTTTATATTGTTGTTGGTGCTATCTTCATCGTTGCCGGTCGCAGTCATGATGAGTGCGCCTCTACTTCACTCCTACGAACAGTACATATCTCGGAGAGATGACTCAGCGACTGAGGCGTGAGTGGTTCTCTATTGCTTGGACCTCGGATTCGACCGTGATGTCCAAACCGAACACGTGTCTAATGTACCGTTTGTGAATCGTGTCGACCTCAGTGTTTTCTCCGCGAAGCACTTGCAGAGGCGGCCGCCATGGCGGCTGAGGCTATCGCAGCGGCGAACGCGGAAGCCAAGCTTAAAGCGACCGAACGAGAACTTCACCAGGCTCTGGCTGAGCAAGATGCGCTCCCAGCTTTTCCCCCACCACCAGTACCCAAGGTCGATCGCCAACTATCCGCCACGCTAGCGCCGTCAAAACCCAAGACAAAGGCCAAGGCTAGCCTCAAGAAAAAGAAGCCCGCAGCGACGACGGAACGAACCACGGAAGAAAGCGGACACGGAGGCGGCGAAATGTGCAGCGACCACACGGCGACCATGTTCTGTGCTGGTGGCGTCTCCAACAAGGACTCGTGCCAAGGTGACTCGGGCGGACCGCTCATCCTTGAGCAGACGACGGGCGACGTGCTCATCGGTGTCGTCTCGTGGGGCGAGGGCTGTGGCGGTGCTGGCAAGCCGGGTGTCTACTCGAAGGTGTCGTACGCCAAGAGCTGGATCCAGTCGCTTGCGCCCGACGCCACGTGGGTGTAAGTTGCTCTAGCGCTAATAGTATTCTCTCAGGAGCCGACCGACTCGCATCGGTAGATTATGTCGTTTGAATCACACTGGATGGATTTTCTGCTGTAAACTGTCTCGCCCTTGCTTCTTGTGAACTTCGAATTGCTTCGCGGAAGTCGAATAGTACTAATTTGGCAAGATAACCACGGCCGCCAGTTCTCTGGATTCGGACAAGACTCGGTTTTGGAAGGGTGTAGGGACAGGCCCTGCGACAAGGACCTGCCCCAGCTCATCGACTAGGAGGCGCTAAGCCACGCCCGATCCGCTAGAGCGCTCCCTCGTCGCCGATCTCCGCTTTGCTTCGGTGGCTCCGGAATAGACAGAACCTTGGCTGGCCGAGCACTTGCAGTACCATCGGATCACACGAAGGCGCAAAACGCCAAATCTAGCAGTTGGATCCATTTATTTATTTATGAGCTGTTAACGCCAGTCACACTCAGGGCGGGCATTGCCTCGGCCCCGCAAACTGGGATCCCCATGGGGACGTCCAGTGGCTGCGGCTGCAGCCACTCTAAAAGATTCTACGTTGACTGGAATCGTTGTGAGCATATCGAAGGGGATCTGGAGTGGACACTAAGATTATGAATGAGCTGTACAAAGGACAAGCAGGGAAGTCACGACTTCCGTTCCGTGTGACGTGATGTGTCGATGGAGTCAGCGGGTGGTGATTGTGGTGTGGCCGAGTATATCTGTCAAGAGAGGCCTCAAATAGTGGTGCCCGGGGTCAATTGTGTGTAGAGCGTTGCGCGCGCGAGTTGGGACAAAAAGAACACCTCGCTGGGTCCCACACAAGCCGAGATGCTGCAGGCTTGCCACTCATTACGCTACCCATCGCGTCTGTACATTGTACGCGGCACGACATCGATGGCAACGCACCCTCACTTCCATTGGCCTTCGGGATGACTTGCATAAATGGAACCAGTTGTGCGTCGTCCCCTGATTCTGGGGTTGACAACGTATTCTTTGCCTCGTAGGACTTCGAAGCCGCACTGTATACCCCTCTATCAAATCGAGCGTAGCGTGAACTTGGCAGGGCACGGAGACGCTCGACAATCTCCTCAATCGTCAAGCTGTTGAGCTCGCCGTCGCCACCGCTCGCGTTTGCCACCTTAGCCCCGATCTTCTCTCCGCAACCGACAACCATCGCTTTCGTCTTCCCGGTTCCATTTCCGCCGTCTTTCATTCCGGTGATAGTGTCATGGTGCCCGTCGTGTCTGGTCGGCGTGTCCTCAATTTTTGAATTCAATTGAGGTCTATTGGTTTGCTTATACAGAAACCTATAGCCGGCGTGACGCCAAGTTAGGTATTACCTTCTCTCCAGTGCTCGAAATCTCCGGGAAGGAGCTCTACGACGTGCTGGTGCCGTTCCTGATCAGTGGGGTGGTGCGCCAGGCTGCTGACGTTGTCGTCCATTGCGAGGTTGGCTGCGGCGTCGGCCATTTTGTTGGCCGCGCGAGGATGGTGGCCTGTGACAGAGTCCTTACAATAGACTCTGCCTCTCTACACTATACTGAGCGCGAGATAAATCCAGCATAGCCGGACAAGACTGCTCTTGTCCGGAGCCCCAACTATAACACGGAGGGATGACCTCAGTAATCCCATACAAACAGTAGGATAAGTTTGGCTAAGAACATCTCGTGTCCTGACTCGTACACGGAGTCTAGACCAAAGATCCAGTATAGTTTATTCAAGATTAGTTAGGAGAGACGACGTAAACCATATGGGTGGCTCAGACAGTAAGGCTCGGGAGGTTTGAATCCCGGCCCCATTCAATATCACTCCACAACTTGCCATCGAGCAATCAAGTCTAGCCTTCTTCGCCCCAACTAGCCTCGGCTTCGGTCTTCCCCGCTCAGTGTCGCCCCGCTTCTGTGACATAGTAGCGCTCGTCGGTCCCCTTCCTCGCCAAGCTCGGTTTGCTGGAGTGGCCACATAGTGGGAAGCTCCATTAGCATCCGGAAGACTAAACCAAGCCAACTCGTGCTAAGCCAGGCTACCCAGGCTAGGCCAAACCAACCAAAGTCGTCATCTGACGAGGGCGGTTACCAACATCTCGTCGCGCACAATCTGTTACGTTCCGTAGCTGGTTGGTGTGGTTACGTCGTTGTGTGGCACACACATTGGAGACTCTTTCGGTGGGTCCGCGGCCTTACGTGCCTCATCAGAGCACTTATCCCGCCATCGAAAACACAGAGAATAACTCTCCTTTAGCTGCCCTCTAACGATCGTTAGATCCACATCCGTTGCTATAGAACTGTGATAGTGTTGCAACACTTGATGGGGAAGCGGAAAACTCGTGAACCCGAGAACCCTTTCCAATACGATACTGAGTGCTTGACTCAGAACTTCGAAAAGCTTGATAAGCTCCGTCACGACCTTTGGCTCACGACGGTTAAGCAACAGAAACTCGTGAAGTTAATTCGTGACGAGATCCCTGACTCGTTCGATCACGAGACTCGGAACCTGTTGCAGTCGACCACGAACTTGCTCTTGCACCACATCGACAAGACGCAAACGGTCGTTTCAAGCACTTTCGATCACTCCATTCACCTCTTCAACAAGAACAAGAAGAAGAAGACCAAGAACTAGATTTTAGTTTAGGTTTTTCAAAATTTAGTTTTCTTCAACTTTAGCCTTCATTTTAGGTTAGTTAAAGTAGAGTAGAATCAAGTCAGAAGTAAGCAAGTGAACACGCAAGTGGAGTCCAACTTCTCATGTCCGGACGTCGATCCCGAGAAGTTGAGCGTGAGTCACCGAACTTACGTCCCCGTCAACAAAGTCGATCGAACGACACTCCAGACGTTGAGCGTGCACGTTCTGCATCACGCCCACGCCCGGCCGCTGCACAAGAAGAGATGGATCAGCCAGAAGTACCTCAGGCTGTGCCACCGCAGGCCGCACCAGCCGCAGCTGCGCAACCAGCTGCTGCCCCGTCCATGGACCCGGCTCTCTTCTACCAGTTTATGATGATGATGCAGCAGAACAATGTGCAATCGCAAGCAAGTATGCAAGCGTTTATGCAACAGTCGCAAGCACAGTTCATGCATATGCTGAACCTTCAAGGGCCATCGCGCAAGAAGGAACCGCCAGGGTATGAAGGCAAGCAGAATGAAGACGTCGAATTATGGATATTCAACACGGAGGATTACTATGCGTTCAAGCGCGCGATAATGGAAGCCGACTCTTCTGCATTCGTTGAAGAGATTACAGGAAACCTCGGCAAGTCTGTACAGAATTGGGTACGGACGACTTTTACCGCAGAATGCGCGCGAGACGGCGTAAACAAGACGTGGGAACGTTTCAAGGAGAAGCTGCGTAAGCGCTTCAAGCCTGTTGATTTCGAGTACAACCTCCGTGAGCGAATGTTTGAACTCAAGCAAACTGCTTCGATTCACGATTACGTGACGAAGTTCCAGGACTTGCTTTCGCAAGCGCAACAGCGGATCGAGGATCTTGATCAGCGCTTTTACTTCCAGAACGGTCTACGCGCAGAGACGTGCGCCAAGATCAAGGAGGAAAGTCCAAAGAATCTCGATGATACGATCGAGATTGCCACGAACTTCGAGTTCGCACATTATTCCGGGAAATCTGCCAGACTACAAGGGCAGAAGTCTTCCAAGCCGAATCACGACACGGCCGCAGTCATGACCAAGTCGAAGAAAGGCAAGAAAAGTCATAAGTCCCAAGACGACAAGAAGGGTGATGACTGGAAGAAGAATGCAACATGTCACGCTTGCAAGAAAAAGGGCCACATTTCTCCTGAATGTCCCGACAAGAAGAAGGAAGCCAACAACTACATCAGTGGCGCCTTCTATGCGATTCTTGAAGTACAAGCACTCGCGTATGACAAGCCGGAAAAGAAGAAGAATGTATCTATCTTCATTGATAATGGTTGTAGTCTAAACGGCATCTCGGAAGATTTGGCACAATCATTGAACCTCAAAGTGCACGAAGACAAACAAGACACCATGGAAGTTGATCTTGGATTTGGTCAGAAGGTGCATCGACCCCGTCGCACTGCTGAAATGAATCTTGAGGTTCCTGTTTTCCCTGCCATGAAGTCTAAGTTCCAGGTCATGCCGATCCCTGAGGACAAAGACGTGATTCTCGGTATGATTTGGCTCCGTGAGCAAAACCCCGAGATTGACTGGAAAACTCTCCAACTGTCGCCTCGCACTCAAGCTGCGCCAGACCCACCGCTACGTCTTCGTACACCAACGGTGCGCCCTGCTCGCTTTGTTGCGAATCGCCGTCGAGCGAGACAGACTCAGACCCGTGAGATCTTCAACTTTTATCGTCAACACGGTCACGATGGAGAATTCGGTCAGACCAAGTTCATCTCCATGAAGAAACTTGCCAAAGAGTTGCGCAAGGGAGATGTCGAGTGCGAGTTTATGGTGAATCCACACGACTCGGAGAAGGCTGCTAGGTATATGCAGCAAGGGTGGGACGCTTTGAAGGATAACCCAGCATATGATGTGCTGTGGAAGCGTCGTGATACAGTGTTTCGAACTGAACTACCGAACACTGTTCCGCCTGTTCGTGAGGGTATTGAACATGTCATCGAACTCAAGCCCGGTACGAAACCTATTCACGTTCCTCAGTGGCGCCAGAGCCCTGAACAACGCAAGGTGATTCAAGAAT
The DNA here is from genome assembly GCA_023091665.1 of Pythium myriotylum. Lineage (NCBI taxonomy): Eukaryota > Oomycota > Peronosporomycetes > Pythiales > Pythiaceae > Pythium > Pythium myriotylum. The sequence goes on along the minus strand of JALJCQ010000021.1, from coordinate 342,821 downwards.
GGACGAAGGAAATGGTCAAAGCCAATATCATTAGACCAAGTACATCTCCTTTCTCGGCACCAACCTTTTGTGTGAAGAAGCCTGTTGGTTGGCGAATAGTCCACGACTTTCGTCTGTTGAACCACAACACAGTGTTGCCTGCTATTCCAATGCCACGCAAAGAAGATACCTTTGACGCCATGACTGGTAGTTACTGGTTTTCGTGCATGGATTTGCTGTGGGGTTACTACCAGGTAAAACTCGAGAACAAGATATACCATTCACGGCGTTTTCAACGCCTGATGGGTTGTTTGAGTATTTGGTAACTCCAATGGGACTCAGCGGGAGTCCAGGCACCTTCAACCGTCTTCTTCAACGTGTCTTCAGCGACTTGCGCGATTGCATGCGCATCTACTTCGACGACATCTATGTCTTCACGCAAAGCACGGACATCAACGAGCACCTCGAGGCTCTCGATCGTGTTCTTCAACGATGTGAAGATCAACAGCTGTACATCAAACTGTCGAAGTGTCAGTTCTGTGTTCCTGAGATTCCTTGTCTCGGTGACTTTGTCGGTCGCAACGGTGTGCGTATGGACCCGGACAAGATCAAGATCATCAAGGACTGGCCCGTTCCAAAGACGAAGAAGCAGATGGAGAGCTTTCTAGGTACTACTGTGTACGTCTCTCGTTTCTGCCCGGACTTTGCACAGTTTGCGGGTCAACTTCATGAGTGTATCAAGGGGAAGAAATCCAGTGAGGCAATCCAACTCTCTGACCATCAACTGGCGTGCTTCGAGCAACTCAAGCAGCGCCTGTCTTCACCACCTGTTTTGAAACTACCGGACTTCTCGAAGCCTTTCGGAATCCGGATGGATGCGTCCAACTTCGCCATTGGGGGAGTCTTGTTTCAAAAGGAGGGAGAGCTAGAGTATCCCATCGCATACACAGGACGAAAAATGAAGTCTGCTGAACTCAACTACCCTGTTCGTGAACAAGAACTTCTCGCGATCATGCACGCGCTAAAGGTGTGGCGTGTGTACCTTCTCGATCATCCATTTGTTGTGGAAACGGATCACAAGAGTATAGAGACAATCTTGACACAGAAGACAACGAACAGAAGAGTTGCACGTTGGTTCAACGAACTTGCTGAGTTTCACCCTCAGTTCAAGTGGATTCCAGGACACACGAATCTCGTCGCTGACGCGTTATCCCGGAACCCGGGCTTTGAGCACAAGGCTGCTCAAGTTAGTCTACAAGATCTTCTTGATGCAGCAGCAAGCCGCGAGATTGTAGCAACTATTGAAGCGAGCCCCGTCTCAGTCAAAGAGTCGGTGAAGAAGCTGTACAAGTCAGATCAACGAACACGAGACATTCTGGAAAAGATGGCTGATGGTGTGCAAGTACCAAAGCACTCGGTCGTCGACGGACTCCTTTACTATCAAACAATGGAGGACGAACATCCCAGACTTGTGATTCCTGACAACGAAGATCTGAAGAATCGTGTAATCTATGAGAATCACGATGTTTTGACCGCTGGTCATCCTGGTTACTACAAGACGTATCTTGCAGTCCAGAAGAAGTACTATTGGCCGCGCATGACCAAGTACATCCAGCGTTACGTGAACACTTGTGAGATGTGTCAGCGTAACAAAGCCAGGCAATTTAAACCGCCAGGTCTCCTCAATCCACTCAGTATTCCATCGGGAAGATGGGTTGAGATTTCCATGGACTTTCTGGTATCCTTACCAAAGACCAAGGAAGATGATGATGCAATCATGGTAATTGTCGATCGTCTGACGAAACGTGCCAAGTTCATCGCAACTAAGACGACTGCATCAGCGGAGGACACCGCGAGTCTTTTCATGAAGCACTACGTGAAAGATCATGGTATCCCCAAGACCATTGTGTCGGATCGTGACTCTAAGTTCACATCCAAGTTTTGGACCTCAGTGGCATCGATCCTGAAGTCTCAGCACAATCTCTCATCAGCGTTCCGTCCCCAAACAGATGGACAGACAGAACGGACGAATCGTTTCGTCGAGGATTATCTCCGAGGAGTTGTGAATCCAGCACAGAATGAGTGGAGTGAATATTTGCACTTAGCAGAGTTTGCGTATAACCGCAGAGTGCATTCTTCGATCGGTATGTCACCTTTCGAAGCTGATCTTGGCTATGTTCCATACATACCGGATGATGTTGCAGCTGATCCAGAGTTCACTAAGTTGAGCAAGACAGCAAAAGAGTTTCTCTTGCAACAAGAAGTCTTTCTTCGGAAAGCACAAGACGCTATGAGTGAAGCGCAAGAACGTATGAAGTCGTACTGCGACAGGAACCGCAAGCACCAAGAGTTTGAGATCGGTCAACTCGTATTGCTTGACGGTAAGAATCTGGACATCCGCCACAAGGGCTTCGCATCGACAAGCAAGTTGGCACCAAGATTCGTTGGACCCTTCCCCATCGTGAAGAAAGTCCACCATGATTCATACGAGATCGCTATGTCGAAGGATCTTCGAATCCATCCTGTATTTCACACTTCACGGTTGAAGCTGTATCAGAAGGACGACAGGCGACATCAGCAAGCTGCTAAGGTTTTACTTGCAGACGGAACAGAAGGACAACTGGTCCAAGCAGTCATTGGAGACCGCAGACGTCAAGGTAAACAGCAGTACAAGATCCATTGGCTTGGAGAAACCGTGAGACAAGCCACTTGGGAACCCATTGAGAACTTGAAGCAAATTCCAGGGCTGATCGCCGAGTACTGGAGCAACAAGAAGGGAAGTCTTCTCTCGAAGGGAGGTCATGTGACAGAGTCCTTACAATAGACTCTGCCTCTCTACACTATACTGAGCGCGAGATAAATCCAGCATAGCCGGACAAGACTGCTCTTGTCCAGCCCCAACTATAACACGGAGGGATGACCTCAGTAATCCCATACAAACAGTAGGATAAGTTTGGCTAAGAACATCTCGTGTCCTGACTCGTACACGGAGTCTAGACCAAAGATCCAGTATAGTTTATTCAAGATTAGTTAGGAGAGACGACGTAAACCATATGGGTGGCTCAGACAGTAAGGCTCGGGAGGTTTGAATCCCGGCCCCATTCAATATCACTCCACAACTTGCCATCGAGCAATCAAGTCTAGCCTTCTTCGCCCCAACTAGCCTCGGCTTCGGTCTTCCCCGCTCAGTGTCGCCCCGCTTCTGTGACATGGCCCCAACCGCGTACTCCGAGGGAGTCTGCTAGTCTGCGCGCCTGCGCGTATTTGCGTTGGAGCGTGATGTTGAGCGGGGGCTTGTACGTCTTCATTTGGCGGATAATGAGCATGCAGTCGCCTATGATCGATAAAGGCGTCCAGTGGTGTTCTGCTGCTGCGGTGAGGCCGGCGATGAGGCCTTCATATTCGGCTTGGTTGTTCGTGGTGGTGGGATCTGCGAAGGCAATGGCTGCGGAGAAGATGACTTCGGCGTGGATGTTGTCGGGAGTTAGTCGAACTACCACGGCCCCGGCGCCTCCCGGCCCGGGGTTCCCTCGAGAACCCCCGTCGAAGAAAAGGAGGTAATGTCGATCGTGGCCGGAGCTGAGCCTCGTCGGCCGAGGGCTGGGTGAGCGAGGTTGACGTAGCAATCGCAGGGCGATGGCCGTGTGGGGGGTGGCCGCGCTCGCATCCGTTCGCGCCCACCGGAGGTCCCGTAGCGACGACACCATGGCGGTTTGTAAGACCGCCGCTGCATGATCAGGGGGCCAGAGGTCTTCCGCGGTCTCTGGGGTTGTGCGCCATCTCCAGGTCGTGTACAGCACGACGAGGGCATGTTGCCTCCACGCGGCGTTGACAGCAGCGTGGGTGGCAATCGTGGCGTCAACCGTGGGAGGCAGGAGATGTGCCATGCTCGGACCATAGCAAGTCCGGCGCGGCAGGTAGGTGCAGGGAGAAGAACGCGGCCTTGGCCTCTGGGAGGTCGGATGCGTGCTCCGGTGACCACAAAGGACTCCAGTGGTGCAGCATCTGCGTCCAGAGTTGCTGGGCGCGTGGACACGCCCAAAAGACATGAGCGCTGGTGCCACCGAGAGAGCCGAGGTCTGGACAGTGTGGGCAACCGGGCTGTCGCTGAGTTCGATCGCATTTGCTGAGACGATCTCCTTTGAGGCGAAGCATGAGCGTGCGGTGAGGGTCGATAACCCCTCTCATGTTAGCGATTTCCGTCCATGTGAGCGTGTCGAGGGCGTGTGCGATTTCTGGATCCTGCTATCGCCATTGTTGCTGCCTGCCTTCAATTTCCGCCTGTGCTCGAGCATGTGACTTCTGTCGAAGGAGAATTTTAGCTGCCTGCTTGGTGACGTCGCTGCCAGACGCCCACAGCCGATGCGGGGCGTCTAGCGGTCGGCGTGTCCTCGATAGTGTCGCGCCCTTGCCTCCGTCGGCCTTCGAGGTGGCTATCACAGCTGCTGCCAGCTGAGCGGCAAAATATCCGGTCAAGGTGCCGTCGAATTGAGCGTGGCTTGAGCTTGGCAGGGGGCGGAGGCGCTGGGCAATCTCGTCAATCTCCTCAATCGTCACGCTGTTGAGCTTGTGCTTCAGTTTCTCTTCAGCTGGAGCGGCTGTTTGCCCTTTTTGGCAGCACGTTCCCGTAGCAGCGTTCTCTCGAGCTCCTCCATCTCCGATTGATGTTGCATTGTGGTGCCACACGTAGTTGTCGGCGCTTTCCCCGGGTCCCACGACAGGCTTTGCTTCCTACCGCATTTCTCTGAGGGGGCCTTCTTTTGTCTGCCCTGGCGACGGTTCGTGGAGCTTCGTTGACTAGGCTTGGGTATGGGTGCTCTACTTGAGCTGAGGCGACCTCTGGAATGGTCGTTATGCTGCCAGCTCCATGCGGTGTTGGTACGAGCTTGCTTCGCCGTGGCTCGCAGCAGGGTGGCTGCGTTAGACACCTGTGGCTCTTGCTGGAGTGACGCTGTGGATGTGCGTCTTGGGGATCTAACGCCGGAGATTGGTCGCGACGTGCCAGAGTTGCTGCGCAGGCTCCCCCTCCGGTCTCTTGGAAAACAGTTACACTTGCGCTCTTTGTTGCAAATTGGGGAGTCAAGAGTTGGATCCAGGCGAACGGACCCATCGTCGTGTGGGGTTAAAAGTCTCGTCCATACTGTCATTTCAGATCTGGAGTCATAGATTCCATTCTCACAACCATGAGCATTAGCAAGTGTGCCTAGATGGATTGTCTCGGAATTTGCTATGGGTCGTCGACCCATTAGAACGGACGCCTTGCACTGGGGGAAAACATGTGCGATGCCAAATCGAGAGTAAACCACATTTAGATGATTTCAAACGACACATCTTGTGAGGAGCGAGCGAAAATCGATCGAGCGCGACTTGAGTAATCTCGAATCGTTTACACCCATGTGGCATTCGGAGCGAGACCGTCAATCCAGCTCTTGACGTACGACACCTTGGAGTAGACGCTCGGCTTGTTGGTGCGGCCGCAGCCGTCGCCCCACGACACCACGCCGATGAGCACGTCGTCCGAAGGCTGCTCGAGGATGATCGGACCACCTGAGTCGCCCTGGCACGAGTCCTTGTTGGTCGCACCGCCAGCACAGAACATGGTCGCCGAGATGGGTGCACCCGTGAGACCGGCAGCCTTGCAGGCTGCGTCCATAAGCACGGGCACATCAAGCCGCAGCAACTCACGCGACGAGGAGCCGCCCTCGGAGGTGGCGCCCCAGCCCATGACGGTGGCCGACTGGCCGGCGAACTGCTCCGAATCCACCGAGTAGAGCTTGACGGGCGTGTACTTGGAGGGCGAAGCGAGCTCGATGATGTTGTAGTCGTAGGTGATGGTGCGCGAGTTGTAGTTGGGGTGGCGAGTCTCCTTCTTGACGGCAATGCGTTCGCCGTCGGTTGAGCCGCTGATGTAGTGTGAGCCGATGGAGATGTACTTGGCGTATCCGTTGCAGTGACCGGCGGACCGACAGTATCGCGCATCTATTACTGTCTCGGATCAGTTTCGATCTCGCTCTCGTTTGCTACCACGTGGCGACAGTACTCGCTCGAAAGACTGTGGCACGGGAACCAGTTGCGGCACGACGAGCTGCCCTGGCTAGTCCACTAGAGCATTACACCGCATGATTGGCCTAAACCAGCTTCAAGCTTCTGGGCCGCCATAGTCTCGGGGTGACGGGAAGTCATCACGCGAAGGAACCAAAAGGATCACGACTATTCCGGCACCAACCGCGTGCTCTCACTTTGCAACTTACCAGCAAACCACCAACCCAACACCGAGCCCCGACCATGAAGACTGCCCTCGCCCTCCTCGCCGCCTCAGCCGCCGTCGCCAACGCTGACGTTCAAGCCAACAACGACCCGCTCATCCTCAGCGGCACGGTCGTTCCGGTCGGACAGAAGACCTACACGGTCGGTCTCCGCCAGACTGCCACCGGCTCGGCCATCTGTGGTGGGTCCTTGATCACTCCGACCCACGTCCTGACCGCCGGTCACTGCAACGGATACGCCAAGTACATCTCCATCGGCTCACACTACATCAGCGGCTCAACCGACGGCGAACGCATTGCCGTCAAGAAGGAGACTCGCCACCCCAACTACAACTCGCGCACCATCACCTACGACTACAACATCATCGAGCTCGCTTCGCCCTCCAAGTACACGCCCGTCAAGCTCTACTCGGTGGATTCGGAGCAGTTCGCCGGCCAGTCGGCCACCGTCATGGGCTGGGGCGCCACCTCCGAGGGCGGCTCCTCGTCGCGTGAGTTGCTGCGGCTTGATGTGCCCGTGCTTATGGACGCAGCCTGCAAGGCTGCCGGTCTCACGGGTGCACCCATCTCGGCGACCATGTTCTGTGCTGGCGGTGCGACCAACAAGGACTCGTGCCAGGGCGACTCAGGTGGTCCGATCATCCTCGAGCAGCCTTCGGACGACGTGCTCATCGGCGTGGTGTCGTGGGGCGACGGCTGCGGCCGCACCAACAAGCCGAGCGTCTACTCCAAGGTGTCGTACGTCAAGAGCTGGATTGACGGTCTCGCTCCGAATGCCACATGGGTGTAAACGATTCGAGATTACTCAAGTCGCGCTCGATCGATTTTCGCTCGCTCCTCACAAGATGTGTCGTTTGAAATCATCTAAATGTGGTTTACTCTCGATTTGGCATCGCACATGTTTTCCCCCAGTGCAAGGCGTCCGTTCTAATGGGTCGACGACCCATAGCAAATTCCGAGACAATCCATCTAGGCACACTTGCTAATGCTCATGGTTGTGAGAATGGAATCTATGACTCCAGATCTGAAATGACAGTATGGACGAGACTTTTAACCCCACACGACGATGGGTCCGTTCGCCTGGATCCAACTCTTGACTCCCCAATTTGCAACAAAGAGCGCAAGTGTAACTGTTTTCCAAGAGACCGGAGGGGGAGCCTGCGCAGCAACTCTGGCACGTCGCGACCAATCTCCGGCGTTAGATGTTGAAATCCGGATACGGGACGGATTATCCGGATGGAGAATTCACCCAGTGCATGTTGAAGATGTAACGGGCGCAGATCCGTTACACACCGTCGAGACCCCTGTCCCGACGCTCGGATTGGGCTCTTGACTTGACGGCAAATTGGACTCTACATTGAGAGGTCCAGACATCTCTGGACCTCATTAAACCTACTCTGGTGTCCCTAATAAAACCTATGTACTACCTCCATTCGGAAAAAGATGACCTTTTCCAATTGGATTTCATCGGCACAAATGTGATACCCCCTCTAAAATGATACCACGTAGTAGCGGTCCATTTGAAATTCGAAACTGGCGCCATTTTCAAATGCTGCCATCAAGCTCCATGCAGATCTTTGTTGCGCAGTCATTTTTCGATTCTCCGGCTCCAACAAGACCACCTCCACCGACGCCCACCCAAGCACACGGACCCGAGATCACATGGGCGGCAAGCACTTCACGCAGACCGAGCGACAGGCTGTGTGGGAGACGCTGCTCTGCCGCAGCAACAACGGCAAGCTCTCTCACGGCATGCTCCTCAAGGTCTCGATCGAGCTGTGTCTCGACCGCAAGATGGTCGAGCGAATCTGGCAGCGAGGGAAGGAGGCGATGGGCTGGCGCGTCGCCGCGCTTGTTCAGTCTCTTGTGCATCAGCGCGGGCGCAAGAAGAAGGACCGCATTGAGGTGTCATCGCGGAGGTGTTGCGAGCGTGGGCCGACAGCTCGAGGGAGACCCTGGACAAGATCTTCATGACTCACCAAGCCGTCATGCAGCAGATCCTGCTGCATGAAGGTGGGAATAACTTCTGGCTTGGGAATAACTTCTGGCTTATTGCCGCACCCGGCGAAGATCTTCCCGAGATGGCGCCGCTGCCTGACGTGGAGGCCCCGCAACCGACCACTCCGCCACGTAGTCCAGAGGTAGAAGCAGTTGATCATCATGGAGATTTTATCTGGTAGTCGATGCCATGGCGGAACATGTACGCTCACGGCAGTAGTATCACTAGTGCAGTCGTATTCCCATGTTTGCTGTCATTTCTCGTCCCCATTTTCATTTTCGCGGGCTTCCAAAAGGCCGCCCTCCCATCGCCAATATTTGCAAAAAATAACGAGGCGTAGCGCTGCAGAAACTTTTTTAGAAAAGGTCATCTTTTTCCGAATGGAGGTAGTATGCGGTGTCGTCCTATGATAGGATGAAATCCCAGAGAATTTCCACCAATCGAAATGCAACAAGAACAGACGCGTCTCTGACCAATCAGAGACACGGGAGGGACAGCTCTCTCTTATAGAACCTACTCTCTTGTAATGGGCTGTGGGCCCATTACATCATCCCCCTCTTCAAGAACTGACCAACGGGAAGTCAACCCAAGGGAGGAGGACACGGAGCGCGCACGAGCGGGCGCGCGCGCTTTCTTCAACGGGCGATCCCGGCGCACCCGGGATCAGGCAGTTAGGCGAGAGCGCCGGCGGAGGCCAGCGCAGTCTTCAATCTTCTTCGGACGGCACCAAGACACTTAAACGTCAAGGCGCGATGGCTCAACCGTCGTAACAACAAGCTGGCGCCCGCGGCAACGCGGACGCACCGACGACAACGACAACTCAAGCATCGACAGTGGCGCCGAGCACAACGACGCCAACGACGGCGGCGACAACGGAAGTCACGACGACAGCAACGGCAGCCACGACAACTTCGGCCGTGGCACCCGGACGAGACCAGGGATCTCAAGCGCGAGCGTCGACCCGTGCTCCCACGTATCCTGATCACCAGGGAAGCCGAGCCAGTGAACGCGATAGAAGCGAGCCTTGGGGATCGCACTCTTCTTCTTCGTACCACCACGACGCATACGCGCCGTGGCCTCAAGATCGGGGCGATCATCGTGGCCAACAATACGGTCGACCACCCATCGAAGATCACCGTTGGCATCAATCAGCGGCGGCGGGCCATCACGAACAAAGCGCGCAGTGGGGCCACCGCGCGGCCCCGGAGTCGACGCATCCGCCTCGTGATCGGTGGGATCAGCGCTACGCCGGTCTCGAGTGAAACGAGCAACGTCGTTTCGATCCTCCCCGCGAGCAATCCCAGGGGTATCAGCAAGATCACCGCGCACAGAACTCGGACTTAGGGTGGTTCCTAACCGGAAAAGTGTCTTGCCATGGCACTTTTACCATCAGCTGATTGGTCAGAAAAAGTTGTGTGGTTAGGGTTTCCGTGGTAGCGTGGTGAAAGCTCCTTGCCACGACAGTTCCGGTTTCCAGGGTGCCAGGACGTAAATTACGGCTTTTGGATGTAAAATACGAGCTGTTCACAATGATTGTACCGGCCATAATAGCAAAAATTCTAACACAACGCTATTTTTCGACCGTGAGAAGGCGGAAGGCCGTGGAAATAGAAAGGCGCCACGCGCGCATGTATTGAAGAAGTCACTCGGGCGCGACAGCAGCTCGGTTCCAACCCATTTCCAACACACCAGCACTATGGACGCGGACGTTCGACGCCGACGTCTCCTCTTGCTTGTCGAGTTACACTCTATCGCTCTAGTCGCTATGGGTGGCGGGCAACGTGAGCGAGCACATCACCGCAAACGCGGTGACGTCGCGACTCACGGCGATATTTTTCAAATGCCATGGCAGTTTCGTGTTTAGCCCACAGGTGCCACCAACTGCCTCGAGTGCCACAACAACGCGACGATCTGTGGTACCATGGCAAGGCACTTGCTGGGTTAGGAACCACTCTTAGAGCGCCGAGTTGATTGTCTGCAGAACTTTTTCGTGCCAGATTTTCAGCAGAAGGCAGACGACGCGGTCGATCAGATCGCGACACTTGAGACGGAGCAAGAGTCGCACGGGATCCGGATGTATCAGCTCGAGCAGGACGCTCGAGCTCAGCGTCAGTCTCACGAAGCCTTCCGTGAGGAGTTCCGGGGGTGGCGTCGCGAATTTGATCCCGCTGAGCTGCGCGACCTTCTTCACGAACAAGCCCGGCAGAACGCCGAGCTTCGTCAACGCCTTCAGCAATTAGAGGATCGGCTCGAACGCGCTGAGTCGCAAGCGGAGAAGCGGACGTCAACAGAGGCGCCGGGCAGCCCGACCCGAAGAAGCAGCGGAAGCACGCGTCACCGGACGCGTCGACTGGTGATGGAGGCGACGGGAATCCTCGTCGCGGAGGTCGGCAGCGAGATCCGAAGAAGTGAGGTACGGCTTCAGGTGCCCAACGTAGAAGGTCGGGTGCAAGCGCAACTTCTGGGGAAGTTCTAGCGTGTAGGCGTCACCGACAACGTTGGTAACTTTAAATGGACCGATATATCTTGGCAACAACTTGTTCGATCCCAAGTTACTGATGAGCCGCTCTGGTAAGTTCTGCGTCGAGTGCAGAACACTATCTCCCACATTGAACTTGGTTCGATTCGAGCGGCTGCTCGAATCAGCGTTTTTCCTTCTGACGCTCGACTGCGTCGGAGTCTCGCACAAATCGCACAATGACCTGTCGCTTTTCGACGAAATCGTTGATCGACTTCTCTTCTCTCGGCGATAGGGTCGAGAGCTCTGGCAATGCATCGAAGTTGAGCTCGGACGACGGGTTCTCGCGCGCAGTTAGGACCGCTGCTATCACTGCTTCGATCGCATTGAGGTCTACGTCCATGTCTTCATCTCCGTTTCCAGCGGCGGCCGGAGACACGGGCTCTTCGTCGACGTCCATGCCGGCCGGGTGGTCGGCATATCCGTTCTCAGTAAAGTTGTTCTCTGTGGAGCCCTCGAACTCGGGGGCAGGGGCACGGTCTGGGTTTGCTTGAACTTCCTCACGGTCGAAATATTGAACGTTTTCGAAACCTTGAACATCACCGTGGACCTGGCCGGGGCTAGGACCTTGAACTTGGGTCTCGTGCTGATGATCCACGCGACCTGATTGGGTGGGACGTGACGCGTCATCGTTGGGTGCAGATGAACTTGTCACTTCCAGCGTCGAATATCTCGATGCTCCTCCACACCTGAATGAGAGCGACCCCGTGAGGCAAAGAGCGTCGCCGGGGTACGCGGATGACGGCCATAGTTGACGTAGAAGGGCGTCATCCCCGACGACACGTGCACCGAATGATTTAGTGCGAACTCAACAAGAGGCAAGAACTCGCTCCACTCACGGAATGATGTGGCGTAACTGCGAAGCACATCTTCGAGAACGCGATTAACGCGTTCAGTCTGCCCGTCTGTTTCGGGATGGGCAGCCGTCGACATTTGCAAGCGAGTGTCCAATAGCTTGAACAGCGATCGCCAGAAGAGGGAGGTGAATCGAGGATCTCGATCCGACACGATGGTCTCCGGAAGGCCGTGGAGGCGGAAGACACTGTCGAGAAACACAGCGGCAGCCTCTTCTGCTGTGATCGTTTGCTTCACAGCCGCAAGATGAACCATCTTGGAGAGACGGTCCACAAAGACCATGATCCCATCACGGTCTTGAGAGTCTTTGGGGAATCCGAAGACGAAGTCGAGGCTGACGGAGTCCCAGACATCACGTGGGACTGGGAGGGGCCGGAGCGGCGCCTGTTGAGCGGGTGACGGCTTCACGCGCTGGCAAACTTCGCACGTGCGGACCCATTTCCGCACCCACTTGTACTGGTGAGGCCAGTAATAGTTCCTCGAAAGCGAGAGAAATGTCTTCTCTCGTCCTAAACGACCTCCGACGGGCGCATCATGGTGCTCGTGGATGAGACGAAGTCGAATGTCGTCGTCATTGGGGACGACGACGCGAGGAGCGTCGGTCTTATCGACGCTATAGTAGAGGAGACCGTCGGCAAGCTGGTACCGGCGGACACGAGCACGCACACGAGGTGTAAGACGGAACAGCAGTGATTCCGAACCATCAGAGCCGTCAGAAGATAGGAACTCAATTAACTCTTGGCAGACAGGGTCGGAGGAGTAGGCTCGGCGAATGTCGTCGGTGAGCGACGACTGCACAGAGTGAATCAAAGCGTTGAGGCCTTCCTCAACGCACCTTGGACATTCTTGAGGCGCCGACGACTCATCGATCGGCGCGCGTGGGTCGTAGTCCGGGCGACGTGAGAGCGCATCCGCAAGGATGTTGCTCTTTCCCGGCTTGTAGTGTACAACAAAAGTTGTACTCGGCGAAGAACGACAGCCAACGGGCCATCCGTTGAGACAGGTGCGGAGATTTCGTCGCCGTTCGCAACGACGCATGATCCGTGTAGATGGCGAACTGCTGTTCGCCCAGCAGATACACTCGGAACTTGGCGAGTGCGTACTTCATGGAAAGAAGTTCCTTGTCGTGGACCGGGTAATTCCGCCCGGCCGTCTTCAGCTGCCGTGACTGGTAGCTGATCACTCGCTCACGGCCCTCAGCATCAAACGGCATGAGGGCGCAGCCGATAGCATAGTCACTCGCGTCTCAAACGACGTGGAAAGGTTGAGCGCCAAGATCGGCGCTTCTTGTAGGCTCGACTTGACCGAGTCTAAGGCCTGCTGGTGCTCAGCGGACCATTCCCACTCGACGTCCTTCCGCAGAAGCTGCGACAACGGTTGGACGGGCTGCGACAACGGTTGTTCTTCGTATACGTGTGCAGATAATTTGCGAGCCCCAGCCACTGCCGGAGTTGCTTCTGGTCCTTGGGCACTGGCCAGGCACAGATCGAGGCCACCTTCTCAGGGTCGGAACGGACACCGTCGTTGCTCACATAGGAGCCTAGCACCGGAATTTCCGGTGCGAAGAATACACACTTCTTCAGATTCGCGTAGAGCTTGTGTGTTCGCATCGCTTCGAACACTTGGCGAAGGTGTTCAGTGTGAACATCCTCCGGCACCGAGCCGTCCTCGGCCTTGCTGTGGACAAAGATGTCGTCGAAGTAGCTCGGCGCGAAGCTGCGGAACGGCCGCAGCACGTGCGATATGATCCTGTTGAAGGTCGCTGGTGCGTTCTTGTGACCCTGAGGCATCACTAACCACTCCCAGAGCATTCCACTCGGCGTGCTGACAGCCGTGAGCGGGACATCCTGCTCGCGCATAAGGATCTGGTAGAAGCCATCCATCAAATCGATGGCACTGAACACGACCGACCCGGACATCGAGTCCAGGATCATGTCCTTCCGAGGTATCGGCGTTTGTGCCGGTATCGTAGCGTCGTTCAGCTTGTTGAATGCGTGAGCAATCCGCCAGCCGCCAGTAGCTTTCTTGACGCAGAATGTTGGGCTCGAGTGCGGGGAAACCGACTCACGAACGTGACCTGCTTGTCTGCGGGCCTCGAAAAAGGCATCAATAGCCTCAACTTGATCGCGGGGAAGCGACCACTGGCGCATCACACAGTACTTTGAGCCTGGCACGAGATCGATCTCGTGTCGAACACCGCGGTCAGGCGGTAATGCTTTCGGGACTTCGTCCGGAAAGATGTCTTGGAACTCCAAGACGAGTTCGTACGCCTTGCTACCTGATTCCTTGAGGGCCTCTAGAGACTGCGCTGCGTAGCGCTGCTCACGCTGGGTCTTTGAGGTCGCGTCGGAATTCATTGTCGACGCTGTCATGAAGTGATCATCCTCTGCAACGATCACGCACACCTGTTCGATCTCACCACGCTTGAGATCCTTCAGAAATGTCTTCATCGAGATCGTGCCACATTGCACGATCTCCGCTGCCATACGGGGGGGTTTGACACTCGGATGCGCTGGAACGCCGGCGCCGCGGTTGTATAGACAGCCGCCAGGATGTCTTCCTCGCCGTCTTCCAAAGCGACGAGACACGGTTTCTCGTCGCATACACGGTCTCCATCTTCGCAAGCGATGAGACACGGTTTCTCATCGCAATCTTGGGACCCGGTCTCTAAGCGGTCTCTAAGCCGGCGTCATCTTCACAAATCGTTGTGGAACCGCCACGTTGCGCTTCCTCTTCAGCAAGAAATGCGTCGACGATGTAATCGACCGACGCCTCGTGTGCAGCGCGCGCACGTTTCGCGCGCAGACGCTTGCGCTTCCCAGCGTGTGAGCTCGGCTTGCGTCGAGCTCGTCGTCGACGCGGCGTCGACGGCGCCATCGATGGAGCATCCTTGACGGGAGTCGAACTGGTCGACTCGCAGCTATCAGCGCCGACAGGGCCATCGCTCTCTGTGGCGGCTGTAGTAGCTGCGGATGAACATACGGACATGTTCATCCATCCGACTCCGTCAATAACGGCGAACGCTTCATCATCGATGGTGCCGGACGCGACAGCGCCGACACTCTTGACGAACTGACTTTTCCAGTCGGTCCGGGGTTCGTGGCGTTCGAACCATGGCAAACCGAAGATGCAATCGAACCTCTTGTCCATGTCGATTGCGAAAAACACATCTTCCTTCTCGGATCCACGAAGAACATATTTCATGTGTACCGAATGCTTCGGTACTTCTCGCGGTCTGCCGTCTGCAAGCCGAATCGTCATCTTCTCTCCATCTCGAATCTTCATGCCCGAACACCCCTTCAGGCAACCAATGCGAACGAATTTCTTCGTTGCTCCGCAATCCAGCTGTGATCGGTTCATCCATTCCGATCACTCTCACGCAAAGTGTGACCAACTTGTTGGAGCCACTTCTGGTGGTGGAATTGAAACACGCCTCAGACGTGCTGGGGCCAAGGCGACGATGCTCCACCGTTGCACCCGCCGCCTCACTCCGGCCAGTAGGTCGCCCCGCACCTACTGGTCCGACTCGTTTTTTGACGAGTCGTCCGTCAGCCGATGGAAGCGGACGGATCGGCCCTGGGCGACCGACGATGGCGCCGGCGCAGGACAATCTTTGGCGTGGTGGCCGGCTTTCTGGCACCGAAAGCAGCTCCCTTTCTTCGAACTCTTCTTCGCGCAGCGGGTGCCACCACTACCTTCGCCTGAGCGCGCGCATCATCGAGTTCACGCATCATGAACTCCCGAGCAGCGAGACGGTGGGCTTCCGCGTCACCGCTGCGTAAGAGGGCCTTCTCAGCAAGACGGCCAGCGGCCTCAGTCATGCGGCCGAGGGCCTCCCATTCAAACTCGGTGAGGTGCGGGAAGTGTTCCGCACGAGTCAGCTGGCTGAGGTCGAAGCTGAAGTCGGCCATCTTGATGTCTTGGTCGTGTGGACGGACCACGAAGTGCTAGCAGGTGTAACGGGCGCAGATCCGTTACACACCGTCGAGACCCCTGTCCCGACGCTCGGATTGGGCTCTTGACTTGACGGCAAATTGGACTCTACATTGAGAGGTCCAGACATCCCTGGACCTCATTAAACCTACTCTGGTGTCCCTAATAAAACCTATGTATGCGGTGTCGTCCTCTGATAGGATGAAATCCCAGAGAATTTCCACCAATCGAAATGCAACAAGAACAGACGCGTCTCTGACCAATCAGAGACACGGGAGGGGCAACTCTCTCTTATAGAACCTACTCTCTTGGAATGGGCTGTGGGCCCATTACAAGATCCATTATACTGAAAAGAGCCGTCGTATTTAATCGAAATTATCTTGGACGCCGTATGGCTATATCACCTTCTTTTGAACAAAGAACATATTTCGCGTCAGAACACGTCAATTTAAGAATATCGAAATTACGAAAAGCTCTCATTTTCACCTGTCGCGATCAGCTCGAGTAGATAAAGGCGCCTCGTCCCAACAGGAAGAACGTCTCCCTTCTATAAAGTACGGCTTTTATAGAGAGGGAAATTTGTGAGGGACATCCGCGAGTTACGCTCCCCTTCCAGTATAAATGGGTCTCGCCCAATTATCCAATCAGGAGACATCCAACCAGATGGGTTCACGACGTTCCTATCGGACACCATTGACATGGGTCCGTACCATGTAACGGGAACACCCCGTTACAGACCCTCTCTACCACACAACTCAAATAGGGGTCCAGCGTCGGCTTCGTATCCATAAGCAGACCGGTAGACGTTGCATTGCTATCCTACGCACAAACACTCCCACAGAAAGACGCGGGTACCCCGAAGCGAAGGGTCCTTACCAAATCGCCATTTTCGATGTTGTGGTTGTCGATGGTGCACTTTGCAGAATTCGAAAAGTCAAGGCGCACTCATCATGACTGCGACCGGCAACGACGAAGCTAGCACCACCAACAATATAAAGCGATGGCACCAACAACTCGAAACGAGAGAACTGAAACTAACCGACATCAATATTATTTAAACGACACCACCTACCGACCCAGCAGGACCGGTTGCTCCCTTGCTGTACTAACTGAATCAGTCGAGGATAGAGTACTCTGAAGTAATGCGCGCATGCTTAGACCCACTTGGCGTTGGGCACAAGCGCCTGGATCCAGCTCTTGACGTACGACACCTTCGAGTACACACCCGGCTTGCCTGCATCGCCACAGCCCTGGCCCCACGAAACGACACCGATGAGCACGTCGCCCGTCGTCTGCTCAAGGATGAGCGGTCCGCCCGAGTCACCCTGGCACGAGTCCTTGTTGTAGACGCCGCCGGCACAGAACATGGTGGGTGTGATGCCGCCGAGGTTGCCCTTGATCTGGGCGGCCTTGCACTGGGCGTCCGACTTGACGGGCACATCGACACGGCGCAGCACGCTCGAAACGCTCTATTCGTTGCCCGGAATCGTTGTACCCCATCCGATGACGGTGGCCGTGGCGCCGACGAAGGTCTCGGAGTCGGCCGAGTACAGGTTGACTGGCGTGTACTTCAATGGCGAGGCGAGCTCGAGGATGTTGTAGTCGTAGGTGACGTTTCCTGCTTGTATCTCGATCCCTCGTTAAAACGCGGGTGCGGGGTCTCCTTCTTCACAGCAATGCGTTCGCCATCGCGGTCACCAGTCAGGTAGTGCGAACCGATGGAGACGTACTTGGCGAAGCCCTTACAGTGGCCAGCCGTGAGCACGTGCGTGGGTGAGATGAGCGTACCACCGCAGATTATTTCGCTGTCAAGTTCCTCGCTACGCAGGGTGACGGTGTAGAGCTTCTGTCCGACCGGGACGACGGTGCCGCCGATGATGAGCGGGTTGATGTCGGCAGCCTGGGCTTTGGTAGCAGCAACTGAGGCAGCAAGGAGAGTGGCCGTGATCTTCATGACCTGGAGGTGGATGGGATTCTTGGGTTGGTAGTGTTGGCTTGTTGGTAAGTTGCGAAGTGAGATCGTACTGGGAGGCCGTCGTGGGCAGCAGTGTGAGAAGGGTTTCGTAAACCGACCGCGAAAGACTCTTTTTCTAGCTGGAAATGGTCGAGTACGTTGGAATGATTGTGTCCATCGGAAACAGTCGTGGACCTCTTCTAGTCACGTCTGCAACTATAAGATGAACTCCCAGTCAACAGACTTCACTCACATCATCATCACAATCAGTCAGCTCGTCGTGCGATGCACCGGTTCCAGAGCGTTTCGGGTCGAGGGGGATGCAAGCCAGTATGGCTGAGCCTCCCAGCCATGTGGGGCGGATCGGCTCAGTGAGCTAGGGCCGTTGGCTCGCTGGGGTAGGAAACCGATGGACAGTCACGCTCCTGTACCCAGATCGCCCTAGTCTTCAAGAAAGGAGAACTTTTCGAGCTCTGTATGGACATCAGTAGTGTAACTCGTTGTATCAGATGTATGGTCGCCAGATTGATTAGTACAGGTTGAGATGACGCGAGCGGTTTGTTCAGTGTTCCGTGATTCCTGAAAATGTAGATTATAGTAATGCATACATCTGCCCTTAAGCGCTGCCAATGGGCCCCGCCCGAAAGTGCTGGAGTCGTTTCCACTAATGCTTCGCACGAACGCACATCGCGAGCACAATTCATGGCGTAGAGACATCCTGATGTCAAAATGCTATTAGAATACATATATTGCGCTCAATAGACTCCATCTCCATCGCCATCTTGATGCCAAAATGTAGTGAAAGCCCCAATCTTCAGATGGAACGTGCAGCGCAACTATTTTAATAGTTGCGTAAAGTAGTTGCGCTGCACCAGCTTGCACGTTCCATGATCAAAATCACGGATGTTGTGGAAATAAACTACAGTATATCGGCTGCACCCAACACCACAAAAAATCGCATGTTGAATTGTGACCACGTGGATGGTACGATAGACGATAGCCAGTCCAGAAATTGGCCTTCGCACTGAGGATCCAGAGAGGACCATTCGATCGTCCATCCGTGATGTACAAACGGTCCATCTGTACTAAACAAAGATACACTACTGTAAATATAAAATATCTTCAAATAGATTCACGGATCATTGTTTAGTACATATCGTCCGTTTGTTTGGTTGGAACGGAAGGGAACGTTTTGAATCGCTTGATGAAGCTAGACAGCGGACAACTACGTACCCACTGTACTATCGTACACTCCTGTGGTAATACATTTTACTAAACTATCGATATTACAATACACTCCTCGCATTCGAGCGATCCGCAGTAACCGCCACCGCCACATATGCAGCTGAGGTTGATCACCTTACAGACTGTGCCTGATGACCAGTAAGACTAAATCCGTTCTGATAGAAGAGTTCGCCAATACACACTTCTTTTGGAGAATTTGGTCCCCAGAATCGCGAGATCTCTCAACCCATCCTATCATGTACTAATCAATCTGGCGACCATACATCTGATACAACGAGTTACACTACTGATGTCCATACAGAGCTCGAAAAGTTCTCCTTTCTTGAAGACTAGGGCGATCTGGGTACAGGAGCGTGACTGTCCATCGGTTTCCTACCCCAGCGAGCCAACGGCCCTAGCTCACTGAGCCGATCCGCCCCACATGGCTGGGAGGCTCAGCCATACTGGCTTGCATCCCCCTCGACCCGAAACGCTCTGGAACCGGTGCATCGCACGACGAGCTGACTGATTGTGATGATGATGTGAGTGAAGTCTGTTGACTGGGAGTTCATCTTATAGTTGCAGACGTGACTAGAAGAGGTCCACGACTGTTTCCGATGGACACAATCATTCCAACGTACTCGACCATTTCCAGCTAGAAAAAGAGTCTTTCGCGGTCGGTTTACGAAACCCTTCTCACACTGCTGCCCACGACGGCCTCCCAGTACGATCTCACTTCGCAACTTACCAACAAGCCAACACTACCAACCCAAGAATCCCATCCACCTCCAGGTCATGAAGATCACGGCCACTCTCCTTGCTGCCTCAGTTGCTGCTACCAAAGCCCAGGCTGCCGACATCAACCCGCTCATCATCGGCGGCACCGTCGTCCCGGTCGGACAGAAGCTCTACACCGTCACCCTGCGTAGCGAGGAACTTGACAGCGAAATAATCTGCGGTGGTACGCTCATCTCACCCACGCACGTGCTCACGGCTGGCCACTGTAAGGGCTTCGCCAAGTACGTCTCCATCGGTTCGCACTACCTGACTGGTGACCGCGATGGCGAACGCATTGCTGTGAAGAAGGAGACCCCGCACCCGCGTTTTAACGAGGGATCGAGATACAAGCAGGAAACGTCACCTACGACTACAACATCCTCGAGCTCGCCTCGCCATTGAAGTACACGCCAGTCAACCTGTACTCGGCCGACTCCGAGACCTTCGTCGGCGCCACGGCCACCGTCATCGGATGGGGTACAACGATTCCGGGCAACGAATAGAGCGTTTCGAGCGTGCTGCGCCGTGTCGATGTGCCCGTCAAGTCGGACGCCCAGTGCAAGGCCGCCCAGATCAAGGGCAACCTCGGCGGCATCACACCCACCATGTTCTGTGCCGGCGGCGTCTACAACAAGGACTCGTGCCAGGGTGACTCGGGCGGACCGCTCATCCTTGAGCAGACGACGGGCGACGTGCTCATCGGTGTCGTTTCGTGGGGCCAGGGCTGTGGCGATGCAGGCAAGCCGGGTGTGTACTCGAAGGTGTCGTACGTCAAGAGCTGGATCCAGGCGCTTGTGCCCAACGCCAAGTGGGTCTAAGCATGCGCGCATTACTTCAGAGTACTCTATCCTCGACTGATTCAGTTAGTACAGCAAGGGAGCAACCGGTCCTGCTGGGTCGGTAGGTGGTGTCGTTTAAATAATATTGATGTCGGTTAGTTTCAGTTCTCTCGTTTCGAGTTGTTGGTGCCATCGCTTTATATTGTTGGTGGTGCTAGCTTCGTCGTTGCCGGTCGCAGTCATGATGAGTGCGCCTTGACTTTTCGAATTCTGCAAAGTGCACCATCGACAACCACAACATCGAAAATGGCGATTTGGTAAGGACCCTTCGCTTCGGGGTACCCGCGTCTTTCTGTGGGAGTGTTTGTGCGTAGGATAGCAATGCAACGTCTACCGGTCTGCTTATGGATACGAAGCCGACGCTGGACCCCTATTTGAGTTGTGTGGTAGAGAGGGTCTGTAACGGGGTGTTCCCGTTACATGGTACGGACCCATGTCAATGGTGTCCGATAGGAACGTCGTGAACCCATCTGGTTGGATGTCTCCTGATTGGATAATTGGGCGAGACCCATTTATACTGGAAGGGGAGCGTAACTCGCGGATGTCCCTCACAAATTTCCCTCTCTATAAAAGCCGTACTTTATAGAAGGGAGACGTTCTTCCTGTTGGGACGAGGCGCCTTTATCTACTCGAGCTGATCGCGACAGGTGAAAATGAGAGCTTTTCGTAATTTCGATATTCTTAAATTGACGTGTTCTGACGCGAAATATGTTCTTTGTTCAAAAGAAGGTGATATAGCCATACGGCGTCCAAGATAATTTCGATTAAATACGACGGCTCTTTTCAGTATAATGGATCTTGTAATGGGCCCACAGCCCATTCCAAGAGAGTAGGTTCTATAAGAGAGAGTTGCCCCTCCCGTGTCTCTGATTGGTCAGAGACGCGTCTGTTCTTGTTGCATTTCGATTGGTGGAAATTCTCTGGGATTTCATCCTATCAGAGGACGACACCGCATACATAGGTTTTATTAGGGACACCAGAGTAGGTTTAATGAGGTCCAGGGATGTCTGGACCTCTCAATGTAGAGTCCAATTTGCCGTCAAGTCAAGAGCCCAATCCGAGCGTCGGGACAGGGGTCTCGACGGTGTGTAACGGATCTGCGCCCGTTACACCTGCTAGCACTTCGTGGTCCGTCCACACGACCAAGACATCAAGATGGCCGACTTCAGCTTCGACCTCAGCCAGCTGACTCGTGCGGAACACTTCCCGCACCTCACCGAGTTTGAATGGGAGGCCCTCGGCCGCATGACTGAGGCCGCTGGCCGTCTTGCTGAGAAGGCCCTCTTACGCAGCGGTGACGCGGAAGCCCACCGTCTCGCTGCTCGGGAGTTCATGATGCGTGAACTCGATGATGCGCGCGCTCAGGCGCAGACTCTCGCGCGTCAGAAGAGTTCGCCGCGTATCGAACCGCTTAAGATCGACACATCCGAGTATGGTGGCGACGAGAAGATGCCACTTCGTCGCTGATTCTGCGAGCTGGACGAGGCAATTGATGCCCGGCTCATCGTCGATGAAGAACAGAGGATCCGCTATGCCATGTCGCAACTGGTTGGGAAGGTGAAGACTTGGGCCTATAGGTCTGCCGACCGGAAATGCTTTCGGTCCCTCGAAGACTTCAAGTCGAAGTTACAGTTTCGAGCCGCCGCAGAGCGAATTCCGCATGCGCGCGGAGTTTCTCAGCGCGAAACAAGGTAATACCAACCTCCACTCTTATATCCAGCGGATGCGGTATCTCGCATCGTGCGTCGTCGGAAAGCCGATCGACATGGCTACACAAGTCGCGATGTTCATGGTGGGTCTCCGCGATGGTCCAGCGAAGACACAACTTTTCCGGACTTATCTAGTTACCCTCGAGGAAGCCTTCTCGATTGCGCTGACGCAAGACTACAACGCTCGTCAGGCGCGCAGTTACGGTTATCGCAACCGTTACTCGGAGGGTCCGTCTGAGCCGGAGCCAATGGATCTGTCTGTCTTGCAGTTCCACGGTGGAGAAGGTAGTGGTGGCACCCGCTGCGCGAAGAAGAGTTCGAAGAAAGGGGGCTGCTTTCGGTGCCAGAAAGCCGGCCACCACGCCAAAGATTGTCTCGCGCCGGCGCCAGCGTCGGTCGCCCAGGGCCGATCCGTCCGCTTCCATCAGCTGACGGACGACTCGTCAAAAACCGAGTCGGACCAGTAGGTGCGGGGCGACCTACTGGCCGGAGTGAGGCGGCGGGTGCAACGGTGGAGCATCGTCGCCTTGGCCCCAGCACGTCTGAGGCGTGTTTCAATTCCACCACCAGAAGTGGCTCCAACAAGTTGGTCACACTTTGCGTGAGAGTGATCGGAATGGATGAGCCGATCATAGCCCTGTGATGAAGTGGGTTCAAAAGCTTGCGTATGTACCAAGCTAGCGACCTTTCTAATACACTCTCGCCAAACTCCGACGAAGGGGCCGCCAACTGGTGCAAAGCCGAAGCCGGTGAAGATGAAGAAGAAGAAGAAGAAGAAGAAGAAGAAGAAGAAGAAGAAGAAGAAGAAGAAGAAGAAGAAGAAGAAGAAGAAGAAGAAGAAGAAGAAGAAGAAGAAGGGTTTAAGGTTCCTCCGATGAAGTTTTCTGACGCGGAGAATGGGGCCTTCGAGGTGACTTTTTCCGCCGAGCCTGAACTTACCATGCTTGGGAGTGACATCCAAGGCTTCACCCAGATGTGATCGCATCGCGGATGCCGGTGGTGCCTGCGACGCTCACTACACCAGAAAGCGCATGGAGTGGATGTGTGGCATAGCGCCCCGACTCCGAGGACATGAGTTCTCCGAACATGAGGTGACCAGTCAGGTGAAGGTGTGCACGACCAAGTCCCAAGGAAGTGATCAGTCTGGCGTACCCCTAGTACCCAATTCAGGACGAAGTGAACAGTCTGGCGCCCAAGTCAAGATTGCGTATTCCAAATCCGGCCGCACAAGTTATCGTATTTCTCTTTATTTAGAAACCTCACATAAAAACAGTAGGAGTAGGAACCTTATATTTGACAGATTTCAGTAGATAGGAATGGGTACTTGCCACCCAATAATCCACGGAAGGGGGCGATTCTCCGCCGCTAATTCCGTGGGAGTCAGTCCACAATTTTTCCTCCTTCTCGCAGAAGCCCCTTGATTCCCACTCAACAGTAGCCCGTCAGTATCTCGAGGAAGTTACTAAGAGTTTCGAGGTGATCAGTCTGATCGATCGGCCGCCTGTTTTGGGTACCGTCGCGATCCGAAGTGATCAGTCTGCCCGAGGGCCGGGTGGTTTTGCCTGCGCTTCCTGCCAAGTTCCCCGTAGGAGTTCTCCAAGAGCTCCATCGTCTCCAAACCGTTCTTTCTCGCTGCCTCTAGACTTGTGAGGGTCTAGTTGTAGTGTCGTGTCAGAGTTCCGGGTCTCCGCTTCAAAGAAGTTGTGATATCCGGGTCTGAAGCGAGTGTTCGAAGCACGCAAGATCCACCCCTTTCCTGAGAATATTGTTGCCGTCGGTGACTCAAGAGCGAGCCTACGTACGCCAGGTGCCCGTTTTTGATTTTCCCACACGACAACTGGTGCGTATGCCAGGAGCGGAGCCGTTAGCTGTTACGATACGCGGTTAGAAGATGGACGAGAAGACAGAGATGCGGCAAGGCCAAGTCACAGACCCGAAGAATGTTTCGATCCGCCTCGTTGTTCAGAGCGCGGTCCATGACACAACTCGGGTGTACCGACTGTCAGAAGCGAACGAAATCGGCCTTCGGTACCAACGACAGGTGTTGAAGATGCCGTCCGACTCAGAATGCTGGTTTTCCCTGTATGAAATTACGAAAGTAGGGCCCACGACATTCTTTGCCGGTTCGCGACTGAGGGCGTTCACCTACGACTTCGCGACGATTGATGAAGCGATTGATTTCGTGGAGAAGATGTTGACGTCATGTGGATACAATTTGTACCGAAGAAGCAATTACCAAGATGCAGTCTACCTGAATCCGGAACGAATGGCACAGGACATGGGCTTCATGATGTCAGTTCTGCTTGCCGAGTATGAATGGGAGACTAGCGTTATCCAATATCGAGAGGAAGACACAACGTTCGATCCGAAGTATATGGTCGTTGCTGACGTAGCCCACACTCCGCAGACCAAGCCGGCGAAGCCGCGCTCAATGAAACGCTTTGACGAAGAATCCAGGTCAGATGAAGAAATTCAACTCGAGAGTCCAATCAGGAAGAAGCTGGAGTTTGCCAGTGATGAAGGATCTCTCTCCTCCCCCATGGACAAGATGAAGCGAAAGAACAACCCGCTGGCGACGAAGCTGATGGCCCTGACGGCTGGCGGGATGTTATCGATGGATGAGTTATCAGAAATGATACAAGCGCTGAGCCCAGATACCGCGAAGCGAGTTGCAGCCACGCAAGCGCCGGCGAAACAGACTCGAGGCACTAAGAAGGGATTCGCACGTCTAGAATATTCCGAGTCTGACGACGATGAACTGGGCGAATAATCCGACGAAGAAGCACTCAAGTGCGTCAAAAAACCAGTCAAGAGGTCGAAGAAGCCAGTCAAGCGCAGCGCTCGCCATTCAGATATGGAAGATGAGTTCGGCCTCTCAATGTATGAAGATTCTGACTCGGATGTATCTGGACCTCGACGACGCGATCGGCATGTGACAACGGTCATCCAGAATGTCAATGTGAAGTCGTTCAGTGGCGCCAAGGTTTTCCCGGAAGAAGCCAAGGCGTGGCTCTCGAAGTTTCTTCACATCGCGGATTTGTCCAACTGGTCCAATCGTCAACGTCTCGGTTCGTTCGTAGACGCTCTCACGGGTCCGGCGAGGTATTGGCAGAAGCAGCTCCCTTCGTCAACAAGGAAGAAATGGAAGCATACGATGAAGGCCTTCTATCGAAAGTATTGCACTGAGAGCACGCCATCTACGCTCACGTACTATCGTCTAACTCACAAGCCCGATGAATCTGCGCTGGACTACTTCTATCGCTTTAACGCAGCAGGTCTTCGCGCGCGCATCGATTTCCGTGTAGACGATGACGATGACGAAGATCGTATCCCGGCCGATTTGAAGGATCACATTCAGGAGTTCTTCGACACGCTACATGATAAAGCTGTTCAGTCTCAATTCCGTTACAGCAAGTACAAGTCGATTGACAAGCGCGAGGAGAAGCTCGAGATGTACGAGAACTCTCAAGCGAAGCCAACGCCTAAGAAGCAGGCCAAGAAGCAACCGGAGGGGAGCAATGACCCGCCTCCTGCAGTCAATAAGGTCAACGCAGGTCAGAGGCAGCAAGGCTCTAATGGTGGAGGTCAAGCTCATCAGACTAGCGGAAACGGTAATGAGGTCCGCTGTGAGCATTGTGGCAAGTCCGGACATATTAAGGAAAGCTGCTTTCAACTTCATGAGTGTGAGTTTTGTGGAGTGACTGGATCACACGATTCAAGTCTGCCGTGCTTTCACCGAGAAGATGAAGATGCTCAGTCCAAAGCTCAAGACCGGCGAGATTACTGTGGATGATCTCGTTCGGCAGTTAAACCGCTAGCCCCGCAGCACTCTGCCAGTGCTGTACGTAACGGGGACGTCGCGGCGACTTTGCATGTGAAGAAGATCCGGCACAAATCGAAGAAATACTAGAAACAAAAGGCGCCTTACATTGATGAAGAAAGTGTTCACGTGGAAAATGGAGCGAAGAAACATGAAGAAACAAGTTATGATGACACTGTGCATGAAGAACTGAACGTGTATGAAGATACAGTCAAGGATGCCACGCTACCTGCGGTGTTTGAATCGGTAGTGTCGAGTGTGGATGAGAAACAAGAAGAAACAAGTGATGGAAACTGTGTATGTGAAGATGTATATATGAGAGAAGCAGTTGGTGATGAAGATAAAGAGCTGCATGTGCTATGGTGCCCAATTGAGCCAATTGAAGAAGGTGATGAGGGCGCTTGCGACGAAGATGCTGATGAAGAAGATATGAAGATGCCAAATGGTGCTCGAGATATATCTCTGCAAAGAAAGGTAACTCACATTCGTCTCGTTGGTGATGAACGACGAGGGTGGTGGAAGAACCACGAATTGTCAACGAACGAGAAGATACAAGCCTTCGTGCATGGTGCTGTTGAAGGACTCGAGATTCCGTTGATGCTGGATTCGGGAGCGAACATCAGTCTGTCACACACCAACTTGGCACGTAAGTTGGGGTTGAGAGTGCGGGCGTTCGAGGACTCGAGTGAATTCTTTGGCGTGAGTGAGGAACCGATGCAAGCACACGGGAAGGTCATGGTGAAGATCCGGCTGGGAGAGTTCGTGGTGTGCGAAGTCGAGATGTGGGTGGCTGAGTTTGAAGCTCACTCGTTGATTATACTCGGCACCGACTTCATGATGTGCGCCGGGCTGAAGATCGACTTGGGCAAGAAGCGGTGTGAAGTGCCTGACGAGAATGCGTTGCCGCTGCTGAGTTATGATCATCTGCGCTGTGAGGCGTATGCGGCTTCGTATGACGCGGTGCGCATGGCCGTGAGGATGCCACTCCTGCGTGGCAGCGACGTCGCTGTGCTGGTGGCTGGAGAGACCCGCCTCAAAGTGATCGGTCTGGAGTTGAGCAAGGGAGAGGCCACTAAAGAGGCGAGTACGGAGCCGAATAGAAGCGCGGTCACCGAAGTGATCAGTCTGGCGGAATGTCTCAACGATGGAGAGGCCGAAGTGATCAGTCTGGTCCAGGGCAGAGCGGGAGAAACTGAAGTGAACAGTCTGGCGGATGAGCGAACGTTTTCACAGGTTTGCATGCTGGACAGACCTCTCCCTGAAGATCTGGATCAGTCGAAGTTTGCAAGAGAAGTCTACGTCCATGAAGGGGTAGAGATGTCAGTTGAGAGCATGAAAGAGCAGCTTGCGTTGCTACCTGAGTTTGACGAGGCCCCGCTGATGGAAGTCGACATGAGTGAAGCTGACATCGGCGACGAGGAGAAGACGGCCGAGGAGATTGAAACGATCAGGGAAACGTTGGAAGCGAGGTCCGCTAGATTTATCAGCTCCGGGAACGCTCTACCGCCGCCAGCGAAAGGAGTCGTGTGTGACGTGGACGCCGGGGACGCGAAGCCGATCGCTCAAGCCGCGAGACGAGTGCCACCGCACCTGCTGGGAAGATTGTATGAGTTGCTACGCGGCCTTCTCCGACAGGGTTTGATAAGATATTCGAACTCACCGTGGGCATCACCGATTGTTATTGTGCTGAAGAAGAACGGGAAAGACATCCGCCTTTGGATCGACTATCGCCTTGTGAACGGTCTAACGAAGCTGATGGTACGCGATGCCACTGATAGATGATCTGCTCGACAACTTTGAAGGGATCATGTGGTTTTGCTCCTTGGATAATGCGAGCGGATTCTGGGCTGTACCTTTAACGGTCCGCGCGCGACTTGTGACTGCTTTTATCTGCCCGCTCGGACACTTCGAATGGACAAAGATGCCTCAAGGGTTGAAGAATGCTCCACAGATCTACCAGCGCATGATTGATAACGCGCATGTGCTGCCGGTGATCAAGCGCCGATCATACATCGATGATATCACCTTTGGGGCAACGGCGTGGTCGGAGATGAACGTGATGCTGGAGTGTCTGCTCGACGCATTTCAATACTGGGGAGTGACCGTGAGTTTGCGGAAGAGTTCGTTTGGGAAGAAGTCAGTTGTGATGTAGCGGTCGTACGTTTTTGACAATCCACCCGGCTCCAACTAGCGAAGGGGTAGCGCTAGGAGCCGGGAAACACTTGTCAAACTTAGCTGCTCACGCTCTGCTGCTGCTGCGATTCCGGTTCAGTCACGACAGACTAACTCGGTTGCAATAGCAGGCAAAAAGCGATCGCAGAAGGTGGGCAAAGCTTTCTCCACGCAGATATCCAAAGATGACTAGCGCAAGCGAGATAGAATGCTCACCCGGCTAGCACCTCACGTTGTGTACCCTTTGACGGTTCTTCAGAAGCTGGGTAATAGAGGAAATGACCCGCTACCCGATGCTGTCTGATTTGGTAGGCAAACCGGTTGCCAGAACCTTCAGATACTACGGAAATGCAAGGGAAAAGGGGGGACTGTGACGGCACGGAGCGATCAACCAGTCCAAGCAACCGGTCCCAGACCGGAGCAAACGCAAGAAAGACAAATACAATAGAATGTATTACCGGGTTTCCCAGTTAATACAGCTCGCCACCACACTATAAAAACCCTCAGTCCGTGGCCTGAGCCACTTCCTTAGGTTATCGAACCAGGAAACCGCTTCACCCAGTCACTTGACCGGCTCCACGACTCGCAAGGCAACGCACACTCACGCAGTACACACCGCCAGAGCACTCCAACACACAGCCAGTACCTTAGAGAACCGGGATGTCGAGGTGGCCGCCGATACAACTGCTGTTGTAGGCCCGAAGACTTCGAGCTGACAAGGCAAAAGGGGAAGTCTATTATGGAGGGTAGGCCGGTTGTCCCGTCCCTCTCATAACCGGGAGAAACTGTTTACTAAACCAGAATCGAGGAGGTACCGGCGGGTGCGAATCAGATTCCAATGGGTTCGCGGACCAGTACGGACGGCTAATGGCACACACGAAACTAACGGTAATTTTCCGCTAGAACCGGTAATATACCAGACACTTCCCTGAAATCTCTAACTGGCTGGTAATATTCGCCAGTAGAGTCAGGTACCGTGTTTTCCGGTACTACTAGTGTGGCGCAACCGGAAACTGGGTATAAATACCCAGCTAGTGTGTAGTACACAATTTTAGACCTATCCTAAAGAACCACAGTGGTTCTTGACAAGTTCCCGGTCCCACAGAGATGGGGAATTCCGGGAAAGTCCGCGGGGAACCGGTCCCGCTACATCATACAGTTGAGTTCCTCAGCCACGTGGTCTCTCGAGAAGGGTTGATGAGCGCCCCAAGAAACCTCGAGTCGATCAGGCAGATGCCGTTTCCGTCGACGCAGAAAGGGTTGCAGCGATTCATCGGCAGCCTGATTTATTACCACAAGTTTATCAGCAACTTCGCGACTTATGCGGCAGTTCTGTATGAAGTCACTGACCTGAGACTGAGGGATGGGAGCCAACTTGATCATGCAAAGAGGGCCTTCGAAGAACTGAAGATGAAGCTATGCGACGCGCCTCTTCTGCGCCATGTTGAACGCGGACGAGAGCTCGTTATAGTGCTGTACACGAACAAGTGGGCTTTCGGAGCATCAGTTTGCCAAGAGCACGACGGGATTCTACATCCAGTTCGATTTGTGAGTAAAGTTTTCAAGGATGCAGAGACACGGTATACGCCTGCAGAACAAGAAGTGTTAGCTCTGCTGAAGACGCTTCACGTCCAAGTCACTACCTGCTCGGCCAACCGATTGTAGTGTACGCGAGATACTCTACCATGAAGTGGGTCTTCACGTCGAAGAGTCTGACCGGTCGTACCATCCAGTGGGCCGCCATGTTGTCGCCATGGAACTTGACAATTATTCGAAGCGATGAGACTCCCGCCGGCTTGATGGCAGTATTGGCAGCATCGATAACACCTGCAGAACAGATGAATGCAATACTCGAAGACATCGCGCCGATGAAGACAATTAAAAATATACCGGTCATTCGACCCTTCCCTGATCTACGAAGAAACGCAGATGGATATGTGCTCACGTTCGATGGGGCAGTCAAGTTGAAGGATACGCGGTCTGGCACGTTTGGTATGATCCTATGGAAACTGCCTGAGTGGAAAGTGGTTGCCGCGGAATATGATGTTAGGGGATGGCTTACCGTGAACGACAGTGAATATCACGGCCTGCACGGCGCACTCGAACTGGCAACGACGCGGGGTATCAAGGAAGTGCTCGTGTGCGGTGACTCCCGCCTGGTGATCGGGCAGATAAAGGGTGACCTTCAGTGCAATCAAGCGTCGCTACAAGTCTGGCTGAACCGGGCGAAAGAGCAGCTCACCTTGTTCGACGGTGTGAGTTTCATTCACATCGCGCGTAAGTACAACCAGGCGGCAGACTTCCTCACCAGAGAGGCCATGCGATCCCAGTCGAGAGGCTCGGTCACTGATGATGCGCGCTTGCACGACTTGGAGCTTTTGAACACTCTCCCGGAGCTTTTGTACCGCGTGGACGACGAACACGTGTGCGAAGGAAAGCCGGAGGCGGAAAAGGGGGCAACTATAATGGTAAGGCGAGTCGATCAGTCTGGCCACAAGGCCGAGCCAAGTTCAGGTCAACTGATCAGTCTGGAGACGACTACCACCCTTGCAAAGCCAAGTGAACAGTCTGGTGAAGAATCGCAGTCAACGTTGGAAGAGAAGAGCGAACTTGGGCTAGTCAGGGTGGCGAGCGGGAGCCAGGTGGCGGGATTGCATGACCGTCCGAGCTACGAAGTTTTTGTTGTTGACACGAGGAAGCGGACGAGGTCGAAGAAGGAGAGCCACACGAAGAAGCAAAAAGAAGGGTCGAACGCAGCTGACATAGGGACATTCGAGGATGATGGATCGAAGCCGGCCAGAGAATGGACACCATTGCATGTGAGTGGGGAGATGCTAAGTCAAGCTCAGGTGGAGAGGTTCCGACGAGTGGCGGCAGCGCAACGCCGAGATGAATGGTGCAAGCAGGTAATCGTGTATCTCGAGGGCAATGAGGAGGAGTTCTCTTCGTCGACCGCGCTCAAGCGGGTAGCGCGGATCGCTGTTCCATATGTGACTCAGATGGGGTGTTGTACTACTCCCCCCAAGGAGGGAAATCGGAAGCTTTGAAGATGCGACTGGTAGTGCCGGACATTCTGCAGAAAGATTTATTATGCGCCTATCATGAAGAACTCGGGGCTGGTGCACACCAAGGTGTGGGGCGTGTGTTCGAGCGAATGCGCCGTCTATACTACTGGAGGGGCATGTATGCGGATGAAGAATGGTATGTTGCCTCGTGTGAAGACTGCGCCACTGCGAAGGGCAAGCCCCGATACAAAGGTCGGTCCAGTGGCAATATTGTCGCGACCAGGCCATTTCAGGTGCTCGCTATGGATTTCGCGATTCCCCTCCCCAAGACGTACAACGGAAATGAAGCCATGCTCTGTTGCATCTGCCTCTTCTCAGGCTTTGTAATTCTCATTCCGATGGCCGACACGACAGCGCAATCCGTCGCAGAGGCGTATTTGAGTGGGGTATTCAAGCGATTTGGGGCCCAAGAAATGATTCGACACGACCGCGATCCGCGCTTCATGAGTTCTGTGTTCAAGCGATTCAACCGCATGATGAATCAGAAGCAGCGCCCGACACTAGCTTATCGACCGCAAGCGAATGGGAAACAAGAACGTTCTGTGCAGACTGTGGTGAGGGCGATCAAGTGCTATATTGCTGATGCGGAGCAGAAGGACTGGGATGAATATGTTCAGCAGCTTGAGTTGGCCCTCAACACGTCAGTGAGTCTACAGCACAAGCAGACTAGTTTCTATCTGGTGCATGGCTGGGATGCACGAACGCAACTGGAAGCAGCGATTCCCCCCAAGGATGGCACGCTCAAGGAACGAAATGCACTTGAATGGCGGCAAAAAATTGCAAAGCAGCATGAATAAGCTCAAGCGCACGCCGAATTTATTCAGCAGAAATTAATGGAAGAACGTGCGAGGAAGAACAACGAGCAGGCCGACGAGAAGCTGCAGTCGACGGTGAGGACGGAGTATCAGCCAGGTGAGCTTGTGTGGCTGTATCACGTTTTGGTCAAGGAAGGACTCGTGAGGAAGCTATCGCACCTGTGGCATGGTCCATATCAGATAGAAGAGCGTATCAGTGAGTCGGTGTACAAGCTAAAGTTCGATCGGAGCGAGAGTCAAGTCATGCCGATGATCTATATCTCCCGGCTTAAGCCATTCGTCTCAAGGATGCGGAGGCCACGTCAAAAGATTGAGAGCATTCAAGACCTCGAGTTGGACGAAGCTCTATTGCCTGAGGATTCGTGGTACGAAGAAGGTGTGGATGACGAATATGAGGTGGAGAAGGTGGTCGACTGCCGATATAAGAAGCGGACGAGGAACGGTAGACGAATGCGTGAGTACTTGATCAAATGGGTCGGCCACAAGGAGCCTACATGGGAGCCGGAAGAGAATATACATTGCAACGCTCTGCTGTACGAGTTCGACGCAAGACGGGCATGGAAGAACCGCAAGGAAGCTGCTCAAACTACTCATGAGGAAGAGGTCGATGAGAGTGATTCGAGTGACGAGTAGAGAGTGACCTGGCGAAGTGATCAGTCTGGTGTGAGAAGGTGCTCGGCGAAGGGACCAAGTAAACAGTCTGGTCGGAGCGAGGTCACAAGAGTGAGGGGACGAGTCTAAAGGTGGGCGGCGAGATGATGCGGAGCGCCGCGAACGAAGAGGAGGCAGCCCGACG
Source organism: Pythium myriotylum (assembly GCA_023091665.1). Classification (NCBI taxonomy): domain Eukaryota; phylum Oomycota; class Peronosporomycetes; order Pythiales; family Pythiaceae; genus Pythium; species Pythium myriotylum. The sequence goes on along the minus strand of JALJCQ010000021.1, from coordinate 310,100 downwards.
AGGAAGGAAAGATGATGAAGAGAAGGAGAGGAACAAAGAGCCGAGTCGAAGTACAGCTCTATGGCGACCTGACGCGGATCGAATACGTGGTGAGGTCAAGTTCTGGGGTTGAAAGGTGGATCGAACCCACTGTACAGCCCTGCGATGGAATCCGGCGCCGGGGGCCCAAGTTGGCTGCGGAATGCTGAGGCGCGGACCCGAGTTGGTTGCACAAGAAATCGCGAGGTTGACATGTGATGAACAAACCCTAGCTACGTTTTGTGGTGATCGCGTTCTGCCGTGGGTATGCGGCGAACGAATATTGTATTGTTGACATGGAAGCTACAAGCCTTAGGCGGTGCCAGTGCACTGGGTTGACCGAAAGGGGCTACGTCTTGACACGGAGACTGTCCGGCGAGACGACAATTGAGGTGATGTGGCGGGCGAGGTGGGGCGGCTGTCTGATCAACTACCGGTCGAAGAACAGAAGCGAGCGCGCACGCACGTGTCAGCGAAAGTGGTGATCTGCTGTTGAGCCTGATCAGCAAAACAGTTTGGGAAGCGCGGACGTTGACCACCCCTGTCGTAGAAGCCTTAGAAGGAAATGAGAGAGTTAGGCGGACTCGGAGCGGATCGAACCCGCCGAGAGAAACGAGCGAGTTGAGATGGCTTGACGCGGAATGAAGCCGCGGCGTTGTCGAACTGAAGGGCTCCTTCGAGTAGATCAGTCTTGATGCGCCGGTTGAGAAGGATGAGGTGACGCAGCTGAGAGAAGAGAGAGGAAGCGTGTGTGCATGTGCGAAGAAAATGATGAAGATGAGGTGACTGATGACAAGCGAGATGTGATGGACGAGGGAGCCCGTGCGTCAGAGAGAATGAAGCGGTATGAATGTCATAGAGGAAAAGCGCTCCTTTGTGGTGAGGCGCGGCCTGCGTTGATGACGTGAAGATGACTGGGGACGACTCGGGTCCGTAGGGCGACGCGCGGCGACGACCGGTGCCGGCAGCAAGAGACCCGTTCGATTGATGAGTGGCGCGACTTGATTTCAAATACTGGCCCCAAGGAAGGTGAGGCGATCAGTCTGGCCAGGTTTGTTAGGAATCGGTCTGGTCGGTTTTGGCGAAGTGATCAGTCTGGTCACCATGAGGGGGAAAATCAGTCGAGATCGGTGTCTATGACGGTGTATGCAAGTGAAGGAGCTGAACGGTCTGTGAACATGGCTATTCGTCTTATCCGAATGATGACAGTGCCTACGAGTACGTGTCTGCTGCGGTCGACAACGGCTTGACAGAGCGCGGGTGGCGCTGGCATGGAAAAGCGTTAGCAGACGTCAACAAATCGATGTTCTTCGCCGGCGATAATTACCTTGGACGACGTTGAGGGACGGTATGAGCTCGGGGCAGCAAGTGGGAGTGATCATGGAAGGAGATGGCAGCGCGGGCGGAGGTTGAGAACGAGCGGCGGGCTTGGCGCACCAAGGCTCGTCGAGAAACTTCAGGCTCGATCAAGAAATGGAAGAGGCCAGCCTTCCAACCATCCCAGTCAGAAGACCAAGTACGCACTGAAGGGTTTACGCGAACCTAATGGTCCCAGGTGAAGTGATCAGTCTGGCGGACGAGGTGGAGGTCCCTAAAACGGAAGTGAACAGTCTGGTTGGTGAGGACCCAGCCCCGACGTCTAAGAACGTATAAGAACGTGTAAGAAGGGGAGAGCTCAATTGGAGCGTCAAGAAACTACCACTGCGAACGAGGAATTCGAGTGAGTTGAACAGTCTGGCGGAGATACCCTATCGAGCCCGGCGCGAAGTGATCAGGTCTGGCGAACGGAACAATGGCAGCTGGCATGAAGCGCAAGCGCGGGACTGATAAGGGCCAGGTGGAGGGCGCAGACAAAGAGCGGCATGACGCAATCGAGACGCCGCCTGGAACTGAAGGAGAAGCCACGCGACAAGGTACGCACCAAGAAACGCCATTGCCCTCGACTTCTGCTCGACACACGGCTCAAGATGAAGAAGATACTTCTGTCAACTCGCCAAGAAAGCTCGCTCGTGACGGAAGCCGAGCTGAAGCCCCTGCTCGTCCAGCCTCGAAGAAGAGTGCTGGCTCACGCTGGCCGGAAGGGCAGCTCAAGACGTTACGCGTCCTATACGAGCTGAAGGATCGTAACAAGTGGACGTGGGACCGGTTCGCTGAGGAATTCAACAAGATCAACGAAGTTACCGGACACCCATTGCGTGATGCTAATGCCTGCCGAGCTCGCTGCCAACGAGATCCAGAGTTGAGGAAGAGTACAGAGCCCAAGCTCACCAAGTGGACGCCTGAGCAGGAAGCGTTTCTGACCGCGGAAAAGAAGGCGAAGACCTCGAACCGAGACATATATGCGAAGTATCTTGATAAGGTTCAGGCTCACGGGTGGGCATCTCGAGAATACAAGGCAGTGATGACCAAGCTCTCCAGTATCTCAGAGCGAGATTCGAGTCGCACGAGCAACCGTTCTAGCGACCAGGGGACGGCCACTGACCGACAAATGCTGACTATGGCGCGCCGAGTATGGCATCCCGACGAAGACGCCGTATTGATGAAGGCTCTACACGCGCATAAGCAGCTATATGTCACGAAGCGATACAGAGCGAGCTCCTGGCCCTCGGAGAACGAGACGGAGTACCCATTGGCGACCGCACCATTGTGGCCATCAATAAACGACTGAACACCTTACGTGATGGGAAGCCCGAGGCGACGAAGCTGCCCAGGCAGTGGACGGACAAGGACGATCAACAGATCCGTCAGGCTATGAAGCAAGAGAAGCGGAAGCGCGGACAAGCAATTAAAGAACTCTCGGCAGCGTTGGAAGTCTCCGAGTTTGCTGTGCGTCGTCGTTGGAAAGAGCTGAAAGTTATCGATGAGGAAGTCGGTGGTTCGACGGAAGAGAAGGAAGCCAGTCCAGGCCAAGGAATTCTCATCGAGCCGTTTGTGTGCGAGTCCAACCAAGGTGGTGCCACTCAGCCAGGGAAGACCGTTGCCCACTTGGAATACACGATGCCAAGCGCCGTATTGGCTGAGACGCTGCTGGCCCTGCGATCTGACAGTGCGGAGGTCGAGAGCGTCGTCGAGAGTGGAGACGAGATCTTGTTCGAGGGCGTGAATGAAGAGTCAGATGATGACGCACCAACGAATGACCCAGCCAGACCTGATGAAGAAGACGTCGACCTTGCCGTGGCACAAGCTCTTGGCGAGGTGAAGGCCATCGAAGAATATTGCAGCCAGCAAGCTTGTGAAGAGTCGAAGCAGGACACAGACCAAGGGATGAGCGGCCAAGCAGTGAATCTGTCGACGGACTTGGAGCAAGAAGACGGTGTCAGAGCGACGGATGCGGGCGAGAGCCTTGAGGACAGCGCCAGGGTGATCGCAGGAACTACTGGAGAAACTCCAGCGCCCAGAGAGACTGAGACCCACGAACTGCAGGCTCCCGGAGGAAGCGTACGCGAAGGTGCCACGGACGGAACACCTTCAATTCCAGTGCATGAAGGCGTGCCAGCAGATACAGCCGACGTTCCGATTGCTCAAGCTTCGTCCAAGGCTGACGAAGTTTCGGATCACGCACCAGAAGTGATCAGTCTGGCTACCTCATTAGTGGACGGTGAAGACGGAGTGAACAGTCTGGAGGGTTTGCCAGAGGCCACACAAGCTGGAGTGAACAGTCTGGCCAAGGAACCAGTCGCCAGTCGAAGCGTAGTGAACAGTCTGGTCCCTTCCGGGGGGCACGCTCCCTCCAGCTTGGAAGACCATGCCGCAGAGAGCAGCAAAGGCGGATCCCACGAGATCCAAGGGCCTCAAGACCCACCACACGCTGCGCCGATGGTAGAGGAGGACGAAGTGGTGTGGCGAAATGCACACGATGGTGCACCACAATACATCACCGTCCGAATAGCTCCAGACCAATCAAGGAAAGTTCTCACAGCCGACACATGCGATCGTCTGAAAGCGAGTGATCTCGCACCAGACTCCAAGTTGAGGACGTTTGCTGAGGGAATTGATGCTGGCCGGAACAATCCTCTCGCGCGGCGAAGAATCGCGCGCAATATTCTTGAGGGAGATGTGGACAGATAAGTACGGAGAGTGCCGGGACAAAGACTGCTGCTTAGCGTACGATGTGAACCGCCCGCATTTCCAGTATGAAGGCGAGTGTAGACACTGGCGATATTTCAAGATGCGACGGGTCAACTTCGACTACTTCACGAGCGTGAAAAACTACCTGCTAGCGGGCGCGCTTGCGACGCATCTCGAGATGCTCTACGCCACTGAAGGCCCCGACTTGCCACCCATCAAGCGAGATGGGAAGTGTGTCCGGCTGAGGCTCTCAGGGGGATCGATGACTAATCAGATGTCAGAAGAGTGGCCTGGCGGTGGAAGCGAAGGTGACGAACAAGGGAGCGATGGTGCAAGATCGGTGATCCATCTTCAGTCGTTATTGTGCTCGATGACCACGTTATATCTCTCTCTAGATATGACTACAGATCAGCAGGTCTGCGAAGCGCAGCTCTCACCATGGGATTACGGTGCGGTGGTGGCAGGCGAGAGATATTTACACGAGCGTCAGGTATTGGGCCGCGGGGTGTTGATGAGATCTGGATCCCGGTGGTTTATAGTCACGAACGCGAGTATCACGTCAGCCCAACCAAGCAGACTCGATTTAATGCGGGTCCCGAGAACAAGTTTACTGAACTACGTGCGACGTTTCCTGGCGATAGACCAAGCGGCATCGCGACCTGCGCCGCTCGTCACAGCGCTTGCCATGCGGGACATGCATCAGAAGGAACACCCGCGACCTCAACAGACCCGAGCGAAGAAAGTGATGATGTGGACGAAGTCGCTCTTCCTAAGACCAAGCCAAATGAGAGTGGTCGAGGAATTTGTTACGAAGACTGGCATCATGTTAGTGCGCGGCCCGTTTGGCTGCGGCAAGACGACGTCATTGACGCGCGCGATATCCGTCCACCGTGAGGCGTACCCCAAGGAAGTGATTGCAGTCGTGTCTGAAACGAACGCCGCGATTGATGAGGACCTCCGACGACTCCGGCAGAAGAACCTAGTGCCCGAAGACGAAATATTGAGGCTTGGGAAGTGTGATGCTCACATGCAGGAGTTTGCAGGGATCTACCTCGACGAACTCATGAAGAAAAGGTTTTAATAGAACGGATATACCCTGACAGGCCCGACATGATGGCACCCGAAATGAAGAAGTACGAAGACCATTTGTTAGCTCGAGCGAAGGTCCTTGTTGCCACATTAGCGACGATGGGGAGTGCGAAATATCAGCATCTAGCGAACCACGTGGTGATCATCGACGAAGGCGCGCAGGTTGCGGAGGCCGCGGTGATCCAAGCTCTTCGCGAAGGTACGCACACGTTGCTACTAGCAGGGGAACCCAACCAGCTGCGGGGATACAGCTCGCTGCCGACAAATTTCGCTGAGATGTTCCCCGGCGATGAGATACGGCACAAGCTCAATTGGTCTGTGTTCCACACGTTCGAGCATTGTTACGCATCTTACGGCATGAAGTTCCCGGGGCTAACGACGGAGGACATTTTCCGGTGTGGGCCAGATTTGGTGACACTGTTGCAACCCTTTTATGACTATCCCCTGCGCTCCGCCATCAGCAACACACCGGGCTACCTAGTTGGGATGCTGCTACCGCCACTGCAGGATAACGCAAGCTGGTCTAGGGATGGAGTCGAGAACGGACCGCCCCTGCCTCGAGGACCGTCCGCAATATGGCTCGACTCAGGTACCGTGGGAGTCAGTCCACAATTTTTCCTCCTTCTCGCAGAAGCCCCCTGATTCCCACTCAACAGTAGCCCGTCAGTATCTCGAGGAAGTTACTAAGAGTTTCGAAGTGATCAGTCTGGTCGATCGGCCGCCTGTTTTGGGTACCGTCGCGATCCGAAGTGATCAGTCTACCCGAGGGCCGGGTGGTTTTGCCTGCGCTTCCTGCCAAGTTCCCCGTAGGAGTTCTCCAAGAGCTCCATCGTCTCCAAACCGTTCTTTCTCGCTGCCTCTAGACTTGTGAGGGTCTAGTTGTAGTGTCGTGTCAGAGTTCCGGGTCTCCGCTTCAAAGAAGTTGTGATATCCGGGTCTGAAGCGAGTGTTCGAAGCACGCAAGATCCACCCCTCTCCTGAGAATATTGTTGCCGTCGGTGACTCAAGAGCGAGCCTACGTACGCCAGGTGCCCGTTTATGATTCTGCCACACGACACTGGATCCCGCACTTGTGACTTGTACGATGGCCGCCCTTGTGCCCCCATGGCCGGGATTGCCTTTGGAACTTGCTTAAAAAAGAAGCACTCTCGTGAATGAGCTGGCAGGAGGCAGAGTATTGGCTTGTTCATGAGTCTGACCGAGAAGACCTTGAAACTTAGGAACGAGCCCGTCGCTGTTGGACTGGCGCGTGAGCCGATCATGCAGTGTCATGCCTCTGAACTCGCAATCCACAATTGACTCACTCAAACGTTACATTTTATCCAATCAAACATGGGTATTTGATTGTGATCTGATCCCATCACACTTGCCGCCATAATATAGTAGTAGACCCGCACTTTGAGGTTACTGACCCAAGTCAAACGTTGCTACATCCATGTCGTCGAGACTGTACTGTATTGTAACGCTAATCGGAGCTTTTCTTCCCACACACGGCAGCAAAACGAGAACTCCATGCAAAGTCTCTCCCATTGACTCTCTCCATCCTTCCTTGCCGTCTTAGTCTTACCTTGTGCAGATTTGGAATGCGAAGATACGAGCATACCTGCATAAAATTCGGACCTAGCAGGCCACTGCTGCCACTAAGCAATCTCGCTGTAGGCGTTCACACAGTGGTAACCCACTACACTCCAACTTTCAACAACAACTGAGGCATCTCAAGTGATCGAAGACCGGTCTACATTTAGTTTATTGCATACGACACTAGATACTCGACGCTTCAAAACGGCCCCACCGAACAGAGTGACCAGCGCCCATTCAATCCTTCCACCACATTACTTACACCCACGTGGCGTTCGGCGCGTTCGTCTGGATCCAGCTCTTGACGTACGACACCTTCGAGTACACACCCGGCTTGTTGGTGCGGCCACAGCCGTCTCCCCACGACACAACACCGATGAGCAGGTCCTGCGAGGTCTGCTCGAGGATGATCGGTCCACCCGAGTCGCCCTGGCACGAGTCCTTGTTGGTCGCGCCACCGGCACAGAACATGGTCGGCGTGATCTTGGCGCCCGTGAGACCGGCAGCCTTGCACTGCGCGTCCGTGAGCACGGGCACGTTCACGCGGAGCAGCTCGCTCGACTGGGAGCCGCCCTCGGAGGTGGTGCCCCAGCCCATGACGGCCGCGGACTGGCCCGCGAACGTCTCCGAGTCGGTCGAGTACAGCTTGACCGGCGGGAACTTGGACGGTGTGGCGAGCTCGATGATGTTGTAGTCGTAGGTGATGGTGCCCGAGTTGTAGCTCGGGTGACGCGTCTCCTTCTTCACAGCGATGCGCTCGCCATCAGTCGAGCCGCTCAGGTAGTGCGAGCCGATGGAGATGTACTTGGCGATGCCGGCGCAGTGGCCAGCCGTGAGCACGTGCGTGGGCGAGATGAGCGAACCGCCGCACGAGGCCGAGCCCGTGATCGTGCGACGCAGACCGACCGTGTAGGTCTTGGTGCCGGCCGGCACGACGGTGCCGCCGAGGATGAGCGGGTCGATGTTGGCCTGGGCGTTGGCGAGGGCGGCCGTGGCGGCGAGGAGAGCGACGGCGGTCTTCATGGAGGTGGCTGGAGGTGGTGTGCTTGGTGGTTTGCTGGCGGATTGCAAAGTGAGAGGCAGTCTCGACGAATTACTCGAGGGACAGGAGGGCGGTCACTCCTGTCGTGCGGATCCCTCCGTTGCCGTTCAGGGCACCCACCGGATGATTCTGCCCTTTGGGTGAGGCCTCCAGCTGAGCCGTCGTGACCGACAGGTTGACAGGTGAGCGGGTAACCAGAAACGAGATTCGGGCAGGATCAGACCTTCACGAATCATGAAGTCGTGCAATCATGTCGTTTCTATGTGCGGGTAGAAATTCGACCGTTTTACAGTAGTATGACCTAGTCAAAAGACGGTGAGGCCTGAAGACCAAACATTGTGCTTTGTAGGATTTGGCCAAGGACTCGATTGTGTGGCTGGCTGGTGGAATGGACTTCGTCTCTCGGCAGGTCCTTCAACCTTCTAGATCACGGGCGCCCACCCCTGTATTAAATTATGAGTCTGGTCTCCCTCACGTTATCGATTCAATTTGGCCAGGACCCAGACCGCTGAGCTCTCGAACACTACTCTAACGTTAGTAAAGTTAGTACTTTGTACACTACTTTTAGTATGTGGTCGACACCCACGATTGACAGGTGGGCCCCACCTGTCGAGTGTGTGCGTCGTCAACAACCCACTCGAACCCGGATCAGACACTCTGGGCGAAGTCAGGTCAGGTCGATCATCAACTATCGACTACCGCAGTTTCCCGCTGATTATACAGTACCTTACAACTCTCAGAGACACGCGTGTCGACGTGAGAAGGTCAGATTCCACACACGTGTTTGCTCTTATTGTGCTGGGCTACTTCACTACTATTGTAGTACCTGTAGCGAGAGGATAACGAATCGTAGGTTTTTGGCATTTTCTCAACGATATTAGCCTACAGTGTGTGTTGTGCTGGGGCATGCTTCCACGAGAATGGAGAAGAAGAGTCTCCGTTTTTCTGGACAACGAGACGACCGAGTTGAGGGTCTCCTCGTCTTTTCTCTGCGCGCGTCTCGGAAAGTAATCAGACCGAAGTGAGGAAAAGATGCGGGGCAGCGAGAGAACTCAGGCGTAAATTACGACGACCAGACGAGACGAGGCGAACCACGACGCTATGCCTATGGATGACCGCTAAAGCAGTACCCACTATTCCAGTACTTGAAGCCCAGCTCGAACCTTCACGGCCAACCGCAAACCCACGAATCCAACACACACAATGCCAAAAGAGAGAAGAGAAACATCCATTGGAGTTGCATACGACACGACGCGATCCCCTCCTGCACTGCACTGCACTGCACTGCACTATTGCGCAGAGCAACAGCGACGGCCAGCAGGGACCGACGGGAATGACTAACTGTAAGTTATCGCAAAAAAAAAAGGGAGGAGACGACTCCTTACACGAAGGTGGCGTTCGGCGCGATGGACAGGATCCAGCTCTTGGCCGACGACACCTTGGCGTACACGCCCGGCTTGCCCGCCACACCGCAGCCATCGCCCCACGACACGGCGCCGATGAGCACGTCGCCCGACGCCTGCTCGAGGATGATCGGGCCTCCAGAGTCGCCCTGGCACGAGTCCTTGTTCGACTTGCCGCCGGCGCAGAACATGGTGGTCGAGATCGTGCCGCTGAGACCAGCCGCCTTGCAGGCCGCGTCCGTGAGGATCGGCACGTCCACGCGCAAGAGCTCGTTGGACTGCGTGCCGCCCGACGACGTGGTGCCCCAGCCCATGGTCGTGGCGGTCGAGCCGGCGTACGTGAGCGGGTCGGCCGAGAGCAGCTTCACGGGCGAGTACGCCGTCACGGGCGACGCCAGCTCGATGATGTTGTAGTCGTACGTGAGCGTGTTCGAGTTGAAGCTCGGGTGGCGCGTCTCCTTCTTGACAGCGATGCGCACGCCATCGCTCGAGCCGCTCAGGTAGTGCGTGCCGACCGCGACGTACTTGGCGTAGCCGTTGCAGTGGCCGGCCGTGAGCACGTGCGTGGGCGTGATGAGCGAGCCACCGCAGAAGTCCGAGCCCGTCGCGGTCTGGCGCAGGCCGACCGTGTAGGTCTTGGTGCCCTTTGGCACGACGGTGCCGCCGAGGATGAGCGGGTTGACATCGGCGGCGTGGGCGACAGCGGCCGTGGTGGCGACGAGAGCGGCGGCGACCTTCATGGCGAGGGAGGTGGTGGGTGGTGGCTTGGTGGTTTGCTGGTGAATTGCAAAGTGAGCAGTTGCCAGAAGACCGAGCGAGGGAAGGATGCGAGTGTGGGCTGACAGAGTAGAGTACAGCTTAGTAGGTGGGTATCTCTCGTTCAGATCACGAAGGCTCCACCGAGTCGTACCGTTCAGTACTGTTCGCAGTATTGATCTGGAACCCCAGCAAGGAGCGATCCTGGTCAACGACCCGAAGGCTTCGGGTCGCATCGGTACCGCCGTTCTGCGCTGATCAACCTAGTATTAGTATGGCGCATCAGATGCCAAAGAGGACAGGTCTGCCGGATGTTTCTTGAAGTCGGCGGTGATCATGAGAGCGTGACAACGTGAGAGCGTGAGAGCGTGAGCTGGGCTGGTTTGACTCATCTCCCCGTTTACTTTATCGCGCCTTCCCGCATACTGCCTCCGAGTCAACCACTCGCATTCACGAGCGAGCACGTGTTGAGTGCCGTGAGCCCGTGCAACTGACAGTGAGCTCGGCCCAGCTCAGGCCTCACGGCAGGCTGCGCAGACGGTCTGGTCTGAGAACGCGAGATCGGTCCAGACTCGGCAACTTCATCCTCTGGCATCTGATCTCGGTCACTGCTTTTTCTCCTCTGTCGCCGCTGGCCCCAGAATAATCTCTCAAGAAATCCTCCAGATCGCGAAACCGACGACGGGTCCTCCAGTACTGCACAAAACGCTAGGGTTCCGGCTCGCACAGGTCACAAGCGGTCACGGGGTGACTCGATCGCCCGTTTCGTTCTTGAAGACCCGTCGATTCGTCGTCGGCTCCTGTCAGCCGCTGTCAACGACCCACCATCCGACCCACAGCGAGTAGAATCATGAAATGTTCGGAATCCAGAGATGACACACTGGACGAGTTCCGCACTACAAAATTGCATGAAATGCGTGTACACACGTGGTGCGTTCAAGTCGAGTGCACTATCGGGTACCATGGAGGCCACGTCGCGAGCGAGCCTCGGTGTCTGGGGGAAACGTCGTTGATGGCTGATCAGCAGACGTTTTGGCTCGAAAGAGACGATCGGCTCGTGATATTTCGAGACGGAAAGCGAAAGAGTCGGAACCAATCCCAAAAAGTCACTTAAACCAGCCCCGATCCTTCGCCTCGTCGATCTGCCCGCAGTCTGATTACGCGCACATAACCAGGACGCGATGTTGCGTGGAGGAAGAAAGACAACCGGTGATGAAAGCGCCGTCGACTAGGATTGGGCCAGGAAAGAATCACAGCCCAAGGTGGGGAGCCAGTCGATCCGGATGCGAAATGTGATCGCCTGGGACGGGATCAGATTGATGACACGGCTGAGCACAGACCAAGGGAGGTCCCCGAGACGGGGAGGGTGGCTGGGGGGGGGGGGGGGGGGGGTCTTGTTGACGGTCAAGTGCTGTTTTCTTGGGGGTGGATGCACTGAAGTAGATGCAGTTGAGTTGTGCTGGAGTGGTCAGTCGAGCTCGGTCGGTCGGTTCTGCGTCAAGCACGGATGCGAGAGAGTATGCGGCTGCCAGACGTGATTGGAGAGGTCTGAAGCCCAGAACTTGGACGCCGCCATCTCCTAATTACGTCGTGTCGCTGTCGACGACTTCGACAGCATACCCACAACAACAAAGTACAGTATGTACAGTATAGCTGAGTACAATAGAATGTACTGTACTCACAAAGTCACAAAAGCTCGCACGTCCTGCTCTGCGTCTGAGAAGATCTCCTCTTGTCCAACGAGAGGAGGTTCTCACGCGTGCAGCCCTCTCGTCGACGAGTTGGCGTGGCTGGGATCACGAGAACAGATCGCCGGCAGTTCCTTCCACGGTTCCACAGACTTGGACTCATACATCCGATACTTCATGTACGGTAGTGCGCTGGTCTGAGCAGCGCGGGTTGAGGAAAACAGTGGCGCCTGTCCAATTGTGAAGTTTGGCTCTTTTGGCTTTGGCTGTATTACGACAGTCCCGTCTGCTTCCAGTGTACAGTATGCACAGGAATGCACCGCATTCAATACATCTAGCATCGGTACGTACGGGGCATCATCGCGGCATGTAGACACGAGAGAACGCGCCACGATAGTTTCTACTCTATGTTCGGAATGGACTCTGCACTCAGAGTCGATGAGGTCCTCCACGCCAAACGATAGCCTCGTCTGAAGACGCGGTCAATGGGGCCGCAACATTCCCCGCGCGCCTCACCCATTCGTCTTTTCAGGATCTCGTGAGCTTGGTCCTACTGCACGCAGCCAGGCTCGACTTTACGCGCGTAATCGCCAACGCGAACCTTCTTAATTTTTTTTTGTTGATGAAAATGGAAAAAAATAGAACATCGTCCTTCCGTACTATCTTAGGATAATCGACTGCAGCACTTGCTCTCACTATGATCACTGATCACGCATTACATCCACACAGGATATTGTCCCTTCAAAGTTTGATCCTCGTTCCACGCAAGCCTCCTCTCACCATACAGTGAAACCATACAGTGAAAGTATGCGTCCCGTTGACCATACAGAGAAAGGAAAGGGCCCTCGGTCCCCCCATCTATGAGCCAGGCGCGACACGCGTCTCTGATCCGCCCCTGATCAGCGGGAGGTTGCTCCTCCTGAGCAGGGAGGGCGACTCGGTTCAACTTTGAGCGTCATGGCTCACACACACTCACACACATCCACTCCCAGCGTCCGATACTGGGACTTTTGTGAGCTTGGCCTTCTCACCCACGACGCGTCCGAGCGCACAGACCCAAACCGCGTCCTCGAGGGTCTCACGTAGCTGAGCTCACTTTGCCATTTCATAGCAAACCACCAAGCCGACCGACCATCCACTCCGTCCGCCTACCATGAAGACCGCCGCTGCTCTCGTCGCCGCCACGGCCGCCGTCGCCCAGGCCCAGAACGCCGACATCAGCCCGCTCATCCTCGGCGGCACCGTCGTCCCTGCCGGCACCAAGACCTACACGGTCGGCCTGCGCCAGACCTCGACGGGCTCGGACTTCTGCGGCGGCTCGCTCATCTCGCCCACGCACGTGCTCACGGCCGGCCACTGCAACGGCTACGCCAAGTACGTCGCGGTCGGCACGCACTACCTGAGCGGCTCGTCGGACGGTGTGCGCGTGGCCGTCAAGAAGGAGACGCGCCACCCGAGCTTCAACTCGGACACGCTCGCGTACGACTACAACATCATCGAGCTGGCGACGCCCGTGACGGCGTACGCGCCGATCAAGCTGTACTCGGCCGACTCGGAGACCTTCGCCGGCTCGACGTCGACCGTGCTGGGCTGGGGCACCACGTCCTCGGGCGGCTCGCAGTCGAGCGTGCTGCTGCGCGTGGACGTGCCGGTGCTCACGGACGCGGCATGCAAGGCTGCTGGTCTGAGCCTCTCGATCACGCCGACCATGTTCTGCGCGGGTGGCGCCAAGAACAAGGACTCCTGCCAGGGCGACTCCGGAGGACCGATCATCCTCGAGCAGGCGTCGGGCGATGTGCTCATCGGTGCCGTGTCGTGGGGCGACGGCTGTGGCCAGGTCGGCAAGCCGGGTGTGTACTCGAAGGTGTCGTCGGTGAAGAGCTGGATCCAGGGCATTGTGCCGAACGCCACGTTCGTGTAAGCGAGCGAGCGAGGGTGTTTGGTACGATCTCGTCTGGTGTGGTTCGTATCTCTAAAATAATTAGTCGGGAGATACTCGAGTCGAGCTTAGTCGAATCGAGTTGAGTCGATTTTGGAGCGTTGGGCCTGCGTTGGCTCTGGCGCTGTCTCTTGGGAAGCGTTTAAAATAATTTGATGTGAAAATTTTTAACGATCAAAATCACGACTGTCGTCCGTGGGCGCTGGAGATCCTTGCTGAGCACTCATGGGGATCGCTGTGAGACCGTTCGCTTCCCCCCTGTATCAATCGGCTTCGACTTGCTGCTAGTATGCATTCTACGCGACTCGTGTTGCTATCGAAGACTCTTACTTTCCACCAGCACTGATCGAAAGGCAGACCCCGGGCTTGGCCACGTATTTGTAACATCCAGTAATGTATTTGTAGGCAAACATAATGCGGCACCAAACCACGAGGAGTGGATCAGCCCTGGCCAGCGAAATGAAAGAGAGGCTTTGGGAATAGTATCGCTGCTGTTCTGCAAGAAGACGAGAAAGAGCTCGCTGCTCCACTCGGACTTCTTTGGAGCTGTCGCAGTTCCGGCCCACCTTCTATCTCCCAGCACTGTGGATATCGAATCCGGGTCTGCCAGGCAGCGGAATGCAGTTCTGGCAGTCCCGTCTATCGGTCAAAAATACTCAACACCATGCGTGACAAAACAAGTATCCCCCAGCTGGAGCTCAACCCAAGACTATACATGCCATACCGCCTTCTCACGGGATCAGAAACCGATACTTCAACCTCAATCCTTACACCCACGTGGCGTTCGGAGCGTTCGCCTGGATCCAGCTCTTGACGTAAGAGACCTTGGCGTACACACCCGGCTTGCCAGCCTGGCCACAGCCGTCACCCCACGACACGGCACCGATGAGCACGTCGCCCGACGCCTGCTCAAGAATGATGGGTCCACCAGAGTCACCCTGGCACGAGTCTTTGTTCCGGGCGCCACCCGCGCAGAACATGGTCGGCGTGATCGGGATGCTAAGACCAGCCGCCTTGCATGCCGCGTCCGTGAGCACCGGCACGTTCACGCGCAGAAGCTCGTTGGACTGCGTGCCACCCGAGGACGTGGTGCCCCAGCCCAGCACGGTCGATGTCGAGCCCGCGAAGGTCTCCGAGTCGGCTGAGTACAACTTGACCGGCGGGAACTTGGACGGCTCGGCCAGCTCGATGATGTTGTAGTCGTAGGTGATGGTGCCCGAGTTGTAGCTCGGGTGGCGCGTCTCCTTCTTCACGGCGATGCGCTCGCCATCGGTCGAGCCGCTCAGGTAGTGCGAGCCGATGGAGATGTACTTGGCGATGCCGGCGCAGTGGCCAGCCGTGAGCACGTGCGTGGGCGAGATGAGCGAGCCACCGCACGAGGCCGAGCCCGTGATGGTGCGACGCAGACCGACCGTGTAGGTCTTGGTGCCGGCCGGGACGACGGTGCCGCCGAGAATGAGCGGGTCGATGTTGGCCTGGGCGTTGGCGAGGGCGGCCGTGGCGGCGAGGAGAGCAATTACAATTCAAGTGAGGTCTATTAGTCTGCTCATATAGAGACCGATAGCCGGCGCTAGTCGCCACCGTTAGGATTAAACTCCCCTTCTCCAATGCTCGAGATCACTGTTAAGGTGCTCTGCGATGCGTGTGTGTTCTTCTCTTGTCGTGGGGTGCACGACTTGACTGCTCGTTCGCGTATCCATCGCTAAGTTCGCCGCCGCGTCCGCCATGCGGTTCGCAGCTCTTGGATGGTGTCGCCAGGCGCGTACTCTGAGTGAGTCTGCGAGGCGGCGTGCGCGAGCGTACATCTCCCGGAGTACTTCATTGCTCGGGGCCTTGTAGTTCCGCATTTGTTGAATAATGCGGCTAGGAGAGCGACGGCGGTCTTCATGGAGGTGGCTGGAGGTGGTGTGCTTGGTGGTTTGCTGGCGGATTGCAAAGTGAGAGGCAGTCTCGACGAATTACTCGACGGACAGGATGGCGGTCACTCCTGTCGTGCGGATCCCTCCGTGGCCGCTGAGGATCTCTACCGGGAGGTACTGCTCTTCGCTGATGCCCTCAGCTGCGCCGCTGCCGTCACCGACACCGTGAGAGGAGAGCGGGTCAGCACAAGAAACCGGATTTGGTCAGGATCAGATCTTTGTGGGTCGCCGTGGGCAATCCTGTCATCCGTCTGCGCATGTAGAAGTTCGGGTTGTGTGTGTCAGAGCCAAAATACGGTGAAGTCAGTGAGGTTCGAAGACCAAGCATCGTGCCTCGTTGATGTTGTCCAAGCACTCGAGTGCTTAGTTCTTTGATGGGATCGAGGTTGTCGCCTGGCGGGTCCTTGAACCTTCTAGATCGAGGAGCAAACACCAGATCCACGGACCGTCCACGCCCGTACTAAACTATGAGTCCAGCGTCCCCCACAGGAATAGATCTGTACGTGAGTTGCTTCAATTTGGCCAGGACCCAGACAGCTCAGCTCTTCCGTGTTGGTACCCCAATCATGTATGTCCTCGCGGACGACGCACACGGTCCAAACGTGGGGAGCGCCAATGGCGTCAACAACCCACTCCAACCCGGATCAGACTCTCCGGGGGAAGTCAGGTCAGGTCGATCATCAACTATCGACTACAGCAGTTTCCCGCTGATTATACAGTACCTTACAGCTCTCAGAGACACGCGTCTCTGCTGGGCCAACGTGCCAAGGTTGGATTTCCACACACACATATGTGCTCTTGTTCGCAAGGGTACTTCACTAATCGTACCTGTAGCTTTTTCGACGGCATTCACATCCACTGCGTGTTGTACTGGGCATGCTTCCACGAGAATGAAGAAGAAGAGTCTCCGTTTTTCTGGACAACGAGACGACCGAGTTGAGGGTCTCCTCGTCTTTTCTCTGCGCGCGTCTCGGAAAGTAATCAGACCGAAGTGAGGAAAAGATGCGGGTGAGCGAGAACTCAGGCGTAAACTACGAAGACCAGACAGACTGGATAACCGCTAAAGCAGTACACACTATTATCTCAACTTAAACCAAGCTACAACTAAGCGAACAATGTCAAACGCAAGTCGAGAAAATTACGGCTTGCACAGGAAATATACTTTTGGAGAAACTACTAAAATAGTACACAGATGAACACACGTAACCAAACTTGGTTGTTCCAGTCCTGAAAGCGGTCGCAGTAGCTCCGAACTCAGCTATTTTTGCACAACTACTTAGTGCCGTGCGCTGCATGGTGAACCTCTGGATATTTATACCCATTCAAATGGGATACGCCTTCCCTGCTTCAACAACGAGATAAGTGTGACAAGTGGAGTTCAATCGTTTGTGTTCTTAGAACCATGAGAAAAACCTACAGTATCACCAAGACCTGTGATAACTGGGTTGAGCCTAAAGGGACCGCAACTGATGCGGTTCGTTACAAGCACTTTCGTTCCCGACTGTTCTTGCGTAATTCTGACACCACATGTAAATGACACATCCATCTCAGCCGATAAACAGCGTCATTCAAAATGCCATATAACAGATACCCTACAAATTACGACCGTCCTTCAGTTACTCAAAATGGCACGAAGCCCGAGTGGTGGAGCGAAGCGCGCAGACATTACCGTCGAGAAGAAGTTGGACATCCTAAACTATCTGGATGAATGTTGGAGCATGTGTGAGACGATGAATGCCTTCTCCGACAACTCACTGGAAAGAACTACGACGCCCAGCGCATCCTGATTTATGCGTGGCGATCCAAGCGAGAGGAATTGGCGGGGGCTGTCGGGAAGGAATGACGCAAGAAAAAAAATACAGACAGAACAAGAGGTACATGTACAGCAGTGAAATTGGAACAGGAGCTTTAAAAATCGTTCTCTTTGTTTCTTCTTTTTTTGGTCCGTGGGGAGGCACCCCCATCTCAACCCATCCTTTTTTTATCGTCTGCGGAGGGAGTGGAGAATGTGGCCGGCCTTAAGGCTTGAAGGCGTCTGCAGCAGAGTTGCTTCCTTAGGTGTCATCTGCTATCAATGAGAACGATGATCTGCCAAGGCCAGACAACTCCAGAGGATGCTCAGCATCTCTCGCGGCAGAAGGCGTCAAAGGATGGAGTACTTGGGTGTGACGAGTGTTTTCAATTTCGATCAAACCGGTACCGACTTTTTCCTTTTTAATCGCTTTGATGGCGCATGCATGCTGATTTGTATATATTTCGGTTTAGCTCTTTTATTCAGTATCTACAAAAAAGCCTATAGAGCACACGGACTCGAAGACAGCTTAGGTACACTGCACGGGGGTTGAGAAACAACGTTGTGCTGTGATGCTTCTCGCGGTTGATCCTCGTTGTCAACGGTATCGAATATTTTTGTGGTGAGAAGATGGCTCAAGGTGAACAAAACCAACACCTAAACATGAAACGCGTGGCTACCTTACGGGTGGGCGAGCGGTCTGTCAGCTTTCTTAGCTGTGGATTGTCAACGAAGCCAACAGCGTCGCTGTGAAAGATCCAAAAAGGTGTTCACCGCTCTGTTGCCAACACGTGTCGGAGTACAACCTGTAAGTGGCCAGTGTCGATAGCCACGATCAGATCCACCTGCAACACTATACCATTCAGATGACGCACCAAAGCAAAACAAAAACACAACAAGACGCTGTTCTACGGCTTGCTAGACGTGGTAATTATTAGCGCATCTGTGATTAATCGCATCCATGATAAACGAAAAGGAAATGTTCCGATATCGCTCGCTGGCTTCCCTGAGTTGCTCCATGAGAGGCTCATAAACGTTGACTACTTGTGGCTTCAGCGACAGCGGACCGTCAACACCACGCTTGTTCGGCGCTTCTAGTACAAAACACCGTCGCCTGGTGAAGCAAGGGTTATACCGAACAATTTGCAGCCTTCGTGTCGTCTATTCGAGACTGTAGGTAAGAACGCCAAGCAAGGACGACATATTGGATGGACGTGCAGGTTGTGTTCTGTGTGGGCACCGAGATGTGTGGCACGAGTCGCGGGCAGTGTATCTGTATCACCGGCGCTGGTGTCACGAAGAAGGCCAACGTACCCACTGGACACCGCGCGGCCTTTGCCCGCGATGGGAAGATCTCTGGCTGAAGCAAGCCGCACCACAGCCGAAGAAGGAGGAGGAAGCCCTTGAACAGTCTCTTGCGTAAGCGCCACAACAGAGCTCGACGCGATTTCCTGGCCCAAGGCACGTCGATTCGGGTGAGACAGGATCGTCTTCCCAGATATGGTATGAAGCATGAGCAAACGGATCTCCCATATCTTCTATTGCCCCCGTCCAGATTCGTTGTCGACGGACGGAAGCACAGTAGATGTCTGCAAACATGGATCAGAAAGAGTAGAAGCAAACAGAAATCATAAGCGGCGATGACGCTATCGCTGCAAGTAGCCATAGGTGTCAGATATAGTTATGAGCACGAAACACGAGAACGCTGTTTGTTGTAGCCTTGTAGATCACACCATGTACAAACCTCGTCTTTTGTCAGGAAGCTCTGAGATGACCAAGCGGGCCCCGATGCACTGAGAACTGGGCTTGGAGCTGCCGCCTCGAGAATAGCGCTCGGCGCTGTAGCTACGTGGCGGTTGCGCCAAGCGTTTAGTGAATCTATATCGCATCCTGACAGGTACCCTTGATATGTGTATAAATGTAATCATTCTCAAGACAAAGTTTAAGACAAGTTGCTATGGTCATATGTCTATAGGGGAGGTGCGCCCCTGGTGTGACGTTCTCCCCGAGGGACCCAAAAAAGGTTATCTTTAGACTGATGAGACCCAGGATTAAGCTGCTGCTATAAAAGTTCACTCGATGCCTGTACCTCCTGGCCTCAAGTCGGTTCACGAACCAGTTGGTGTCTGTTGAATCCATCCAAGGGCTAAATACGAGGAGAATGGATGCGATTTCTGCGCACACAAGTCATTCACCATGTAAAGAACACCAACTACCGGTATGCTTATAAAATGATGTCGCCAAAACTGTGGACGTATGCAGATGGGTTTGGACTGCATGGGAGAAGGTGACACACAAGGGGATGAATGCGCACAGGCCTAACGGTTGCCGCAAATGACGTAATTGATGCGGTCAGTGACGAGATCTTGACTCGACAATGGACGAGCTCGAGGAAAATAGAAAATTTATTAGCATTAAAAAGAAATGCCACGTCATTGAAATCTATATGTACATCCGGTGGCTGGTAGGTGTAGGCCTGCTGCAGATTGGGAGAAAAGTAGGTAAACCCACATGATCAGCGCGTTAAGATCGATGGGCATAAAGTAGTGAAGGACAGCGCATTCATACTGCGCCAAGTTCACAACTTCACCAACACATTCTCTGCCTGCAAGTGCGTAAACAGGCTGTCAGCGCGTGAGATGAGGTGAGTTACTTGGGATCTGGCGTGGAGGGCTACTACAATTCAGCATACATGCTATCTTGTTGTAAGCGGCGAGTTTATATACTGACAGCCTGTTTACGCACTTGCAGGCAGAGAATGTGTTGGTGAAGTTGTGAACTTGGCGCAGTATGAATGCGCTGTCCTTCACTACTTTATGCCCATCGATCTTAACGCGCTGATCATGTGGGTTTACCTACTTTTCTCCCAATCTGCAGCAGGCCTACACCTACCAGCCACCGGATGTACATATAGATTTCAATGACGTGGCATTTCTTTTTAATGCTAATAAATTTTCTATTTTCCTCGAGCTCGTCCATTGTCGAGTCAAGATCTCGTCACTGACCGCATCAATTACGTCATTTGCGGCAACCGTTAGGCCTGTGCGCATTCATCCCCTTGTGTGTCACCTTCTCCCATGCAGTCCAAACCCATCTGCATACGTCCACAGTTTTGGCGACATCATTTTATAAGCATACCGGTAGTTGGTGTTCTTTACATGGTGAATGACTTGTGTGCGCAGAAATCGCATCCATTCTCCTCGTATTTAGCCCTTGGATGGATTCAACAGACACCAACTGGTTCGTGAACCGACTTGAGGCCAGGAGGTACAGGCATCGAGTGAACTTTTATAGCAGCAGCTTAATCCTGGGTCTCATCAGTCTAAAGATAACCTTTTTTGGGTCCCTCGGGGAGAACGTCACACCAGGGGCGCACCTCCCCTATAGACATATGACCATAGCAACTTGTCTTAAACTTTGTCTTGAGAATGATTACATTTATACACATATCAAGGGTACCTGTCAGGATGCGATATAGATTCACTAAACGCTTGGCGCAACCGCCACGTAGCTACAGCGCCGAGCGCTATTCTCGAGGCGGCAGCTCCAAGCCCAGTTCTCAGTGCATCGGGGCCCGCTTGGTCATCTCAGAGCTTCCTGACAAAAGACGAGGTTTGTACATGGTGTGATCTACAAGGCTACAACAAACAGCGTTCTCGTGTTTCGTGCTCATAACTATATCTGACACCTATGGCTACTTGCAGCGATAGCGTCATCGCCGCTTATGATTTCTGTTTGCTTCTACTCTTTCTGATCCATGTTTGCAGACATCTACTGTGCTTCCGTCCGTCGACAACGAATCTGGACGGGGGCAATAGAAGATATGGGAGATCCGTTTGCTCATGCTTCATACCATATCTGGGAAGACGATCCTGTCTCACCCGAATCGACGTGCCTTGGGCCAGGAAATCGCGTCGAGCTCTGTTGTGGCGCTTACGCAAGAGACTGTTCAAGGGCTTCCTCCTCCTTCTTCGGCTGTGGTGCGGCTTGCTTCAGCCAGAGATCTTCCCATCGCGGGCAAAGGCCGCGCGGTGTCCAGTGGGTACGTTGGCCTTCTTCGTGACACCAGCGCCGGTGATACAGATACACTGCCCGCGACTCGTGCCACACATCTCGGTGCCCACACAGAACACAACCTGCACGTCCATCCAATATGTCGTCCTTGCTTGGCGTTCTTACCTACAGTCTCGAATAGACGACACGAAGGCTGCAAATTGTTCGGTATAACCCTTGCTTCACCAGGCGACGGTGTTTTGTACTAGAAGCGCCGAACAAGCGTGGTGTTGACGGTCCGCTGTCGCTGAAGCCACAAGTAGTCAACGTTTATGAGCCTCTCATGGAGCAACTCAGGGAAGCCAGCGAGCGATATCGGAACATTTCCTTTTCGTTTATCATGGATGCGATTAATCACAGATGCGCTAATAATTACCACGTCTAGCAAGCCGTAGAACAGCGTCTTGTTGTGTTTTTGTTTTGCTTTGGTGCGTCATCTGAATGGTATAGTGTTGCAGGTGGATCTGATCGTGGCTATCGACACTGGCCACTTACAGGTTGTACTCCGACACGTGTTGGCAACAGAGCGGTGAACACCTTTTTGGATCTTTCACAGCGACGCTGTTGGCTTCGTTGACAATCCACAGCTAAGAAAGCTGACAGACCGCTCGCCCACCCGTAAGGTAGCCACGCGTTTCATGTTTAGGTGTTGGTTTTGTTCACCTTGAGCCATCTTCTCACCACAAAAATATTCGATACCGTTGACAACGAGGATCAACCGCGAGAAGCATCACAGCACAACGTTGTTTCTCAACCCCCGTGCAGTGTACCTAAGCTGTCTTCGAGTCCGTGTGCTCTATAGGCTTTTTTGTAGATACTGAATAAAAGAGCTAAACCGAAATATATACAAATCAGCATGCATGCGCCATCAAAGCGATTAAAAAGGAAAAAGTCGGTACCGGTTTGATCGAAATTGAAAACACTCGTCACACCCAAGTACTCCATCCTTTGACGCCTTCTGCCGCGAGAGATGCTGAGCATCCTCTGGAGTTGTCTGGCCTTGGCAGATCATCGTTCTCATTGATAGCAGATGACACCTAAGGAAGCAACTCTGCTGCAGACGCCTTCAAGCCTTAAGGCCGGCCACATTCTCCACTCCCTCCGCAGACGATAAAAAAAGGATGGGTTGAGATGGGGGTGCCTCCCCACGGACCAAAAAAAGAAGAAACAAAGAGAACGATTTTTAAAGCTCCTGTTCCAATTTCACTGCTGTACATGTACCTCTTGTTCTGTCTGTATTTTTTTTCTTGCGTCATTCCTTCCCGACAGCCCCCGCCAATTCCTCTCGCTTGGATCGCCACGCATAAATCAGGATGCGCTGGGCGTCGTAGTTCTTTCCAGTGAGTTGTCGGAGAAGGCATTCATCGTCTCACACATGCTCCAACATTCATCCAGATAGTTTAGGATGTCCAACTTCTTCTCGACGGTAATGTCTGCGCGCTTCGCTCCACCACTCGGGCTTCGTGCCATTTTGAGTAACTGAAGGACGGTCGTAATTTGTAGGGTATCTGTTATATGGCATTTTGAATGACGCTGTTTATCGGCTGAGATGGATGTGTCATTTACATGTGGTGTCAGAATTACGCAAGAACAGTCGGGAACGAAAGTGCTTGTAACGAACCGCATCAGTTGCGGTCCCTTTAGGCTCAACCCAGTTATCACAGGTCTTGGTGATACTGTAGGTTTTTCTCATGGTTCTAAGAACACAAACGATTGAACTCCACTTGTCACACTTATCTCGTTGTTGAAGCAGGGAAGGCGTATCCCATTTGAATGGGTATAAATATCCAGAGGTTCACCATGCAGCGCACGGCACTAAGTAGTTGTGCAAAAATAGCTGAGTTCGGAGCTACTGCGACCGCTTTCAGGACTGGAACAACCAAGTTTGGTTACGTGTGTTCATCTGTGTACTATTTTAGTAGTTTCTCCAAAAGTATATTTCCTGTGCAAGCCGTAATTTTCTCGACTTGCGTTTGACATTGTTCGCTTAGTTGTAGCTTGGTTTAAGTTGAGATAATAGTGTGTACTGCTTTAGCGGTTATCCAGTCTGTCTGGTCTTCGTAGTTTACGCCTGAGTTCTCGCTCACCCGCATCTTTTCCTCACTTCGGTCTGATTACTTTCCGAGACGCGCGCAGAGAAAAGACGAGGAGACCCTCAACTCGGTCGTCTCGTTGTCCAGAAAAACGGAGACTCTTCTTCTTCATTCTCGTGGAAGCATGCCCAGTACAACACGCAGTGGATGTGAATGCCGTCGAAAAAGCTACAGGTACGATTAGTGAAGTACCCTTGCGAACAAGAGCACATATGTGTGTGTGGAAATCCAACCTTGGCACGTTGGCCCAGCAGAGACGCGTGTCTCTGAGAGCTGTAAGGTACTGTATAATCAGCGGGAAACTGCTGTAGTCGATAGTTGATGATCGACCTGACCTGACTTCCCCCGGAGAGTCTGATCCGGGTTGGAGTGGGTTGTTGACGCCATTGGCGCTCCCCACGTTTGGACCGTGTGCGTCGTCCGCGAGGACATACATGATTGGGGTACCAAGACGGAAGAGCTGAGCTGTCTGGGTCCTGGCCAAATTGAAGCAACTCACGTACAGATCTATTCCTGTGGGGGACGCTGGACTCATAGTTTAGTACGGGCGTGGACGGTCCGTGGATCTGGTGTTTGCTCCTCGATCTAGAAGGTTCAAGGACCCGCCAGGCGACAACCTCGATCCCATCAAAGAACTAAGCACTCGAGTGCTTGGACAACATCAACGAGGCACGATGCTTGGTCTTCGAACCTCACTGACTTCACCGTATTTTGGCTCTGACACACACAACCCGAACTTCTACATGCGCAGACGGATGACAGGATTGCCCACGGCGACCCACAAAGATCTGATCCTGACCAAATCCGGTTTCTTGTGCTGACCCGCTCTCCTCTCACGGTGTCGGTGACGGCAGCGGCGCAGCTGAGGGCATCAGCGAAGAGCAGTACCTCCCGGTAGAGATCCTCAGCGGCCACGGAGGGATCCGCACGACAGGAGTGACCGCCATCCTGTCCGTCGAGTAATTCGTCGAGACTGCCTCTCACTTTGCAATCCGCCAGCAAACCACCAAGCACACCACCTCCAGCCACCTCCATGAAGACCGCCGTCGCTCTCCTAGCCGCATTATTCAACAAATGCGGAACTACAAGGCCCCGAGCAATGAAGTACTCCGGGAGATGTACGCTCGCGCACGCCGCCTCGCAGACTCACTCAGAGTACGCGCCTGGCGACACCATCCAAGAGCTGCGAACCGCATGGCGGACGCGGCGGCGAACTTAGCGATGGATACGCGAACGAGCAGTCAAGTCGTGCACCCCACGACAAGAGAAGAACACACACGCATCGCAGAGCACCTTAACAGTGATCTCGAGCATTGGAGAAGGGGAGTTTAATCCTAACGGTGGCGACTAGCGCCGGCTATC
The DNA here is from genome assembly GCA_023091665.1 of Pythium myriotylum. NCBI lineage: Eukaryota > Oomycota > Peronosporomycetes > Pythiales > Pythiaceae > Pythium > Pythium myriotylum. The sequence continues at coordinate 285,300 of JALJCQ010000021.1, read as the reverse complement.
GGTCTCTATATGAGCAGACTAATAGACCTCACTTGAATTGTAATTGCTCTCCTCGCCGCCACGGCCGCCCTCGCCAACGCCCAGGCCAACATCGACCCGCTCATTCTCGGCGGCACCGTCGTCCCGGCCGGCACCAAGACCTACACGGTCGGTCTGCGTCGCACCATCACGGGCTCGGCCTCGTGCGGTGGCTCGCTCATCTCGCCCACGCACGTGCTCACGGCTGGCCACTGCGCCGGCATCGCCAAGTACATCTCCATCGGCTCGCACTACCTGAGCGGCTCGACCGATGGCGAGCGCATCGCCGTGAAGAAGGAGACGCGCCACCCGAGCTACAACTCGGGCACCATCACCTACGACTACAACATCATCGAGCTGGTTCAAGATCCCGGGCGCGTCCATGCCCAACTTCTGGGGGGAAACCAAGTGAGAGCTTTGATAGCTACATGTTGGTCCAACACCTCTTCGTCTCTCCCGTCGCAACGTACCGGTCTCTAACCAGTACCGAGTGAACCCATCTCCGTTAACTTCAGTCAGTACCCGACGTTCGTCAGCGCCTGTCTCATTTGTCGCCTCGTCTACGGCAACTAGTGCAAGATGAACGAAAGTAACAACCCGGTGTTCGTCATGCTGGAGGGTTTGACCCAATCAGTTCGCGAAGTGTGCCACACGGTAGCCAATCAGAGCCAAGAGTTCAGAGCGGTGCTGATGGAGCAGGCTCAAGCCCAGGCAATCGGGCGCGAGTTCAAGATCCCGGGCGCGTCCATGCCCAACTTCTGGGGGGAAACCAAGTGAGAGCTTTGATAGCTACATGTTTGCGGCCAAGCTGTACATGAAAGGCTGCAACATCGACTATACTCGCCCAGAAAACCAGGCGCGAGTGGTTGCCATCATGTCGTCTGGACTCCGCGGTGGGGCCGCATCGTTCCTCACTCATCGCCTTATGATCGACAACTTGCCGATCCGCGATCTCGACGAGTTTGAGCAAGTGTTCTGCGACGAGTTCGTGCCGTCAGACCAGCAGCAGCGACTGCGCGCTGCTCTGCGCGCATGCCGCCAGACGGCCGCGATTGAGGATTATGTCGCTCGCTTCCGTGAGATCATCATGCAAATCCGCGAAATGTCCCAACTCGATCAGGTGGACCACTTTATTGCGGGCCTCAAGCCCGAAACGCAAAAGGAGGTGAACAATCTCAACTGTGAAACTCTACGCGACGCCATCGCCGCCGCGCAGGCGTACGAGCGAGCCCATTTTGGTGGTGCTCCGCCGCGCCGGCCGCGCCCCGCGAGACTGCCGGATCCAGAACCGATGGAGTTATCGCACGTCGATGCACAAGGAGGCGATGATGCGCTTGAGGTGGCTCAATTCACCTCGCGCACGCCGCGACCGTCTCTCGAAGTGTGCCGCCGTCAAAGGCTTTGCTTCTACTGTCGCGAGGGTGGCCATCGCATTGCCAACTGCCCGCGGAAGAATCAGGGAAACGGGCACGCTCAGCGGATGTAAATGGAGTATCCGTTGAGCACTCAGATCAGAAATCTCCAGGTGCCTCTGTTTCCGCCGATCCCATTGTCTTTGATATGGAAGAGGCCTCTGAGTCACGTGTTGTGGTTGGCCCGTCTGTCTGCGCCATGGAGATCGAGCTCGATAAGGTCCAAGTGGAGGGCAAGGGGCTTCTATTTGTGGACGTGATGGTTCAAGACAAGACGTTGAGAATGTTGGTTGATTCCGGCGCGACGCACTCTATAGTGCGCCGTGGCCTGCTCCGAGTTCCGGAGGGCGCGAGCCAGACGGAGCTTCGCGCGCGCGAGTTTGAAGGGAAGGTGACGACGACGCGCGCGTGTCACTACGATGTTCCGCTGTGTGTGGCGGACAAGGAATGTGTCGTTGAGTTGATTGAATGGCCGCTGCAGCAAGACTTTGACGGTATACTCGGTCAGACGTGGCTCCGCCGCGAGAATCCCGTGATAGACTGGGCCCACGGCACCATTTCGTGGCCTAAGTCCAAGCGTCGACGTCGGCGCCCGCGACGGAAGGTCAGATTTGCCGATCCTCTCGTCACGAACGCCGTCGAGTCGACTATGACGCCGACGGCATCGGATCAGGACATTGAGTGGATTGAACTCGCGGAGTTCAAGCGGAACCTCAAGGCCGGCATGTACGCCGAAGTTTTTCATCTTGATGTGGTCGATACTAAGGGTGCTGTCAAGCCAGATGCCGATATTGAGGCTCTTGTCCGCGAATTTTTCGGATTATCTGAGTGAGGAGCTCCCCGACGGTCTGCCTCCAGAACGCGATATCGAGCACTCGGTCGTGCTAAAACCGGGTGCCAAGCCGTCGTCTCGGCCTCCGTTTCGCCACGCGCACGTCGAGCAAACCGCTCTCCGCGTGTTGTCGACAAGGTGCTCACCAAGCGCTGGATCGAAAAGAGCTCGTCGGCTTGGGTATCGAACATCTTTGCGGTGCCAAAACGAGACCCTGTCACGGGCGAGATGCCGACCAAGATCCAGTGGATCCGCGGTGGCGACCCGTCTAAACCCGTCCGTTGGGTCATTGACTATCGCTACGTGAACTCGATGACCGACATTCCGCGCATCCCTATCCCACGGATTGATGAAGTTTTTGATCGCCTCGCTGGCGCGCACGTGTTCACGCTCATCGACTTGGCGTCAGGCTATCACCAGATGCGGCTCTCGTTTGAATCAAGACAGTACACGGCTTTTCGAGCGGGATCCGAGATTTATCAGTGGTGCGTGGCACCGATGGGTCTCGCCGGTATGCCCGGTACGTGGTCGCAACTCATGCGGCGCATCTTCGAAACGAGTGAGCTGTCCAAGTTTGTCGTCGTGTATCTCGACGACATTTGTGTGTTCTCCCGTACGCGCACTGAGCATTTGAAGCACTTGCGCCGTGTGTTTGAAGTCTTGCGAGAAGAGAAGTTGTACGCTCGTCCCAGTAAGTGCCACTTCGCTCAGTCCGAAATTCGATTTTTGGGCCACATTATCAGCGGCGAGGGCGTGCGAGTGGATCCCGACAAAACCACTGCTGTCTCAACCTGGCCACAACCTCAGAACGCCAAGGATCTGCAGCGCTTTCTAGGCCTCGCCGGTTATTATCGACGGTTCGTTCGAGGTTATGCTGATCTCGTATTACCCCTGTCCGATTTGCTCAAGTCTAAGGTGGAGTGGATCTGGCCGTCAGCGCAGGAACGCGCATTCACACCGATTAAGGCCGCGTTAGTCTCCGCACCGCTCCCGTGCCTGCCCGACATGTCGCTCCCATTCCAAGTGACCACCGACGCATCCAAGTACTGTGTCGGCGGCGTTCTGAGCCAGATTGTCGACGGGTTCGATCATCCTGTGGGGTTTTACAGTCGCAAGCTGTCCGAGCCTGCGTCGCGGTGGACAGCCCATGAGCAAGAACTTTACGCGATCAAGCAGTGTCTTGGGAGGTGGCGGTGCTACTTGCTCGGGTCCCACTTCATCGTGTTCACCGATAACTCAGCTTGTCGCTGGTTCCTTTCGCATGCGAACCTTTCCGCAAAAATGACTCGTTGGCTCGAGTTCTTTGGTCAATTCGACTCCGAGTTACAGCACAAGAAAGGCGAGTCCAATGTCGTCGCGGATGCTTTGTCCAGACCGCCGGTCGTCGTGACCAGTATGGGTATGTTTGTGTTCACCACGCGCTTCCTCTCGCGTGCCGCCAAGCTTTTGGTCGAGGGCAACGCTACCTTCGGTCCCACACCGAGATTGCCGCCGTCATTGCCGTCCGCATTATGTATCCAGTCAACACTTCTTTTAGTGGGGGAGGATGAGGACTTTGCTCGCGATATTAAAGCTGCGTACTCCAAAGACAAGGACTGTGTGACCATTTTGCAGTCGCTTCGACGAGGCGACACGGACTTGGTCGCAAAATACGTGGTACGGGACGGACTACTCTATGTCAAGAGCGATGACTCGATTCCGGTGCTTCGAGTGCCTCAAGTGGACAAGATCCTTCTTCGTCTGATGCACGACTTCCACGATGCGGCAGTTGTCTCACATCCAGGCGTGGAGCGCACGCTGGTGGCGATGCGCCAGTATTTCTGGTGGCCCGGCATGCGTGACCACATTCGCCAGTATGTATCAACGTGTGAAGCCTGTGTGCGGCACAAGTCTGGGTCACGCCATCGCAACGGCTTGCTTCAGCCGTTGCCGATCCCAGAAGAATGTTGGCAGCATGTGACGATGGATTTTCTCACGGCGCTCCCCGAAAGCGAAGGCTATGACGCGGTCTATGTCGTGGTATGTCGGCTCTCAAATCGGCCATGTTACATCCCGACAACCAAGGATGTCGACGCGAAGCAGACGTCAAAACTGTTCTTTGATAATGTTGTCCGGTACTACTCTCTTCCGGAGTCGATTGTCTCGGATCGCGACCCGAAATTTACGAGTGACTTTTGGCAAGAACTCATGCGGATAATGCAGGTGAAGCATCGCATGACGGTATCTCGGCGCACTCAAGCCGATGGAAGAAGTGAGCGCCAAGTTCGCACTCTTGAGGACAGTCTCCGCTGCGTTGTTTCTCACTATGGTGACGACTGGGCCAGACTCCTTCCCACTGTCGAGTATGCTCATGCCACATTAGTATCCACGTCGACTCGAGTGTCGCCGTTTGAAGTCGACAGTGGTCGAAAACCACGATCCCCAATCACTTTGCAGAGTCATCTCGGCCCAGGACCCGCGCTGAACATCACTCGCTCCCGGCGTGAAGTCATTGAGTTTGCCCAGAAGAATCTTCGAGCCGCCCAAGAGCGCCAGGCCAAATACTACAACAAGGGTCGTCGAGTGGTCGAGTTCAAGAAAGATGACTTGGTGTACGTCGATTCTCGCGTGCTCAGTAGTGAGCTGGGGCAACCAGACTACGATCCAAGTCGGGACCCCGTACGCAATAAGATGCTTCCGAAGTGGTACGGTCCATTCCCAGTTGAAGAGAAGATTGGCGAGAACGCGTATCGGCTGGCCCTTCCGCATCGCTATTTGGCTCGTGGTCGGCACGCCACGTTCAATGTGGACCAGCTCAAGGAGTCACTTGACGTGCCTGAGATCTTTCGTGCACGTCAAATTACAAAGTCTGCGCCCCGTCTCTATGACGATGAAGGTGAACGAGTGTATGTGATCAAGGATCTACTCGCAACTCGAGGTCAGGGCGAGCGTCTCCAGTATCTCTGCTCCTGGGTTGACCCCCCCGAGAGCGCGAACTCATGGGAGTTCAAGAAGGACATTCAGCACGTCAGCCACTGGACCACTCTTTTGCAACGCCTGGCTGATCGTCAGCACGCCGACCGTCAAGCTCGTCGCGGATCTCAATCTCGTCGCCGTCCCCGCAGACGCAGCTAAAAGGCGGGAGGATGTAATGGGCGGCCAGGCCGCTGCGTCCGCGACGGCTGGTTGCGGTCAGAGCACCTGGACAGCCAACACCAATGGCGCCAGTGTTGGTTGAATACGTGTCGGAGTCTCCGAGCCGTCCGATGAAGCCTCCAACTGTTTCTGCGCAAGTTCATATTCAACTGCATGTTGATACCTGCTCTGTGATCACAGAGAGAACAGAGAACATTGGAGTTCCCGAGCAACTCCAGTGGTCTCCTCTTGCTCATCACGACTCTGCATGTTTAGGATAAGCACAGTGAATTCATTCTGCAATTTGCTCTCTGAGTCCCCAGTCCCGGTTCCCCGGTGTGCCATTGCATACATGATTGGGGTACCAAGACGGAAGAGCTGAGCTGTCTGGGTCCTGGCCAAATTGAAGCAACTCACGTACAGATCTATTCCTGTGGGGGACGCTGGACTCATAGTTTAGTACGGGCGTGGACGGTCCGTGGATCTGGTGTTTGCTCCTCGATCTAGAAGGTTCAAGGACCCGCCAGGCGACAACCTCGATCCCATCAAAGAACTAAGCACTCGAGTGCTTGGACAACATCAACGAGGCACGATGCTTGGTCTTCGAACCTCACTGACTTCACCGTATTTTGGCTCTGACACACACAACCCGAACTTCTACATGCGCAGACGGATGACAGGATTGCCCACGGCGACCCACAAAGATCTGATCCTGACCAAATCCGGTTTCTTGTGCTGACCCGCTCTCCTCTCACGGTGTCGGTGACGGCAGCGGCGCAGCTGAGGGCATCAGCGAAGAGCAGTACCTCCCGGTAGAGATCCTCAGCGGCCACGGAGGGATCCGCACGACAGGAGTGACCGCCATCCTGTCCGTCGAGTAATTCGTCGAGACTGCCTCTCACTTTGCAATCCGCCAGCAAACCACCAAGCACACCACCTCCAGCCACCTCCATGAAGACCGCCGTCGCTCTCCTAGCCGCATTATTCAACAAATGCGGAACTACAAGGCCCCGAGCAATGAAGTACTCCGGGAGATGTACGCTCGCGCACGCCGCCTCGCAGACTCACTCAGAGTACGCGCCTGGCGACACCATCCAAGAGCTGCGAACCGCATGGCGGACGCGGCGGCGAACTTAGCGATGGATACGCGAACGAGCAGTCAAGTCGTGCACCCCACGACAAGAGAAGAACACACACGCATCGCAGAGCACCTTAACAGTGATCTCGAGCATTGGAGAAGGGGAGTTTAATCCTAACGGTGGCGACTAGCGCCGGCTATCGGTCTCTATATGAGCAGACTAATAGACCTCACTTGAATTGTAATTGCTCTCCTCGCCGCCACGGCCGCCCTCGCCAACGCCCAGGCCAACATCGACCCGCTCATTCTCGGCGGCACCGTCGTCCCGGCCGGCACCAAGACCTACACGGTCGGTCTGCGTCGCACCATCACGGGCTCGGCCTCGTGCGGTGGCTCGCTCATCTCGCCCACGCACGTGCTCACGGCTGGCCACTGCGCCGGCATCGCCAAGTACATCTCCATCGGCTCGCACTACCTGAGCGGCTCGACCGATGGCGAGCGCATCGCCGTGAAGAAGGAGACGCGCCACCCGAGCTACAACTCGGGCACCATCACCTACGACTACAACATCATCGAGCTGGCCGAGCCGTCCAAGTTCCCGCCGGTCAAGTTGTACTCAGCCGACTCGGAGACCTTCGCGGGCTCGACATCGACCGTGCTGGGCTGGGGCACCACGTCCTCGGGTGGCACGCAGTCCAACGAGCTTCTGCGCGTGAACGTGCCGGTGCTCACGGACGCGGCATGCAAGGCGGCTGGTCTTAGCATCCCGATCACGCCGACCATGTTCTGCGCGGGTGGCGCCCGGAACAAAGACTCGTGCCAGGGTGACTCTGGTGGACCCATCATTCTTGAGCAGGCGTCGGGCGACGTGCTCATCGGTGCCGTGTCGTGGGGTGACGGCTGTGGCCAGGCTGGCAAGCCGGGTGTGTACGCCAAGGTCTCTTACGTCAAGAGCTGGATCCAGGCGAACGCTCCGAACGCCACGTGGGTGTAAGGATTGAGGTTGAAGTATCGGTTTCTGATCCCGTGAGAAGGCGGTATGGCATGTATAGTCTTGGGTTGAGCTCCAGCTGGGGGATACTTGTTTTGTCACGCATGGTGTTGAGTATTTTTGACCGATAGACGGGACTGCCAGAACTGCATTCCGCTGCCTGGCAGACCCGGATTCGATATCCACAGTGCTGGGAGATAGAAGGTGGGCCGGAACTGCGACAGCTCCAAAGAAGTCCGAGTGGAGCAGCGAGCTCTTTCTCGTCTTCTTGCAGAACAGCAGCGATACTATTCCCAAAGCCTCTCTTTCATTTCGCTGGCCAGGGCTGATCCACTCCTCGTGGTTTGGTGCCGCATTATGTTTGCCTACAAATACATTACTGGATGTTACAAATACGTGGCCAAGCCCGGGGTCTGCCTTTCGATCAGTGCTGGTGGAAAGTAAGAGTCTTCGATAGCAACACGAGTCGCGTAGAATGCATACTAGCAGCAAGTCGAAGCCGATTGATACAGGGGGGAAGCGAACGGTCTCACAGCGATCCCCATGAGTGCTCAGCAAGGATCTCCAGCGCCCACGGACGACAGTCGTGATTTTGATCGTTAAAAATTTTCACATCAAATTATTTTAAACGCTTCCCAAGAGACAGCGCCAGAGCCAACGCAGGCCCAACGCTCCAAAATCGACTCGACTCGATCCGACTAAACTCGACTCGAGTATCTCCCGACTAATTATTTTAGAGATACGAACCACACCAGACGAGATCGTACCAAACACCCTCGCTCGCTCGCTTACACGAACGTGGCGTTCGGCACAATGCCCTGGATCCAGCTCTTCACCGACGACACCTTCGAGTACACACCCGGCTTGCCGACCTGGCCACAGCCGTCGCCCCACGACACGGCACCGATGAGCACATCGCCCGACGCCTGCTCGAGGATGATCGGTCCTCCGGAGTCGCCCTGGCAGGAGTCCTTGTTCTTGGCGCCACCCGCGCAGAACATGGTCGGCGTGATCGAGAGGCTCAGACCAGCAGCCTTGCATGCCGCGTCCGTGAGCACCGGCACGTCCACGCGCAGCAGCACGCTCGACTGCGAGCCGCCCGAGGACGTGGTGCCCCAGCCCAGCACGGTCGACGTCGAGCCGGCGAAGGTCTCCGAGTCGGCCGAGTACAGCTTGATCGGCGCGTACGCCGTCACGGGCGTCGCCAGCTCGATGATGTTGTAGTCGTATGCGAGCGTGTCCGAGTTGAAGCTCGGGTGGCGCGTCTCCTTCTTGACGGCCACGCGCACACCGTCCGACGAGCCGCTCAGGTAGTGCGTGCCGACCGCGACGTACTTGGCGTAGCCGTTGCAGTGGCCGGCCGTGAGCACGTGCGTGGGCGAGATGAGCGAGCCGCCGCAGAAGTCCGAGCCCGTCGAGGTCTGGCGCAGGCCGACCGTGTAGGTCTTGGTGCCGGCCGGGACGACGGTGCCGCCGAGGATGAGCGGGCTGATGCCGGCGTTCTGGGCCTGGGCGACGGCGGCCGTGGCGGCGACGAGAGCAGCGGCGGTCTTCATGGTAGGCGGACGGAGTGGATGGTCGGTCGGCTTGGTGGTTTGCTATGAAATGGCAAAGTGAGCTCAGCTACGTGAGACCCTCGAGGACGCGGTTTGGGTCTGTGCGCTCGGACGCGTCGTGGGTGAGAAGGCCAAGCTCACAAAAGTCCCAGTATCGGACGCTGGGAGTGGATGTGTGTGAGTGTGTGTGAGCCATGACGCTCAAAGTTGAACCGAGTCGCCCTCCCTGCTCAGGAGGAGCAACCTCCCGCTGATCAGGGGCGGATCAGAGACGCGTGTCGCGCCTGGCTCATAGATGGGGGGACCGAGGGCCCTTTCCTTTCTCTGTATGGTCAACGGGACGCATACTTTCACTGTATGGTTTCACTGTATGGTGAGAGGAGGCTTGCGTGGAACGAGGATCAAACTTTGAAGGGACAATATCCTGTGTGGATGTAATGCGTGATCAGTGATCATAGTGAGAGCAAGTGCTGCAGTCGATTATCCTAAGATAGTACGGAAGGACGATGTTCTATTTTTTTCCATTTTCATCAACAAAAAAAAATTAAGAAGGTTCGCGTTGGCGATTACGCGCGTAAAGTCGAGCCTGGCTGCGTGCAGTAGGACCAAGCTCACGAGATCCTGAAAAGACGAATGGGTGAGGCGCGCGGGGAATGTTGCGGCCCCATTGACCGCGTCTTCAGACGAGGCTATCGTTTGGCGTGGAGACCTATATAGTCGATTCTGAGTGCAGAGTCCATTCTGAGCATAGAGTAGAAACTATCGTGGCGCGTTCTCTCGTGTCTACATGCCGCGATGATGCCCCGTACGTACCGATGCTAGATGTATTGAATGCGGTGCATTCCTGTGCATACTGTACACTGGAAGCAGACGGGACTGTCGTAATACAGCCAAAGCCAAAAGAGCCAAACTTCACAATTGGACAGGCGCCACTGTTTTCCTCAACCCGCGCTGCTCAGACCAGCGCACTACCGTACATGAAGTATCGGATGTATGAGTCCAAGTCTGTGGAACCGTGGAAGGAACTGCCGGCGATCTGTTCTCGTGATCCCAGCCACGCCAACTCGTCGACGAGAGGGCTGCACGCGTGAGAACCTCCTCTCGTTGGACAAGAGGAGATCTTCTCAGACGCAGAGCAGGACGTGCGAGCTTTTGTGACTTTGTGAGTACAGTACATTCTATTGTACTCAGCTATACTGTACATACTGTACTTTGTTGTTGTGGGTATGCTGTCGGAGTCGTCGACAGTGACACGACGTAATTAGGAGATGGCGGCGTCCAAGTTCTGGGCTTCAGACCTCTCCAACCACGTCTTGCAGCCGCATACTCTCTCGCATCCGTGCTTGATGCAGAACCGACCGACCCAGCTCGACTGACCACTCCAGCACAACTCAACTGCACCTACTTCAGTGCATCTACCCACAAGACAACAGCACTTGACCGTCAACAAGACCCCCCCCCCCCCAACCACCCTCCCCGTCTCGGGGACCTCCCTTGGTCTGTGCTCAGCCGTGTCATCAATCTGATCCCATCCCAGGCGATCACATTTCGCATCCGGATCGACTGGCTCCCCACCTTGGGCTGTGATTCTTTCCTGGCCCAATCCTAGTCGACGCCGCTTTCATCACCGGTTGTCTTTCTTCCTCCACGCAACATCGCGTCCTGGTTATGTGCGCGTAATCAGACTGCGGGCAGATCGACGAGGCGAAGGATCGGGGCTGGTTTAAGTGACTTTTTGGGATTGGTTCCGACTCTTTCGCTTTCCGTCTCGAAATATCACGAGCCGATCGTCTCTTTCGAGCCAAAACGTCTGCTGATCAGCCATCAACGACGTTTCCCCCAGACACCGAGGCTCGCTCGCGACGTGGCCTCCATGGTACCCGATAGTGCACTCGACTTGAACGCACCACGTGTGTACACGCATTTCATGCAATTTTGTAGTGCGGAACTCGTCCAGTGTGTCATCTCTGGATTCCGAACATTTCATGATTCTACTCGCTGTGGGTCGGATGGTGGGTCGTTGACAGCGGCTGACAGGAGCCGACGACGAATCGACGGGTCTTCAAGAATGAAACGGGCGATCGAGTCACGCCGTGACCGCTTGTGACCTGTGCGAGCCGGAACCCTAGCGTTTTGTGCAGTACTGGAGGACCCGTCGTCGGTTTCGCGATCTGGAGGATTTCTTGAGAGATTATTCTGGGGCCAGCGGCGACAGAGGAGAAAAAGCAGTGACCGAGATCAGATGCCAGAGGATGAAGTTGCCGAGTCTGGACCGATCTCGCGTTCTCAGACCAGACCGTCTGCGCAGCCTGCCGTGAGGCCTGAGCTGGGCCGAGCTCACTGTCAGTTGCACGGGCTCACGGCACTCAACACGTGCTCGCTCGTGAATGCGAGTGGTTGACTCGGAGGCAGTATGCGGGAAGGCGCGATAAAGTAAACGGGGAGATGAGTCAAACCAGCCCAGCCACGCTCTCACGCTCTCACGTTGTCACGCTCTCATGATCACCGCCGACTTCAAGAAACATCCGGCAGACCTGTCCTCTTTGGCATCTGATGCGCCATACTAATACTAGGTTGATCAGCGCAGAACGGCGGTACCGATGCGACCCGAAGCCTTCGGGTCGTTGACCAGGATCGCTCCTTGCTGGGGTTCCAGATCAATACTGCGAACAGTACTGAACGGTACGACTCGGTGGAGCCTTCGTGATCTGAACGAGAGATACCCACCTACTAAGCTGTACTCTACTCTGTCAGCCCACACTCGCATCCTTCCCTCGCTCGGTCTTCTGGCAACTGCTCACTTTGCAATTCACCAGCAAACCACCAAGCCACCACCCACCACCTCCCTCGCCATGAAGGTCGCCGCCGCTCTCGTCGCCACCACGGCCGCTGTCGCCCACGCCGCCGATGTCAACCCGCTCATCCTCGGCGGCACCGTCGTGCCAAAGGGCACCAAGACCTACACGGTCGGCCTGCGCCAGACCGCGACGGGCTCGGACTTCTGCGGTGGCTCGCTCATCACGCCCACGCACGTGCTCACGGCCGGCCACTGCAACGGCTACGCCAAGTACGTCGCGGTCGGCACGCACTACCTGAGCGGCTCGAGCGATGGCGTGCGCATCGCTGTCAAGAAGGAGACGCGCCACCCGAGCTTCAACTCGAACACGCTCACGTACGACTACAACATCATCGAGCTGGCGTCGCCCGTGACGGCGTACTCGCCCGTGAAGCTGCTCTCGGCCGACCCGCTCACGTACGCCGGCTCGACCGCCACGACCATGGGCTGGGGCACCACGTCGTCGGGCGGCACGCAGTCCAACGAGCTCTTGCGCGTGGACGTGCCGATCCTCACGGACGCGGCCTGCAAGGCGGCTGGTCTCAGCGGCACGATCTCGACCACCATGTTCTGCGCCGGCGGCAAGTCGAACAAGGACTCGTGCCAGGGCGACTCTGGAGGCCCGATCATCCTCGAGCAGGCGTCGGGCGACGTGCTCATCGGCGCCGTGTCGTGGGGCGATGGCTGCGGTGTGGCGGGCAAGCCGGGCGTGTACGCCAAGGTGTCGTCGGCCAAGAGCTGGATCCTGTCCATCGCGCCGAACGCCACCTTCGTGTAAGGAGTCGTCTCCTCCCTTTTTTTTTTGCGATAACTTACAGTTAGTCATTCCCGTCGGTCCCTGCTGGCCGTCGCTGTTGCTCTGCGCAATAGTGCAGTGCAGTGCAGTGCAGTGCAAGAGGGGATCGCGTCGTGTCGTATGCAACTCCAATGGATGTTTCTCTTCTCTCTTTTGGCATTGTGTGTGTTGGATTCGTGGGTTTGCGGTTGGCCGTGAAGGTTCGAGCTGGGCTTCAAGTACTGGAATAGTGGGTACTGCTTTAGCGGTCATCCATAGGCATAGCGTCGTGGTTCGCCTCGTCTCGTCTGGTCGTCGTAATTTACGCCTGAGTTCTCTCGCTGCCCCGCATCTTTTCCTCACTTCGGTCTGATTACTTTCCGAGACGCGCGCAGAGAAAAGACGAGGAGACCCTCAACTCGGTCGTCTCGTTGTCCAGAAAAACGGAGACTCTTCTTCTTCATTCTCGTGGAAGCATGCCCCAGCACAACACACACTGTAGGCTAATATCGTTGAGAAAATGCCAAAAACCTACGATTCGTTATCCTCTCGCTACAGGTACTACAATAGTAGTGAAGTAGCCCAGCACAATAAGAGCAAACACGTGTGTGGAATCTGACCTTCTCACGTCGACACGCGTGTCTCTGAGAGTTATAAGGTACTGTATAATCAGCGGGAAACTGCGGTAGTCGATAGTTGATGATCGACCTGACCTGACTTCGCCCAGAGTGTCTGATCCGGGTTCGAGTGGGTTGTTGACGACGCACACACTCGACAGGTGGGGCCCACCTGTCAATCGTGGGTGTCGACCACATACTAAAAGTAGTGTACAAAGTACTAACTTTACTAACGTTAGAGTAGTGTTCGAGAGCTCAGCGGTCTGGGTCCTGGCCAAATTGAATCGATAACGTGAGGGAGACCAGACTCGTAATTTAATACAGGGGTGGGCGCCCGTGATCTAGAAGGTTGAAGGACCCGCCGAGCGACAAAGTCCATTCCACCAGCCAGCCACACACTCGAGTCTTCGACCAAATCCTACAAAGCACAATGTTTGGTCTTCAGGCCTCACCGTCTTTTGACTCGGTCATACTACTGTAAAACGGTCGAATTTCTACCCGCACATAGAAACGACATGATTGCACGACTTCATGATTCGTGAAGGTCTGATCCTGCCCGAATCTCGTTTCTGGTTACCCGCTCACCTGTCAACCTGTCGGTCACGACGGCTCAGCTGGAGGCCTCACCCAAAGGGCAGAATCATCCGGTGGGTGCCCTGAACGGCAACGGAGGGATCCGCACGACAGGAGTGACCGCCCTCCTGTCCCTCGAGTAATTCGTCGAGACTGCCTCTCACTTTGCAATCCGCCAGCAAACCACCAAGCACACCACCTCCAGCCACCTCCATGAAGACCGCCGTCGCTCTCCTCGCCGCCACGGCCGCCCTCGCCAACGCCCAGGCCAACATCGACCCGCTCATCCTCGGCGGCACCGTCGTGCCGGCCGGCACCAAGACCTACACGGTCGGTCTGCGTCGCACGATCACGGGCTCGGCCTCGTGCGGCGGTTCGCTCATCTCGCCCACGCACGTGCTCACGGCTGGCCACTGCGCCGGCATCGCCAAGTACATCTCCATCGGCTCGCACTACCTGAGCGGCTCGACTGATGGCGAGCGCATCGCCGTGAAGAAGGAGACGCGTCACCCGAGCTACAACTCGGGCACCATCACCTACGACTACAACATCATCGAGCTGGCCGAGCCGTCCAAGTTCCCGCCGGTCAAGTTGTACTCGGCCGACTCGGAGACGTTCGCGGGCCAGTCCGCGGCCGTCATGGGCTGGGGCACCACCTCCGAGGGCGGCTCCCAGTCGAGCGAGCTGCTCCGCGTGAACGTGCCCGTGCTCACGGACGCGCAGTGCAAGGCTGCCGGTCTCACGGGCGCCAAGATCACGCCGACCATGTTCTGTGCCGGTGGCGCGACCAACAAGGACTCGTGCCAGGGCGACTCGGGTGGACCGATCATCCTCGAGCAGACCTCGCAGGACCTGCTCATCGGTGTTGTGTCGTGGGGAGACGGCTGTGGCCGCACCAACAAGCCGGGTGTGTACTCGAAGGTGTCGTACGTCAAGAGCTGGATCCAGACGAACGCGCCGAACGCCACGTGGGTGTAAGTAATGTGGTGGAAGGATTGAATGGGCGCTGGTCACTCTGTTTGGTGGGGCCGTTTTGAAGCGTCGAGTATCTAGTGTCGTATGCAATAAACTAAATGTAGTACCGGTCTTCGATCACTTGAGATTGCTCAGTTGTTGTTGTTGAAAGTTGGAGTGTAGTGGGTTACCACTGTGTGAACGCCTACAGCGAGTTGCTCAGTGGCAGCAGTAGCCTGCTAGGTCCGGATGTTATGCAGGTATGCTAGTATCTTCGCATTCCAAATCTGCACAAGGTAAGACGGCAAGGAAGGATGGAGAGAGTCAATGGGAGAGACTTTGCATTGTAGCGACGTTTGACTAGCGCGTTCAATGGTACTCGAGGAGTGCGTAGCCCGCTTTGCCGAAACTCCGATTCAACTGACGATCATTGGGGACAGCAAACTTGTTCTCTCTCAAGTAGCGGGCACCGCGGCCAGCCAGGTCGACTTGCTACAGGAAAAAAACTACACGACTCCTCAACAATATCCAAGCGGTCGACCTCAAACATACATTACGAGCAGGAAACAAGATGGCCGACTACCTCGCCAACACAGCCATGGATCAACGTCTTTCGATTGCGTCACAGACCCACTGGACATCGATTGATGATCATCTCACCACACTCCTGCCCCATGACATATCCCACCCAACCTCCTCCATCCGCCGCGGCTACAATCTACTTCACGACGTGGCAGCCGCCATTCTCCGCCACCAGGTTTCTACAGATTACTCCCCACCTAGCGGATAACATACCACCCCCATCCCGTAGGGTTGACGGCCTGATAGGGCCCTATTAGACTGTCGGACGCCATTGGTAATACAAAAAAAAAAAAAATAGCGCGTTCAATGGTCCCGCCTTGGCAGGTACACGGTGGTGGAGAGGCTGCTCGCATTCCACGAATCTTGCCGCACTCGAATATTCTCCCAAACCATCACAATTTGCAGTCACTTTCCGCTCCCACCCGCTAGCTGTGGTTCTCGCCATCGGATCGCTGCTTCTACAACCACTGGAAGATGGGTGGAGGCGAAATCGCGTGATGTCGATTCGCGCCGCTGTATCAGTCGCTCTCATTTACGCGTGCATAATCGAGCTCGCGCATTACGTCTCCCCTGAGCAGTCTTACACTGACAAGGTGAGGTCTACCGGTTGGCTCTCTCCGAAACTATAGCCGGCATAGCGTGTAAAGGGAACGATTCCAAGTCTCAGATAAGTAAGATCGTCTTCGAGAAGGTCGGCGGCGACCAAGTGTTCTGGTCGTGTCGTTTGGTGTAGCACATGGCTGCTCTGGGCGGCGTCCATTCCCGCGTGTGCTGCAGCGTCCGACACACGATTGGCTGCCTTGCGGATGTGCATCCAGCTGGCGATGCCGAGTGAGTCCCCGAGTCTTCTCTCACTCGCCTATTTGTCCCGAAGAATCTTGTTGAGGGAGCTCGATATGTTTGCACAATATGGCGTCTACAGTCTTGAAGTTCCTGCCATTCGATTCCGTTTGTCTCATGTGATGCTGAGCATTTTCGATCAACCGTTTGCACTGCCTGCAACCGATTCCGCTGCCCCACACTCCCGGACTCGATGTCTGCATTGCTGGAGATAGCGTGTGAGCCGGAAATGCGAGAGCTCGAAAGACATTTAAGTCAGCGAAAAACCTGGGTCACCGAGCTCTTCTCGTCTTCATGCACAACGACAACGACGTCTATCTGATGCACGATTGTATGCGTCAATGCCAATCCATGTCTTGTGTCTGCCTCTCGAACAGTGCAGGTAGAAAGTAAGAGGCTTCGATAGCAACAGAGGTCGCCATCCGATAAGTAATCGGAGCCGATTGACCAAGAAGCGAAGAGAAAGCCAACGTAGTGGGAGCTTCGTACATGAATCCACGTCGACCCTACCAGGGCCGATGGATAAAAGCCGTGATTTTGATCCTAAAAATTTTTCACATCAAATTATTTTAAACGCTTCCCAAGAGACAGCGCCAGAGCCAACGCAGGCCCAACGCTCCAAAATCGACTCGACTCGATCCGACTAAACTCGACTCGAGTATCTCCCGACTAATTATTTTAGAGATACGAACCACACCAGACGAGATCGTACCAAACACCCTCGCTCGCTCGCTTACACGAACGTGGCGTTCGGCACAATGCCCTGGATCCAGCTCTTCACCGACGACACCTTCGAGTACACACCCGGCTTGCCGACCTGGCCACAGCCGTCGCCCCACGACACGGCACCGATGAGCACATCGCCCGACGCCTGCTCGAGGATGATCGGTCCTCCGGAGTCGCCCTGGCAGGAGTCCTTGTTCTTGGCGCCACCCGCGCAGAACATGGTCGGCGTGATCGAGAGGCTCAGACCAGCAGCCTTGCATGCCGCGTCCGTGAGCACCGGCACGTCCACGCGCAGCAGCACGCTCGACTGCGAGCCGCCCGAGGACGTGGTGCCCCAGCCCAGCACGGTCGACGTCGAGCCGGCGAAGGTCTCCGAGTCGGCCGAGTACAGCTTGATCGGCGCGTACGCCGTCACGGGCGTCGCCAGCTCGATGATGTTGTAGTCGTACGTGAGCGTGTTCGAGTTGAAGCTCGGGTGGCGCGTCTCCTTCTTGACGGCCACGCGCACACCGTCCGACGAGCCGCTCAGGTAGTGCGTGCCGACCGCGACGTACTTGGCGTAGCCGTTGCAGTGGCCGGCCGTGAGCACGTGCGTGGGCGAGATGAGCGAGCCGCCGCAGAAGTCCGAGCCCGTCGAGGTCTGGCGCAGGCCGACCGTGTAGGTCTTGGTGCCGGCCGGGACGACGGTGCCGCCGAGGATGAGCGGGCTGATGCCGGCGTTCTGGGCCTGGGCGACGGCGGCCGTGGCGGCGACGAGAGCAGCGGCGGTCTTCATGGTAGGCGGACGGAGTGGATGGTCGGTCGGCTTGGTGGTTTGCTATGAAATGGCAAAGTGAGCTCAGCTACGTGAGACCCTCGAGGACGCGGTTTGGGTCTGTGCGCTCGGACGCGTCGTGGGTGAGAAGGCCAAGCTCACAAAAGTCCCAGTATCGGACGCTGGGAGTGGATGTGTGTGAGTGTGTGTGAGCCATGACGCTCAAAGTTGAACCGAGTCGCCCTCCCTGCTCAGGAGGAGCAACCTCCCGCTGATCAGGGGCGGATCAGAGACGCGTGTCGCGCCTGGCTCATAGATGGGGGGACCGAGGGCCCTTTCCTTTCTCTGTATGGTCAACGGGACGCATACTTTCACTGTATGGTTTCACTGTATGGTGAGAGGAGGCTTGCGTGGAACGAGGATCAAACTTTGAAGGGACAATATCCTGTGTGGATGTAATGCGTGATCAGTGATCATAGTGAGAGCAAGTGCTGCAGTCGATTATCCTAAGATAGTACGGAAGGACGATGTTCTATTTTTTTCCATTTTCATCAACAAAAAAAAATTAAGAAGGTTCGCGTTGGCGATTACGCGCGTAAAGTCGAGCCTGGCTGCGTGCAGTAGGACCAAGCTCACGAGATCCTGAAAAGACGAATGGGTGAGGCGCGCGGGGAATGTTGCGGCCCCATTGACCGCGTCTTCAGACGAGGCTATCGTTTGGCGTGGAGACCTATATAGTCGATTCTGAGTGCAGAGTCCATTCTGAGCATAGAGTAGAAACTATCGTGGCGCGTTCTCTCGTGTCTACATGCCGCGATGATGCCCCGTACGTACCGATGCTAGATGTATTGAATGCGGTGCATTCCTGTGCATACTGTACACTGGAAGCAGACGGGACTGTCGTAATACAGCCAAAGCCAAAAGAGCCAAACTTCACAATTGGACAGGCGCCACTGTTTTCCTCAACCCGCGCTGCTCAGACCAGCGCACTACCGTACATGAAGTATCGGATGTATGAGTCCAAGTCTGTGGAACCGTGGAAGGAACTGCCGGCGATCTGTTCTCGTGATCCCAGCCACGCCAAATCGTCGACGAGAGGGCTGCACGCGTGAGAACCTTCTCTCGTTGGACAAGAGGAGATCTTCTCAGACGCAGAGCAGGAGGTGCGAGCCTAGGTGAGTACAGTACCATTCTATACTGTACTGTACTTTGTTGTTGTGGGTATGCTGTCGGAGTCGTCGACAGTGACACGACGTAATTAGGAGATGGCGGCGTCCAAGTTCTGGGCATCAGACCTCTCCTGCGGTTTTTGGCAGCCGCATAGTTTCTCGCATCCGTGCTTGATGCAGAACCGACCGACCCAGCTCGACTGACCACTCCAGCACAACTCAACTGCACCTACTTCAGTGCATCTACCCACAAGACAACAGCACTTGACCGTCAACAAGACCCCCCCCCCCCCCAACCACCCTCCCCGTCTCGGGGACCTCCCTTGGTCTGTGCTCAGCCGTGTCATCAATCTGATCCCATCCCAGGCGATCACATTTCGCATCCGGATCGACTGGCTCCCCACCTTGGGCTGTGATTCTTTCCTGGCCCAATCCTAGTCGACGCCGCTTTCATCACCGGTTGTCTTTCTTCCTCCACGCAACATCGCGTCCTGGTTATGTGCGCGTAATCAGACTGCGGGCAGATCGACGAGGCGAAGGATCGGGGCTGGTTTAAGTGACTTTTTGGGATTGGTTCCGACTCTTTCGCTTTCCGTCTCGAAATATCACGAGCCGATCGTCTCTTTCGAGCCAAAACGTCTGCTGATCAGCCATCAACGACGTTTCCCCCAGACACCGAGGCTCGCTCGCGACGTGGCCTCCATGGTACCCGATAGTGCACTCGACTTGAACGCACCACGTGTGTACACGCATTTCATGCAATTTTGTAGTGCGGAACTCGTCCAGTGTGTCATCTCTGGATTCCGAACATTTCATGATTCTACTCGCTGTGGGTCGGATGGTGGGTCGTTGACAGCGGCTGACAGGAGCCGACGACGAATCGACGGGTCTTCAAGAATGAAACGGGCGATCGAGTCACGCCGTGACCGCTTGTGACCTGTGCGAGCCGGAACCCTAGCGTTTTGTGCAGTACTGGAGGACCCGTCGTCGGTTTCGCGATCTGGAGGATTTCTTGAGAGATTATTCTGGGGCCAGCGGCGACAGAGGAGAAAAAGCAGTGACCGAGATCAGATGCCAGAGGATGAAGTTGCCGAGTCTGGACCGATCTCGCGTTCTCAGACCAGACCGTCTGCGCAGCCTGCCGTGAGGCCTGAGCTGGGCCGAGCTCACTGTCAGTTGCACGGGCTCACGGCACTCAACACGTGCTCGCTCGTGAATGCGAGTGGTTGACTCGGAGGCAGTATGCGGGAAGGCGCGATAAAGTAAACGGGGAGATGAGTCAAACCAGCCCAGCCACGCTCTCACGCTCTCACGTTGTCACGCTCTCATGATCACCGCCGACTTCAAGAAACATCCGGCAGACCTGTCCTCTTTGGCATCTGATGCGCCATACTAATACTAGGTTGATCAGCGCAGAACGGCGGTACCGATGCGACCCGAAGCCTTCGGGTCGTTGACCAGGATCGCTCCTTGCTGGGGTTCCAGATCAATACTGCGAACAGTACTGAACGGTACGACTCGGTGGAGCCTTCGTGATCTGAACGAGAGATACCCACCTACTAAGCTGTACTCTACTCTGTCAGCCCACACTCGCATCCTTCCCTCGCTCGGTCTTCTGGCAACTGCTCACTTTGCAATTCACCAGCAAACCACCAAGCCACCACCCACCACCTCCCTCGCCATGAAGGTCGCCGCCGCTCTCGTCGCCACCACGGCCGCTGTCGCCCACGCCGCCGATGTCAACCCGCTCATCCTCGGCGGCACCGTCGTGCCAAAGGGCACCAAGACCTACACGGTCGGCCTGCGCCAGACCGCGACGGGCTCGGACTTCTGCGGTGGCTCGCTCATCACGCCCACGCACGTGCTCACGGCCGGCCACTGCAACGGCTACGCCAAGTACGTCGCGGTCGGCACGCACTACCTGAGCGGCTCGAGCGATGGCGTGCGCATCGCTGTCAAGAAGGAGACGCGCCACCCGAGCTTCAACTCGAACACGCTCACGTACGACTACAACATCATCGAGCTGGCGTCGCCCGTGACGGCGTACTCGCCCGTGAAGCTGCTCTCGGCCGACCCGCTCACGTACGCCGGCTCGACCGCCACGACCATGGGCTGGGGCACCACGTCGTCGGGCGGCACGCAGTCCAACGAGCTCTTGCGCGTGGACGTGCCGATCCTCACGGACGCGGCCTGCAAGGCGGCTGGTCTCAGCGGCACGATCTCGACCACCATGTTCTGCGCCGGCGGCAAGTCGAACAAGGACTCGTGCCAGGGCGACTCTGGAGGCCCGATCATCCTCGAGCAGGCGTCGGGCGACGTGCTCATCGGCGCCGTGTCGTGGGGCGATGGCTGCGGTGTGGCGGGCAAGCCGGGCGTGTACGCCAAGGTGTCGTCGGCCAAGAGCTGGATCCTGTCCATCGCGCCGAACGCCACCTTCGTGTAAGGAGTCGTCTCCTCCCTTTTTTTTTTGCGATAACTTACAGTTAGTCATTCCCGTCGGTCCCTGCTGGCCGTCGCTGTTGCTCTGCGCAATAGTGCAGTGCAGTGCAGTGCAGTGCAAGAGGGGATCGCGTCGTGTCGTATGCAACTCCAATGGATGTTTCTCTTCTCTCTTTTGGCATTGTGTGTGTTGGATTCGTGGGTTTGCGGTTGGCCGTGAAGGTTCGAGCTGGGCTTCAAGTACTGGAATAGTGGGTACTGCTTTAGCGGTCATCCATAGGCATAGCGTCGTGGTTCGCCTCGTCTCGTCTGGTCGTCGTAATTTACGCCTGAGTTCTCTCGCTGCCCCGCATCTTTTCCTCACTTCGGTCTGATTACTTTCCGAGACGCGCGCAGAGAAAAGACGAGGAGACCCTCAACTCGGTCGTCTCGTTGTCCAGAAAAACGGAGACTCTTCTTCTTCATTCTCGTGGAAGCATGCCCCAGCACAACACACACTGTAGGCTAATATCGTTGAGAAAATGCCAAAAACCTACGATTCGTTATCCTCTCGCTACAGGTACTACAATAGTAGTGAAGTAGCCCAGCACAATAAGAGCAAACACGTGTGTGGAATCTGACCTTCTCACGTCGACACGCGTGTCTCTGAGAGTTATAAGGTACTGTATAATCAGCGGGAAACTGCGGTAGTCGATAGTTGATGATCGACCTGACCTGACTTCGCCCAGAGTGTCTGATCCGGGTTCGAGTGGGTTGTTGACGACGCACACACTCGACAGGTGGGGCCCACCTGTCAATCGTGGGTGTCGACCACATACTAAAAGTAGTGTACAAAGTACTAACTTTACTAACGTTAGAGTAGTGTTCGAGAGCTCAGCGGTCTGGGTCCTGGCCAAATTGAATCGATAACGTGAGGGAGACCAGACTCGTAATTTAATACAGGGGTGGGCGCCCGTGATCTAGAAGGTTGAAGGACCCGCCGAGCGACAAAGTCCATTCCACCAGCCAGCCACACACTCGAGTCTTCGACCAAATCCTACAAAGCACAATGTTTGGTCTTCAGGCCTCACCGTCTTTTGACTCGGTCATACTACTGTAAAACGGTCGAATTTCTACCCGCACATAGAAACGACATGATTGCACGACTTCATGATTCGTGAAGGTCTGATCCTGCCCGAATCTCGTTTCTGGTTACCCGCTCACCTGTCAACCTGTCGGTCACGACGGCTCAGCTGGAGGCCTCACCCAAAGGGCAGAATCATCCGGTGGGTGCCCTGAACGGCAACGGAGGGATCCGCACGACAGGAGTGACCGCCCTCCTGTCCCTCGAGTAATTCGTCGAGACTGCCTCTCACTTTGCAATCCGCCAGCAAACCACCAAGCACACCACCTCCAGCCACCTCCATGAAGACCGCCGTCGCTCTCCTCGCCGCCACGGCCGCCCTCGCCAACGCCCAGGCCAACATCGACCCGCTCATCCTCGGCGGCACCGTCGTGCCGGCCGGCACCAAGACCTACACGGTCGGTCTGCGTCGCACGATCACGGGCTCGGCCTCGTGCGGCGGTTCGCTCATCTCGCCCACGCACGTGCTCACGGCTGGCCACTGCGCCGGCATCGCCAAGTACATCTCCATCGGCTCGCACTACCTGAGCGGCTCGACTGATGGCGAGCGCATCGCCGTGAAGAAGGAGACGCGTCACCCGAGCTACAACTCGGGCACCATCACCTACGACTACAACATCATCGAGCTGGCCGAGCCGTCCAAGTTCCCGCCGGTCAAGTTGTACTCGGCCGACTCGGAGACGTTCGCGGGCCAGTCCGCGGCCGTCATGGGCTGGGGCACCACCTCCGAGGGCGGCTCCCAGTCGAGCGAGCTGCTCCGCGTGAACGTGCCCGTGCTCACGGACGCGCAGTGCAAGGCTGCCGGTCTCACGGGCGCCAAGATCACGCCGACCATGTTCTGTGCCGGTGGCGCGACCAACAAGGACTCGTGCCAGGGCGACTCGGGTGGACCGATCATCCTCGAGCAGACCTCGCAGGACCTGCTCATCGGTGTTGTGTCGTGGGGAGACGGCTGTGGCCGCACCAACAAGCCGGGTGTGTACTCGAAGGTGTCGTACGTCAAGAGCTGGATCCAGACGAACGCGCCGAACGCCACGTGGGTGTAAGTAATGTGGTGGAAGGATTGAATGGGCGCTGGTCACTCTGTTTGGTGGGGCCGTTTTGAAGCGTCGAGTATCTAGTGTCGTATGCAATAAACTAAATGTAGTACCGGTCTTCGATCACTTGAGATTGCTCAGTTGTTGTTGTTGAAAGTTGGAGTGTAGTGGGTTACCACTGTGTGAACGCCTACAGCGAGTTGCTCAGTGGCAGCAGTAGCCTGCTAGGTCCGGATGTTATGCAGGTATGCTAGTATCTTCGCATTCCAAATCTGCACAAGGTAAGACGGCAAGGAAGGATGGAGAGAGTCAATGGGAGAGACTTTGCATTGTAGCGACGTTTGACTAGCGCGTTCAATGGTACTCGAGGAGTGCGTAGCCCGCTTTGCCGAAACTCCGATTCAACTGACGATCATTGGGGACAGCAAACTTGTTCTCTCTCAAGTAGCGGGCACCGCGGCCAGCCAGGTCGACTTGCTACAGGAAAAAAACTACACGACTCCTCAACAATATCCAAGCGGTCGACCTCAAACATACATTACGAGCAGGAAACAAGATGGCCGACTACCTCGCCAACACAGCCATGGATCAATGGTCCCGCCTTGGCAGGTACACGGTGGTGGAGAGGCTGCTCGCATTCCACGAATCTTGCCGCACTCGAATATTCTCCCAAACCATCACAATTTGCAGTCACTTTCCGCTCCCACCCGCTAGCTGTGGTTCTCGCCATCGGATCGCTGCTTCTACAACCACTGGAAGATGGGTGGAGGCGAAATCGCGTGATGTCGATTCGCGCCGCTGTATCAGTCGCTCTCATTTACGCGTGCATAATCGAGCTCGCGCATTACGTCTCCCCTGAGCAGTCTTACACTGACAAGGTGAGGTCTACCGGTTGGCTCTCTCCGAAACTATAGCCGGCATAGCGTGTAAAGGGAACGATTCCAAGTCTCAGATAAGTAAGATCGTCTTCGAGAAGGTCGGCGGCGACCAAGTGTTCTGGTCGTGTCGTTTGGTGTAGCACATGGCTGCTCTGGGCGGCGTCCATTCCCGCGTGTGCTGCAGCGTCCGACACACGATTGGCTGCCTTGCGGATGTGCATCCAGCTGGCGATGCCGAGTGAGTCCCCGAGTCTTCTCTCACTCGCCTATTTGTCCCGAAGAATCTTGTTGAGGGAGCTCGATATGTTTGCACAATATGGCGTCTACAGTCTTGAAGTTCCTGCCATTCGATTCCGTTTGTCTCATGTGATGCTGAGCATTTTCGATCAACCGTTTGCACTGCCTGCAACCGATTCCGCTGCCCCACACTCCCGGACTCGATGTCTGCATTGCTGGAGATAGCGTGTGAGCCGGAAATGCGAGAGCTCGAAAGACATTTAAGTCAGCGAAAAACCTGGGTCACCGAGCTCTTCTCGTCTTCATGCACAACGACAACGACGTCTATCTGATGCACGATTGTATGCGTCAATGCCAATCCATGTCTTGTGTCTGCCTCTCGAACAGTGCAGGTAGAAAGTAAGAGGCTTCGATAGCAACAGAGGTCGCCATCCGATAAGTAATCGGAGCCGATTGACCAAGAAGCGAAGAGAAAGCCAACGTAGTGGGAGCTTCGTACATGAATCCACGTCGACCCTACCAGGGCCGATGGATAAAAGCCGTGATTTTGATCCTAAAAATTTTTCACATCAAATTATTTTAAACGCTTCCCAAGAGACAGCGCCAGAGCCAACGCAGGCCCAACGCTCCAAAATCGACTCGACTCGATCCGACTAAACTCGACTCGAGTATCTCCCGACTAATTATTTTAGAGATACGAACCACACCAGACGAGATCGTACCAAACACCCTCGCTCGCTCGCTTACACGAACGTGGCGTTCGGCACAATGCCCTGGATCCAGCTCTTCACCGACGACACCTTCGAGTACACACCCGGCTTGCCGACCTGGCCACAGCCGTCGCCCCACGACACGGCACCGATGAGCACATCGCCCGACGCCTGCTCGAGGATGATCGGTCCTCCGGAGTCGCCCTGGCAGGAGTCCTTGTTCTTGGCGCCACCCGCGCAGAACATGGTCGGCGTGATCGAGAGGCTCAGACCAGCAGCCTTGCATGCCGCGTCCGTGAGCACCGGCACGTCCACGCGCAGCAGCACGCTCGACTGCGAGCCGCCCGAGGACGTGGTGCCCCAGCCCAGCACGGTCGACGTCGAGCCGGCGAAGGTCTCCGAGTCGGCCGAGTACAGCTTGATCGGCGCGTACGCCGTCACGGGCGTCGCCAGCTCGATGATGTTGTAGTCGTACGCGAGCGTGTCCGAGTTGAAGCTCGGGTGGCGCGTCTCCTTCTTGACGGCCACGCGCACACCGTCCGACGAGCCGCTCAGGTAGTGCGTGCCGACCGCGACGTACTTGGCGTAGCCGTTGCAGTGGCCGGCCGTGAGCACGTGCGTGGGCGAGATGAGCGAGCCGCCGCAGAAGTCCGAGCCCGTCGAGGTCTGGCGCAGGCCGACCGTGTAGGTCTTGGTGCCGGCCGGGACGACGGTGCCGCCGAGGATGAGCGGGCTGATGCCGGCGTTCTGGGCCTGGGCGACGGCGGCCGTGGCGGCGACGAGAGCAGCGGCGGTCTTCATGGTAGGCGGACGGAGTGGATGGTCGGTCGGCTTGGTGGTTTGCTATGAAATGGCAAAGTGAGCTCAGCTACGTGAGACCCTCGAGGACGCGGTTTGGGTCTGTGCGCTCGGACGCGTCGTGGGTGAGAAGGCCAAGCTCACAAAAGTCCCAGTATCGGACGCTGGGAGTGGATGTGTGTGAGTGTGTGTGAGCCATGACGCTCAAAGTTGAACCGAGTCGCCCTCCCTGCTCAGGAGGAGCAACCTCCCGCTGATCAGGGGCGGATCAGAGACGCGTGTCGCGCCTGGCTCATAGATGGGGGGACCGAGGGCCCTTTCCTTTCTCTGTATGGTCAACGGGACGCATACTTTCACTGTATGGTTTCACTGTATGGTGAGAGGAGGCTTGCGTGGAACGAGGATCAAACTTTGAAGGGACAATATCCTGTGTGGATGTAATGCGTGATCAGTGATCATAGTGAGAGCAAGTGCTGCAGTCGATTATCCTAAGATAGTACGGAAGGACGATGTTCTATTTTTTTCCATTTTCATCAACAAAAAAAAATTAAGAAGGTTCGCGTTGGCGATTACGCGCGTAAAGTCGAGCCTGGCTGCGTGCAGTAGGACCAAGCTCACGAGATCCTGAAAAGACGAATGGGTGAGGCGCGCGGGGAATGTTGCGGCCCCATTGACCGCGTCTTCAGACGAGGCTATCGTTTGGCGTGGAGACCTATATAGTCGATTCTGAGTGCAGAGTCCATTCTGAGCATAGAGTAGAAACTATCGTGGCGCGTTCTCTCGTGTCTACATGCCGCGATGATGCCCCGTACGTACCGATGCTAGATGTATTGAATGCGGTGCATTCCTGTGCATACTGTACACTGGAAGCAGACGGGACTGTCGTAATACAGCCAAAGCCAAAAGAGCCAAACTTCACAATTGGACAGGCGCCACTGTTTTCCTCAACCCGCGCTGCTCAGACCAGCGCACTACCGTACATGAAGTATCGGATGTATGAGTCCAAGTCTGTGGAACCGTGGAAGGAACTGCCGGCGATCTGTTCTCGTGATCCCAGCCACGCCAAATCGTCGACGAGAGGGCTGCACGCGTGAGAACCTTCTCTCGTTGGACAAGAGGAGATCTTCTCAGACGCAGAGCAGGAGGTGCGAGCCTAGGTGAGTACAGTACCATTCTATACTGTACTGTACTTTGTTGTTGTGGGTATGCTGTCGGAGTCGTCGACAGTGACACGACGTAATTAGGAGATGGCGGCGTCCAAGTTCTGGGCATCAGACCTCTCCTGCGGTTTTTGGCAGCCGCATAGTTTCTCGCATCCGTGCTTGATGCAGAACCGACCGACCCAGCTCGACTGACCACTCCAGCACAACTCAACTGCACCTACTTCAGTGCATCTACCCACAAGACAACAGCACTTGACCGTCAACAAGACCCCCCCCCCCCCAACCACCCTCCCCGTCTCGGGGACCTCCCTTGGTCTGTGCTCAGCCGTGTCATCAATCTGATCCCATCCCAGGCGATCACATTTCGCATCCGGATCGACTGGCTCCCCACCTTGGGCTGTGATTCTTTCCTGGCCCAATCCTAGTCGACGCCGCTTTCATCACCGGTTGTCTTTCTTCCTCCACGCAACATCGCGTCCTGGTTATGTGCGCGTAATCAGACTGCGGGCAGATCGACGAGGCGAAGGATCGGGGCTGGTTTAAGTGACTTTTTGGGATTGGTTCCGACTCTTTCGCTTTCCGTCTCGAAATATCACGAGCCGATCGTCTCTTTCGAGCCAAAACGTCTGCTGATCAGCCATCAACGACGTTTCCCCCAGACACCGAGGCTCGCTCGCGACGTGGCCTCCATGGTACCCGATAGTGCACTCGACTTGAACGCACCACGTGTGTACACGCATTTCATGCAATTTTGTAGTGCGGAACTCGTCCAGTGTGTCATCTCTGGATTCCGAACATTTCATGATTCTACTCGCTGTGGGTCGGATGGTGGGTCGTTGACAGCGGCTGACAGGAGCCGACGACGAATCGACGGGTCTTCAAGAATGAAACGGGCGATCGAGTCACGCCGTGACCGCTTGTGACCTGTGCGAGCCGGAACCCTAGCGTTTTGTGCAGTACTGGAGGACCCGTCGTCGGTTTCGCGATCTGGAGGATTTCTTGAGAGATTATTCTGGGGCCAGCGGCGACAGAGGAGAAAAAGCAGTGACCGAGATCAGATGCCAGAGGATGAAGTTGCCGAGTCTGGACCGATCTCGCGTTCTCAGACCAGACCGTCTGCGCAGCCTGCCGTGAGGCCTGAGCTGGGCCGAGCTCACTGTCAGTTGCACGGGCTCACGGCACTCAACACGTGCTCGCTCGTGAATGCGAGTGGTTGACTCGGAGGCAGTATGCGGGAAGGCGCGATAAAGTAAACGGGGAGATGAGTCAAACCAGCCCAGCCACGCTCTCACGCTCTCACGTTGTCACGCTCTCATGATCACCGCCGACTTCAAGAAACATCCGGCAGACCTGTCCTCTTTGGCATCTGATGCGCCATACTAATACTAGGTTGATCAGCGCAGAACGGCGGTACCGATGCGACCCGAAGCCTTCGGGTCGTTGACCAGGATCGCTCCTTGCTGGGGTTCCAGATCAATACTGCGAACAGTACTGAACGGTACGACTCGGTGGAGCCTTCGTGATCTGAACGAGAGATACCCACCTACTAAGCTGTACTCTACTCTGTCAGCCCACACTCGCATCCTTCCCTCGCTCGGTCTTCTGGCAACTGCTCACTTTGCAATTCACCAGCAAACCACCAAGCCACCACCCACCACCTCCCTCGCCATGAAGGTCGCCGCCGCTCTCGTCGCCACCACGGCCGCTGTCGCCCACGCCGCCGATGTCAACCCGCTCATCCTCGGCGGCACCGTCGTGCCAAAGGGCACCAAGACCTACACGGTCGGCCTGCGCCAGACCGCGACGGGCTCGGACTTCTGCGGTGGCTCGCTCATCACGCCCACGCACGTGCTCACGGCCGGCCACTGCAACGGCTACGCCAAGTACGTCGCGGTCGGCACGCACTACCTGAGCGGCTCGAGCGATGGCGTGCGCATCGCTGTCAAGAAGGAGACGCGCCACCCGAGCTTCAACTCGAACACGCTCACGTACGACTACAACATCATCGAGCTGGCGTCGCCCGTGACGGCGTACTCGCCCGTGAAGCTGCTCTCGGCCGACCCGCTCACGTACGCCGGCTCGACCGCCACGACCATGGGCTGGGGCACCACGTCGTCGGGCGGCACGCAGTCCAACGAGCTCTTGCGCGTGGACGTGCCGATCCTCACGGACGCGGCCTGCAAGGCGGCTGGTCTCAGCGGCACGATCTCGACCACCATGTTCTGCGCCGGCGGCAAGTCGAACAAGGACTCGTGCCAGGGCGACTCTGGAGGCCCGATCATCCTCGAGCAGGCGTCGGGCGACGTGCTCATCGGCGCCGTGTCGTGGGGCGATGGCTGCGGTGTGGCGGGCAAGCCGGGCGTGTACGCCAAGGTGTCGTCGGCCAAGAGCTGGATCCTGTCCATCGCGCCGAACGCCACCTTCGTGTAAGGAGTCGTCTCCTCCCTTTTTTTTTTGCGATAACTTACAGTTAGTCATTCCCGTCGGTCCCTGCTGGCCGTCGCTGTTGCTCTGCGCAATAGTGCAGTGCAGTGCAGTGCAGTGCAAGAGGGGATCGCGTCGTGTCGTATGCAACTCCAATGGATGTTTCTCTTCTCTCTTTTGGCATTGTGTGTGTTGGATTCGTGGGTTTGCGGTTGGCCGTGAAGGTTCGAGCTGGGCTTCAAGTACTGGAATAGTGGGTACTGCTTTAGCGGTCATCCATAGGCATAGCGTCGTGGTTCGCCTCGTCTCGTCTGGTCGTCGTAATTTACGCCTGAGTTCTCTCGCTGCCCCGCATCTTTTCCTCACTTCGGTCTGATTACTTTCCGAGACGCGCGCAGAGAAAAGACGAGGAGACCCTCAACTCGGTCGTCTCGTTGTCCAGAAAAACGGAGACTCTTCTTCTTCATTCTCGTGGAAGCATGCCCCAGCACAACACACACTGTAGGCTAATATCGTTGAGAAAATGCCAAAAACCTACGATTCGTTATCCTCTCGCTACAGGTACTACAATAGTAGTGAAGTAGCCCAGCACAATAAGAGCAAACACGTGTGTGGAATCTGACCTTCTCACGTCGACACGCGTGTCTCTGAGAGTTATAAGGTACTGTATAATCAGCGGGAAACTGCGGTAGTCGATAGTTGATGATCGACCTGACCTGACTTCGCCCAGAGTGTCTGATCCGGGTTCGAGTGGGTTGTTGACGACGCACACACTCGACAGGTGGGGCCCACCTGTCAATCGTGGGTGTCGACCACATACTAAAAGTAGTGTACAAAGTACTAACTTTACTAACGTTAGAGTAGTGTTCGAGAGCTCAGCGGTCTGGGTCCTGGCCAAATTGAATCGATAACGTGAGGGAGACCAGACTCGTAATTTAATACAGGGGTGGGCGCCCGTGATCTAGAAGGTTGAAGGACCCGCCGAGCGACAAAGTCCATTCCACCAGCCAGCCACACACTCGAGTCTTCGACCAAATCCTACAAAGCACAATGTTTGGTCTTCAGGCCTCACCGTCTTTTGACTCGGTCATACTACTGTAAAACGGTCGAATTTCTACCCGCACATAGAAACGACATGATTGCACGACTTCATGATTCGTGAAGGTCTGATCCTGCCCGAATCTCGTTTCTGGTTACCCGCTCACCTGTCAACCTGTCGGTCACGACGGCTCAGCTGGAGGCCTCACCCAAAGGGCAGAATCATCCGGTGGGTGCCCTGAACGGCAACGGAGGGATCCGCACGACAGGAGTGACCGCCCTCCTGTCCCTCGAGTAATTCGTCGAGACTGCCTCTCACTTTGCAATCCGCCAGCAAACCACCAAGCACACCACCTCCAGCCACCTCCATGAAGACCGCCGTCGCTCTCCTCGCCGCCACGGCCGCCCTCGCCAACGCCCAGGCCAACATCGACCCGCTCATCCTCGGCGGCACCGTCGTGCCGGCCGGCACCAAGACCTACACGGTCGGTCTGCGTCGCACGATCACGGGCTCGGCCTCGTGCGGCGGTTCGCTCATCTCGCCCACGCACGTGCTCACGGCTGGCCACTGCGCCGGCATCGCCAAGTACATCTCCATCGGCTCGCACTACCTGAGCGGCTCGACTGATGGCGAGCGCATCGCCGTGAAGAAGGAGACGCGTCACCCGAGCTACAACTCGGGCACCATCACCTACGACTACAACATCATCGAGCTCGCCACACCGTCCAAGTTCCCGCCGGTCAAGCTGTACTCGGCCGACTCGGAGACGTTCGCGGGCCAGTCCGCGGCCGTCATGGGCTGGGGCACCACCTCCGAGGGCGGCTCCCAGTCGAGCGAGCTGCTCCGCGTGAACGTGCCCGTGCTCACGGACGCGCAGTGCAAGGCTGCCGGTCTCACGGGCGCCAAGATCACGCCGACCATGTTCTGTGCCGGTGGCGCGACCAACAAGGACTCGTGCCAGGGCGACTCGGGTGGACCGATCATCCTCGAGCAGACCTCGCAGGACCTGCTCATCGGTGTTGTGTCGTGGGGTGACGGCTGTGGCCGCACCAACAAGCCGGGCGTGTACTCGAAGGTGTCGTACGTCAAGAGCTGGATCCAGGCGAACGCGCCGAACGCGACGTGGGTGTAACTAATGAAGTGGGAGGATTGAATGGGCGCTGGTCACTCTGTTTGGTGGGGCCGTTTTGAAGCGTCGAGTATCTAGTGTCGTATGCAATAAACTAAATGTAGTACCGGTCTTCGATCACTTGAGATTGCTCAGTTGTTGTTGTTGAAAGTTGGAGTGTAGTGGGTTACCACTGTGTGAACGCCTACAGCGAGATTGCTCAGTGGCATCAGCAGTCTCCTTTTTGTGGTATGCTTGTATCTTCGCAATTCAAATCTGCGTAAGGTAAGGAAGGGGGGAGAGAGTCAATGGGAGAGACTTTGCATTGAGTTCTCGTTTTGCTGCCGTGTGTGGGAAGAAAAGCTTCGATTAACGTTACAAGACAGTACAGTCTCGACGGCATGGATGTAGCAACGTTTGACTTGGGTCAGCAACCTCAAAGTGCGGGTCTACTACCAAAGAATGTACAGATCATTGCAGTTGAAGCCGTTCTAGACTATTCTAGAGCAGCTGTGCAGGACGTGTGGCTAGCGAGCATCACGTAGCTGGGAGTAGAGGGCTAGTACTTCGATCTACCGTAAAATGACTTCGCGATTCGACTCGTACCTGACAGTGCGTGGGGAGGCCGCTCTGCGGAACACTTAAGCGATTCGTGTAAGTACGATAAGTGTGCGATCGTGATCTCATGATCTCTTGCAACATGTTTTTTTTTTTTTTTTTTTTTATTTCCAGGAGTTAGATTGTCAGTACAGCTAAGGTGACTGCCCGTCATATCGACTCCTCGTCGGTATCTAGTGCGACCGTGTGCGTTTGCGCTTGGGTGGGATTGAGACTGCCTCCTGTTCGCGAATGGCCCGTTGGATGTCTTTTCTCAGGTCGTGTCGTGGGGTGATTGGTCGGTGCGCATGTGACGCGTCGTTATCGAGGTAGGTCTGAACGGTTGAGTCGATGTCTGTCCATACGACAGTCGCGTGCTGGGTTGTGTTTGTATCCATAGCCACATTGGCGAGGTGGTCGGCCATTTTGTTGCCGGTCCGGAGGGTGTGTCGTACCGTCACCCGTGCGAGCGAACTCAGGAGTCGCGTCGTTCGGCGACGGTGTCGATCTAATCGTCCGGATTTGCATCTGGTGAGGCCCGTGATCTGTCTCAGTACGAGTTCACTGTCTCCGATAATGGTGATGTCAACTGTCTGGTTCTCATAACGCCGCACGCATTCTTGGACACCATAGTTCATTGCAATGTGTTCTGCCTCGTTGTTGGTGTTGTGCGGGCCGACGTATATAGACGCCCACCATGTGAGCTTCCACTCTGCTTCTGACGGTAGTCGCTCGAGTATGACGCAACCGCTACCAGCCTCTCCAGGGTTGCCCCTGGCTCCTCCGTCAAAATAGAGTCGGACTTCTCTGTGCACTTCTTGTGTCCGGGGGGCTGTCGTGCGGAGTTGGCTCCAATAGCTTAAGATCGTGCGGTGGGTGAACTTCCCTCGATCTCTGGGTCTGGATATAGATACACAGCATCCAGCTGCTTCTCTGCTGCCGCCCAGAGTGAATTGGAGTACTGGTTGGGTGTTGATCTCTTGCAACATGTTCAGTCGACACCGCTGTGGTGTGAGGAAACGCTATTCGAAACCGAGAGCGGTCGTGTGTAGAGCTGACTTGCAACGACAAACATTTTGAAGCCATTCTGATCTGTACGTTCCGTCGGACCACTTCAGAGCAAGGGGATCTTTGGAATGAATGCCATGGGTATCCAGGGAGGGGCGGTTACGTGGGAGGGGGGAACGAGATATTTGACGAGGTGGTCGTTATGGTGAATGACGAAGAAGATGATATGCTGCTAAAATGTTTTGAGAGATGAATCTAGCAGTAACCCACTTTCACAGAGTGCTTCAAGGTGAAATCCGGTGGATTTATCGCGTCTAGCGCGACGCTTCTCGCATTACTAAAATCCAGGTTGGCCATTTTTTCTCCATCCGTGATATGCGATGCGCCATAGGGGAGTGCGATGGCGCATCTCATGGGGAAAGAAGTCGATGGCGGAGCGAGAGGCATTTGTTGTTTGGGTGCCAGTGGGCCACTGGGGATTTGACGGTTGAGAGCTCACGAGGAAAACACTTCGAGAAGTTAAGCCTAGCACCCAGTCGGTGAACCAAGGCATTGGCAGGCCCTTTCTTCTGGCCAAGTGCTGAAACGACCCAGTTACAACAACGACGAAGGAGAGAGACGTGGGAAACCCCGACGAGCTGGACTCAATCATCGACAGAGTTAGCACGTTTGCCCGGAAGCGTTGACTAACTCATTTGTTGGCGCGAACGCAAGGCGGTCCACTCGGCCACGGACACGGCGTCTCCGTCTCTCCATCTCGTGTCCATCGAAGGCGGCATACTCATCACGACTGAAGTTCGTCGGGAGTTGTTGAGGATACGTTATATGTGCTGTGTGGTTGTTCAGGGGTGGCTGCAGACTCGCCCAAGAGGCAACGTATGCAAGCCTTGCGATTGAAGTGATCGCTGGCGTTGAGACGGCACGTAGAATAAACAGTTACAGTTGCATCCAAAAGGATATATGAGAATGGCTTCAAGCAAAGGTCACTTCTGACGCGGCACTTCTCTTTGAATCTGCTGATTTCGTACAGTACTGTACTTGATGCTCTCCATATTATTTGATGAGATTCCGTTGACAATGGAAGGCTCTTGTCGGTAGGTTCGTAGTCAGGCACACCGACTGAAGACAGACATGAAACCTGTCAAAATCGGCACACCCATCTTAACTACAATTTCCAAAGGCCTCAGTCGCGAAGCCACCAGGATATCGCTGTCTATTTTGCCATCGCTCCCTCAACAAGCTTCTTGTCTCCGATGAATGCCCTCATTGCTCAAGTCGCTTCGAAGGAGGAAGAATGAACACTCTCAAGCACAAGCTCGAGTCGCTCGACTCGGTCGTATTCATGGACCCCATTGCGTCGCCGGCCAGCTCCCAGCCCTCCGCAACGCCTGTACGCCACTACGTCCCCCAGTTGCAAACACGGCTCACGGTCTCGGTGTCCATCCGCCGAGGACGAGTGCTGCTCGTGACGGTGCTCGGCGTCGGTCTCATTGTCGCGTTTGTGGTCACATTTCAGCGCGGCTTTGAGGTCTCGCGCTTTGAGACCGATGAAAAAAACGCCACAGCACGCGCCAAACTGCTCGATGACTACAACTCGTACTCGGGTAACGCAGCGTCGGCATTTAGTAAGCCCATGGAAGTCATGGTGGCCGTGCTCGTGCAAATCGTGACACTGCGGTTCCTGGCGCACAAGTTCACGCAGGCGACAGTGAGCTGGAAACTCTGGCCGACGGTGCTCGTGTTTGCCGCGGGCATTGGCTACCTCATCAGCAACGCCTTCAACGCGCTCAACGTCCAGCTCCGTCCACAAGAAGTCCGCGCCGTAGTCTCAACGAGCGATCTCTCCGTGTCGACACAGCTGAGCGAAAGTATCATTGGGAGGACCACGACTGTGAACAACACTGTCTCGGAGCTATCGCCAGCGAATCTGGTCTCCAATACGGTGCTACGGAACATCGTGCTGCCGCGCGTGGCACTTAAGCAAGATATTTGCAATTGGGACGAGACGCGATACGAGTCGAGCGGCGACCCGAATCCCCTGCCCACGATCGACTTCGGGTTCACCCAGCGCGACTGGCAGAGCCGTGTGCTGCAGGAAGCCTTACCGTCCAAGACGCTACGTGTTGTCGTGAACCCGACCGACAGCTCTGTGAATAGCGGCGTCAAGAGCGCTGACCTCCCCATGAACGCTTCGCTGGCAGCCGACCTGTTCCTGTACATGATGACCGTGGCGCCCAGGTACTTTCCGTGGGGGGAAGTCGACGCATATTTGGGCAAAGATGACTCAAGTAAACAACACCCGGAGATGGCGCCTAACCAATCTAATGCAATGTCGCACGCTCAAGCAACAGGTCTGCTGCCTCTATCACCTGAGGCTGACGAAGCGATGCAGCGTGACTGGTTCCTTCGTGCGAGTGTCGCTGCCGTGACGCGCCAGTTCCGCAACGCGACAAACACATCACGCGACGACATCGTTATGACATTTTCCCATGTAGATATCTCCCCGACAATCACATTCGACGCGGTGACATTTGAGGTGGACCTCGACCCTAGTCTACTGGTGACCACACCATCAACGAATCCGCGGCTCACCCAAATGTATCAGGCAAGCAGCCCTGGCTCCGCGCAAGACTGCGGACCGTGGCCAGCTGTTTGCCTGCTGCGCTCATCGGGATCGACGATCTCGGCGACCGATCCACCTCAACACGTGCGTGCGTTTAGCTCATGTATGGACCCAAGCGGCAACGACAAACTGCAATCTACACAACGCGGCAGTTCCTACTTCAACTGCAGCAATGCCTCCACAACATCCATCATGATCTCGTCGTTGGGAAAGCGATTCATGGCAGACTCTATCACGCAAAACAAGTCGGACAATGCAGATCACGACGACGGAGGTGGGAAGCCAGCACTCATCACTAACTTGCGAAAAATCTACACGTTCACCATTGGTCGTCTGTCGTGGAAACTTGAGGATCTCTCGACTGTCTTCCACGCGGATTGCAACGACTCGGACAGCCGCTGTATGGGTCTCCAGCTGCCGCTCTTGCCGTCATCATTGAGCTCAGACGGCTTAGTAACTCAGCCTGACCAACACCTTGTCGTGAGCGCTGACGCGCTACCGACTAACGCCATCGTGCCTTCCACACATATTTTCGTATTCAAACCTCGTTCTGTGCCGTTAGTTGAGGTAAGTACGTTTGTCCGAGAAGTGCTACTACCTCACAATGTCGATCGAGTCAACTGGACCAACCAGACCGTGTCGACAGCCTGCGACGCCGACATCGAGTCGGTACTATTCACTCAAGTCAACAACCACATGTACATTGAACACGGCTTCCAGACTGCCTACACGGCTGCGACCTTCTTCTTGTTTCAGAATGCCGCCGTCAAAGACGCAGTGCAACTAGCCGCGAACAAGGCGACGCTTAAGTTCGACCTCAACACCCAGGACGTCGTCGTGTGGATTTCGGTGCCGACTCAGAATGCGTGGCTCTCCTTCGCAGGCTGCGCACTGCTCGTGCTTGCTGTTGTGATTGCAGTCTTCTTGCCGACTCTCCTCCCATCCAGCATCAGTGATCCACTCGCAGCCATCACAGCTCCGCAGACCATCGCGCGCGTGATGCTCGACAGCCAGCAGTTCCCCATGATGCTGCTGCATCGGCGCGTGGTCGAGCAGTCGGAGGCGCAGCGCGTGCGGCTTCTGGACGATTTCGACATCACGGAGCTCACGCTGGCCCACCAGGATGACTACCAGCGCGTCACCGCTGTTGAAGAGCTTTGACTCGGATGGAGACCGCCTTTCTCGCGCGAGTGATGGTCGTACCTTCATTTTTTTGGGCGAAGCCCCTATCAAATTGCAAGTCTCGCCGAGTTCTCGGCTCGAGAGTGGCTGGGGTACCCAGGTTGTTATGAAATGTGCAGTTGAGTTATCCGTGAGCAAGTGCGCGTGGTTGACAAAGTAGAGATTCAGGCACATACGTTGATTTACAAGATTTAGAACAGCAATAATCTATGAAATTGTGCGAATGTGGAATGAGACAGAAGTTGAAGCCGGTTGTCTTCAGCGAGCACCTCTGCATTTGGCTGGAAGTAGTCGAAATCATCATCGGTAGGTCGATTTCCGAGCCAATGAAGGCCCTGCCGTGTCCGTATCCGTGAAAGCGAAACGTACAGGGCGTGACGATCGACGTTGTGGACGTTTCGGGGGCGGAGGTTGGTGACTGCGATGGAGTCTCGTGCTTCGCCTTGAACGCCATGAACTGTAGTACCAAAAGATGGCACAAGTGGGAAGCCTTTGACGGACACCGATCGATCTCCAATGCGAATCGATGCAGTGATTTGCGATACTGGCATTACGGAATCTGGCCATTCCTGTGGCATCAGCGGATATCGCGTGGATACAGGCGAATTGGAGAGATTCACATAGATGTTGTTTGGTTGAAATGACGCAAACCAAGTCTCATCCCCTTGTCGGGTGAAGGTTGTATCGTCAGGCCAATCTATGTGGTGGATTGTCCCGCATGCACCGTTGACAATCCCCTTCTCAACGCATTCGTTTGACTTTACGCGAACTGGAATTCCTGTTTTCGTATAGAACTTTAATGATAATGTCCTGGATGCGATAGTGATGTTACATACCGATGTAGACGTGGAGGAAGATGGGAATGTTGCCGGTTCTGTTGTCAGGAAGATCTTTTAGGATCGTCCATTCTGTGGGTGAGAGTGTTCTTGAGCAGAGATGGTGTAAACTTTGCGGTCACCGGCGAAGGTACGAATTGCTAGATTGATTGCTGTTGCGTTGATCGTTGTTCTGGTGGTGTTGTCAGTCGAGATCGTTTGTACCAAGCCAGGTGGGATGTGGCTGGACGTGATTGAGTAGTCTGGCAAGTCGTGGATGAACTGACGCAACTCTTGTGGCCACTTGCCGAGTCGTCCTGCCGCGAGCCATTCTCCCCAAAAGGTATCTTGAGTGAAGCGCATGTTGTTTGTCGAGTAGATCACCTTAGTAATACCACGGTAGACTTGTTGGCCGTGTAGTTGAGGCGTCGTCAACGACGCCTCAGGGTCATAACTAGTAGACTGCTGCTGCGTTACAGATCTCATTGTCTCGGCCGTGAGGATGTTATCATCATCGAGACAGCAATCATCTTCGTCGCTGCTGTCGTCATCTTCATTCCGCTGCCGAGCACGATATTGAGCAGCCATGTGCAAACACGTGTAGTATTGTTGGTGGCGCTCGAGTGCTCGTGCGGTATTTGGATTTTCACTTGGATTCCACCGGTCGAAGTGTGCTTTTGCAGAGTCGGACCCATTCAGAATAGAACGCGCCGACCAGAACGGCTTGTACAACAAAGCTGACACGCGGTAGTACAGTTCTGTTTGATCGATGTAATTTCATTGCCAAGGCGTGTTGCGTCCGGAAGGCGACGGTCAACGATCTTTGGCACACGTGGATACTCGAAGTATGTGATGTTGTGGGACTTGAGATGCGCGCGAAGTAGAGCTGGATCAGATGACGTGAAGTCACACTGGCGGCTACTAGTGGTTGGTCGTCCTTTTCTATGAAACCAGCAGCAATACTCGTACCAAGAGTAGTTTTCCAAGCATGTGAGTCACCGAATGTATTTGAGAATTGAAGTCTCGGTGTACAACTGGTTATCACGACTCACAACGGTTGCTTCGACTGGAACGCCATCGAGGATGTTGAGAGCCTCAAGGAGAACGAGGCGCTCGAACTTACAGCTAAACGTGACGGCTTCACCTGCCATAATGATCGCAGTAGCTAACGGACCGCCCAGCTCCATGACACTAGAGTTTGCATATGCCAGTGATAATAGTCGACCAATTCCAAGGGAGTACTGTGTGGCTGTCATTGTCGATTCGCGTTCGATACGCTTCTTGAACGCCATTTCAACGATAGCTACGTTGTCCAGCACTGTTTGTTGTTTGACTGTATACTGGAGAGCATATCGTGCAGCTTGCAGCCCATGGCCCGAACACAGAATTCTTGCATCCATGTTGAAGTGGAAGATTCGACGCCAGAGTGGGATGTACGTGTTCAGCCACTGGTTTCCAATACGTCGACGATACTCAACCTCGTCATGTTTGTTGAAAGCAGTGATTGCAACGATTTTGCGAAAGAAACGGTAGCGACATCTGGAACAGGATTTTCCTTTTGTACATGAACTTGTGTGCGTGAACAGATGCACTTGATCCATGAGAAGCAGACGGCTGAGTTGTACATCAGACGTCTCCTTGTCAAGAGATAGCCCGCCAAGCCGCAAACGTATCTCATTCACAGCGGAAGCTGTACTTTCAAGCTTGTTGTTGTCTGGTAACTGACTCCATTTCTTTTCGATGTACGCAGACGTCAGATCGAGCTCAGAGAAACGACGATTGCATTCATCACAACTTGCAACCATAGGCGCTGGTACAGTATGCTTCAGTAAGTGCTTGTATTTCTTATCGATGGCGAGGGGTGTGAGAGGAGCTGCACATTCTGCGTCTGGGCATCGTGGTGTGTCCATCGAGTTGTACACTGGCAATCTGCTGAAAAAAGGGATGAACAATACTTCACAAATCTCACGGAAAGTTCAGGACTTGCAACTAGTCTCTCCGAGTCTGACTGAGTTCGTGGTAACCCAGCTACCCATGCGACACCATGATGATGAATGAATAACCGCCCCTGCTGCTCTACCGCAAAAACAAATGCCTCGACGAAGCCGAAGATGCCACGCTGAGATTTCGGTCTGTTTGTCTTCATATCCCAGCCGAACAGAATATCAATTAACAGTTCACTACAGAGTTTGTAGTACTGAGCTTGGACCACAGTGTTGCCCATGATGAGACGAGAAATTTGTGAGCTGCACGGCATATTCCGCTGGATACATTGTGACAGATTCTGAGGGCGTCCACCTGGAAGCTCGTGGCCCGACCAAAATGCACACGTGATGGAGCAGTCTGGATTCGGCGTCAATGTCCAAAACACCGAAGGAGCACCGTACAGTATGGTCATCGCATCAACT
Source organism: Pythium myriotylum (assembly GCA_023091665.1). Classification (NCBI taxonomy): domain Eukaryota; phylum Oomycota; class Peronosporomycetes; order Pythiales; family Pythiaceae; genus Pythium; species Pythium myriotylum. The sequence continues at coordinate 244,884 of JALJCQ010000021.1, read as the reverse complement.
TTTCGGGTCATAGCCTGTCGCTCTTCATTACTTCCCCACATCTTGGAGGTACTTGCATTAATAGACTTGAGCACACGGTTTGCTAGATTTGATTCTGGACTTGGCGTGTATACTCGACCTTGTTTCCACGCGTCTCGCTGCCTTGCCCTATTCGACATCACCGTCTGCAACTGCGCTGGAGTAATCGTCACTGCGGTCGTAGCAAGTGCTGGATCTTGACCAACGCGAAGATAAACACCACTCTTTACACGTAACGTAGATAGATAGTCAAACATCACGAGCTTGAACATGGCGTCTTCCGCAAACTTGTTCGTTGAAACGTTGAGGTAATTCCAGACCACGTCGCGCTTCGAGTAAGTGTGACTCCTTTGCATGGAAAACCCCCCCGTACCGAATGGCAGAAGATGCACAAACATTCGCTCCATGTAGTGTGGGTCCGAACTCTTGAGAAGAACCGAGGATCTGCGGGCAACGTACGTCTTGGTGCCGTTCACGCGAAGCTGTCCGGGCATTGCACGCGAGGCCTGCGTTTTGAGAGTAACACCACCTTCACCCTTCCTTGGTTGCTGTTGCAGTTTGGCTGCTCACCCTTTCGTTGCAATCCTGGTGCCTAATCACGACGGAGTGCAGTTGCTGATTGTGTGGCGTAGCAAATCATCGGGTAGCATAGTTAATTCTCGAGGGATGATTGGCCAGTTCGTTTAAAATGTACATTTCCAAACGTACAGCACCTGCCCACTCTTTCAATGTGTCGCGAACTGTCGTCATGAGCATCTTTCGTTGTTACGTCAAGTTAGTCGTCCACTCGCAACGGCATCACACGTGTGCGACGAAACTCGTCTCGTGGTGCAAGTGGCCTTCAAGACACTCGCCCAACCATTCTTCACGCCGTAAACCGAATCACAGTCAGAGCACACGGTAGCATCCGCGATGAGATACAGGAACACCACGATATTCGAGTGGTTGAGCCAAGCTCGCTGTGCACCAGGGCAAACCGCCAAGAACCATTGGAGCACCGGAGCACGGAGCTCCGTGGCGATGGAACAAGTCTTTCTCCCTTCATTATCGCCGAATCAGTTTCCAGGTGGCAGAACGCGAGACGCGGTGTTTGTGAGCATGGTGCGCCTTGAGCTACGATCAGCTGATGATCCAGCGTCCGAGTGTGTGAAAACGCGAGTTCTCGATCCCAGTGAGGCTGTTCTCATCCTTAGCACGATGATCAGTCACCGCGTTGCACCATTGATGATAACGCTGAACCACAGTCAAGCTCACTATGAATGCCTGCGTTTGGACCAGCAATTATATTTGGAGTGGAGTCAACGCGATGAAAACGGCCACGACATGAGAGACCGTCTAGATCTGGCGCTCTGTGATTTATCACTGTATGTCGCCCCACGTGAAAGTTCAGCAAGTCTACAAGAGCAAGACAACCAAAATCAAATCGACTCGACCGACGTGCGATATCAAACCAACTCAGAAGAGCTACGACGTGGACGGTACGTGCCGAACTTCTTAAAGCCAGATTGTGGTAGATTTTGATGCATCTGTCGTTGTAGGGGCGTGCCATCGTCAACTCAAGAAGTGCAAGACAGATATCCAGCGCAAGAAAATGAAGATGCTGAAGCAAAGACAAGGAGAAAGCGCAACATGAGTGCTGCCATGAGACGGATGCGAGATAGACGGCAAAGGGCAGAACAAGCTCCGAAAACAACAATTTCCACCGACAATGTGGATGACGAAGAACGCCATACAGTTGACGAGCCTCCCCATGCCTCAATCGAGGTTAAATGGGAAAAACATCGTCAACGAGAGGCACAGCGTCGATCAAACATGTCCGAAGGAGAAGTCGAGGCATACCCGCAAAGCGAATAAGGACAAGAAGAAACAGGCAAATCCAGTCGGCTTATGTATTGCTCTTGCATCGATAGACGAGTTCGAAGAGAGTGCGAGGGTTATTGGCGCGGATATCGGCCCAAGTGGTCGACATCTTCTCATTGAGATGACATTCGAGTGCCCGTACTGCGGTGCTCTCGACTGGAAGCAGCCCAAGAACCAAGTTAACACGCGGTGCTGTCTCAACGGTGCAATTGAAGGACCAAATTTCGACTATGTCCCGGAAATACTGAGAGAAATGTTTCAGCATCCGCTCTTTCGGGTTAACGCACGGAAGTACAACCTTATCTTTCAGTTCACATCGACAGGAGCGGTTGTGAACCAGCATTTCGCAAGCCGAGAAGGTGGCGTATCCACGCATGTTCGCTCAAGTGTATATATTCGATGGGAACATGCAGTATGATCTTCGAACAGAGCACCCTGAGCTTGGGCTCAACGATCACTTCATCAAGTTATTGACCGACTATATCAACGAGCACAACGAGTACGCCAAGGCATTCGTTCGCGCGGGACAGTTCATGATCGAGAATCCCGGCCGCCATATCCACCTTAAACTACATGAGCGAGGCGACACAGACCCTCGAACACACAACTTACCGAAGGTTTCTGAAGTAGCCGCTCTTATTGTGGACGACGAGTATCTGGAGGAAGGTCGAGACATCATCGTACGCATGAAACCAACGAAGGACCCAGTCACAGGGAAAATTCATGCGTTACAAAGGATCAGCGAGCTTCACGAGTGCTACGATCCTATGGCTTGGCCGATCGTGTATCTGAGAGGTGAGCCAGGCCTCAATCCTATCAAGAGCAGAATGCCGAAGGACGGCCAGAAGAAGAACATTGATTTCGGCGAAGAATCATCTGAAGACGACCAAGACAACATTGACGACGACTCAGGGAAAGAAGATGATAGTGTCGAAGTGGTAAACGAACTGGAAGCCGAGAGCAAGACCGAAGATGATGGTGTAGAAGAAATGGCAATCGTCGTCCAGGGCCCTGCGGCGCCCAAGAAGCGTGCGAAGATTACATTTTGTCGGTGGATCCGCTACCAGCTCTTCTTTCGCAAGTCTCGATACAACCACTTGCATCAATTTGGTCCTCTTCTTCAGGAGATCTGCGTTGATCAGTTTGCCAAGATTATCACAAGTGATCTTCAGTATGCGCGCAAAAACCAAAGGCAGTTGCGCGCAGACTTATACCATGGCTTGATCGATCGATTCCGACGAGATCTGGACTGGACACTATCTCGCGAAGCGGTTCTCAACTCTGGCAAGTTCAACATTCTCCCGGCTAAGTTTGTCGGCAGCCCGCGATATATGGATCAGGTTTACCAGGATTCCATGGCAATCGTTCGGACATATGGCACACCAGATGCCTTTGTTACAGTGACTTGCAATCCAAAGTGGGAAGAGATCGAACGGGAGTTGGAGTACGGTCAAAAAGCTGAAGACCGTCCTGAACTGGTGGCAAGAGTCTTCAACGAGAAGTTGAAGGCTATTCTCCATGATATTCTCAAGAAACACATCTTTGGTAAGGTGCTCGCGTACATATACGTGATTGAGTACCAGAAACGAGGTCTTCCACACGCGCACATTTTGCTGATCTTCCACAAGGAGTACAAGCCTCGAACCACCGCCGATTTTGATCGTTTTGTATCGGCAGAGATTCCAGATAGAGAGAAGAACCCGTGACTGTACCAGACCGTTCGACGGTGCATGCTGCATGGACCGTGCGGCGAAGGCTACGAAGATGTACTGTGCATGAAGGATGGGAAGTGCTCTAAGAAGTATCCACGACCATTTCGAGAGACAACCACAATAGATCGCAATGGCGTGGTGTTCAAGCGACCCAACAACCAGCGGACAATTCTGAACAAGAACCGTGGTACAGACGAAGAAGAAGAAGAAGTTGTCGACGAGAAGAAAGACAAGAAAGGCAAGTCGAAGTTTGCCTTTGACAATCGACACGTTGTTCCATACAACCCTTACCTCTCCTCGAAGTACGAGTGCCACATCAACATTGATTTGGTGATTGGAGATAAGGCGGTCAAGTATCTCCACAAGTATCTTTACAAGGGAAGCGACCGTGTTACGTTGTCTGTTGACGAGAAGTACGACGAGATCTCTCGGTATGCAAACAGCATGTACGTGTGCGCGATTGAGGCAGCGTGGAGAATCTTGAGCGTCCCAATGAATGGAAGATCCCACTCCGTGCAGATGCTTGCGGTCCATCTAAAAGACAATCAGCAGGTGCAGTATTGTCAAGGCGATAAGCTGGAGACAATTGAAGCGCGCGGCGAAACGACTCTAACACAATACTTCCAGACAAACGCAAGAGATCCAGCCGCAAGAGAGATACTCTACGCCGACTTCCCAAAGCATTACGTTTGGACTACACAGAACAAGCGGAAGATCTGGAAACCACGAAAGCGAGGTGGTGATTCCAAAATTGGTAGAATGGTGAGCTGTTCGCCAAGAGATCGAGAAAGATACTTCATGCGCCTCATTTTCTGCTATCGAAAGGGTGCAACGTCTTTTGAGGATCTTCGCACCGTGGATGGAAAGGTCTACAACACATACGCCGACGCTGCAGTGGCTGCTGGCTATGCTGAGGACGACAATCACTGTCACAACTGCATGAAAGAAGCCGCAACGTTCAAGATGCCACGCCAATTGCGTCAACTGTTTGCAATGCTGTTGGCTCATTCGTCCCCACTGGATCCAGCGAAGCTCTGGGGAGATTTCCTCGAAGACATGTCTGAAGACTTCGGAGACTCCGAACTGGCGTCCGTTAGACTCAAGGTACTTCACGACATCGAAGACAGTTTAGTGAGTGCAGGGATGTCTCTCACAGGCTTTCCTATGCTCCCGCAAATTGCCGAGACGCATGATGCAGCTATGGAAGAGGCGCCAACGACAGACAGCAGCATCCGCAACGATGCCGACGACTGGATGATTGAAAACGAACTGTCGTACGATCCGGATACACTGTCTCGAACTGTTGCTCAGTCACGAACTTTAATGAAGACCAACAAGCTGTGTACTCACGTGTTGTTGATCCTGTCGAAGGCCGAGGATCCAACCGACTGTTTTTCTTGGACGGACCTGGAGGGACATGTAAATCGTATGTCCTCGAGACAATCCTGGCAACTGTACGACAGAAGAAGAAGATTGCATTGGCAGTTGCTACAAGTGGCATTGCAGCATTGTTACTGACCGGAGGAAGAACAGCGCATTCGAGATTCCATCTTTCCCTCAAGCTACATAGTCGTAGCACATGCTTCATGTCAGCGGACTCGCCATCAGGAAGGTTGATGAAAGAAACGGCGTTGATAGTGTGGGACGAAGCTCCAATGCAGCATCGCCACGCATTCGAAGCTGTTGACCGCACACTTCGATCGCTAATGGACACTCCTCTCACTCCATTCGGCGGAAAAGTCGTAGTTCTTGCCGGTGACTTCCGACAGATCCTTCCTGTTGTCCATGGAGGAGATGCAGGACAGATCATTGATGCATGCATCCAGAAATCGCGACGGTGGCCATTCTTTAGAACGGTGCGCTTACGAGAGAACATGCGCGTGAAAACGGCGATGGATCCGCATGCGGGAGCAGAGATGACAGCTTTCACGGAACTTTTGCTCGAGATCGGTGAAGGTAGACATTACAAAGACAAGTCTGTCGGCAATGACTACTGCCGGCTGCCCAAAGACATGTTCCTTGGCGAACCACCAGTCGGTAGGGGCATATCCTCCCAATTGATATCTCATGTCTATGGTGACATCGCGGATCGATACAAAGAACCGTCATACTTTGCAGAGCGTGCCATCCTCGCCCCGTGGAACGCGGATGTGGATGATATGAACAACAAGGTTCTTGAAATGCTCCAAGTAAAGACAGCTGAGGACGAATACGTGTACCTTTCACAGGATTCAGTTGCAGAGAGCGAAGACAGTGACGTAGGAACGTCGTATCCTACAGAGTTTCTCAATACGCTTTCGTTTGGAGGGCTCCCACCTCACAAGCTGCATCTCAAAGTGGGTGCAATTGTAATGCTCTTACGCAACCTTCAAGGCGATCGCGGACTATGCAACGGGACAAGACTTCAGATCTGCCGATTGAAGCCGACTCTAATTGATGCGATGATCCTCAACGGTAGAGGAACTGGGAACAGAGTGATCATTCCTCGCCTCGAATTGACTTCAAGTGATTCTAAGCTCCCATTCCAACTCACAAGACGTCAGTTGCCAGTCAAGCTTGCTTTTGCGATGACGATCTACAAGGCGCAAGGCCAAACAATTCCGTACCTGGGTCTCTTTCTACCGAGACCTATCTTCGCTCACGGCCAACTGTATGTCGCCCTCTCCAGGGTTTCCTCTCAGGCAAGGATCAAAATTGCAATCCAAGATCCAGTCAAAGAAGACGAAGACGGAACGTTTGTCAAGAACATCGTGTACGGAGAGGTAATTCAAGGCCATCTTGGTCCAAGTGAACCATAAACAAATACGTAGGAGTAGGTCCAGCAGCACTTGGCTAGACGTAGGATCCTTATACGGGCGCCGAACTAGAACCAACTGTGTATTGATGTATATTGTGCTGCAATAAACGAATTGATGAATCCACCGATGCTTTTGTCACTTCAACACAAACACTTCAACGTCAATACTGTTGTGGGTTCAACAATACAAATTACAAAAGTGGGTGTACTTTTACAGTCACCAACAGGGGTTGCCGAAGGCAACCCGAAAAATGCCGCAGCGCTTGCGCTGCGCCACCTTTTCCCCATAGCAAAACATGTTATATCCCCACCAACCCAGCATGTGCAAACTGAAGTGCCCGCGGAGCGGGCACCCCCCACCTAGTTGATCTTAAGTCGATACTTAAGCCCTTAAGTGCGACTTTTTTTACGCATACGGCCAAGGACCCCACTGGCGGTACTACGCCAAAATTCTTGAAGTTTCCGCGGAGAATCAATTTTCTCGACGAATTGTCCCAAAACTGTGCAACCAACACGAACAGTCAGTATGCACTTGCACAGTTTACAATTTCTGGACGTTTTCACCTTCGTTTCCTCCTTCACTGTTGGGTAATAAGCTGGGTACCCCAGCCACCGACGTGTAACCACGAGTAACCGTGGGTTGTTCCTCAGCAAACTCACCGGTCTAAGAGCATTAATCCTTCGAGCCCGGATTCCTGTATTATACAGGCTGCCCCAAAATGCTTATCCTGTATAATACAGGATAAGAATTTTTAAACTTGGTTTCACTATGGGAGGTCATCCCTCCCATACTGAGTTCAAGTCAACTGGTTGTTTCTAGGGCTAGGTTCTATCTCCGGTTATGCACGACTGTGGACCCTAGAAGAAAAGACACAGATGTCAAAGCGACAGGGGTCAGAAGCAAGTTACGTTCCTGCAATCCGGGAGACATGAGAGCTTTTGGTGATTTCTTGAAATTGTTTTGTCAGATCACGGTGGAGTACGGTGATAGAGTCAAAAAGAGGGAGACGTGTAATAGTTTGTGCAAGATTTTATTGTTGGGTACGATTGTTCTTCCGGGAAGGATGATTTATCGGACCTGAAGAACTACACGTACTGTGGATTTGCACGTGTTTGTGTCCGTCAAGTGGAGGGATGTAACCAGGTTACATTTCGTAAACGTTGAGGCTTCCCTCGCCGTTGAACGTCTAGAATACAACTCACTTTGTCCCTCCTTTGGCCAAAATGCTCATATTCTTGCAGCTTCATCATGTCAAAAATAATCGTGTTGAATACTATACGCAAAATTCAAGGCCAGACCTGTGATACTGTCGTCTTCAATCATAGCTGCGTAAAGTCGAGTGTGTCGGCATACGTTGCTTTATTTCGTGTTCATTCCAGAATGAACACGTACTTGTCTGCACCGATGACTCGTGCTCAGCTAGCTAAATCCGATCAAGCCAGACTCATCGACGACGCTGAAACTAAACGAGTTGAACTCGTCGAACGAGAGTCCAATGTCTCGTCGACGACACCCGGGTCGAGCACGACGACGATGACGACGACCACCACACCGATCGAGCCTTCAACGACGACATCAATCACTCCTGGCACGAGCACGACGACGACGTCGACGACGCCTGGCACAAGTACGACCACGACATCGTCGTCACCGCCATCGGAGCCGACGACGAAGACATCGACGACTCCGGGCACGAGTAGCACTACCACGTCGACGACGCTTGGCACGGGCTCCACGACGACCAGTACGACCCCTGGTACGAGTTCTACGTCTGTGGACACGACGCCGGGAACCAGCTCGATGTCTGTGAACACGACGCCCGGCACAAGCTCGACCACGATCTCGACCACGCCAGGCACGAGCACTACGCCAACGTCGACGACGCCTGGCGCTCCTAAGACGCCATGCCCGAGCAAGGGTGTACCGCGCTCGCTCCGTGGGTAGAGCTGGGTGTGCGGATCTGCCTGGTGAGTCCGCCGTAGAGTGCGGCGTTTGACCGCTGGAGTGTTTGATGTGGAACAAAGTGGCGGCTGTGGTCGCGCGTAGATGGAATGTCAAGTCAGATTGTAGTATGTTTCTATAGAATTGGAATGAAAGTTCACGTGTTTGCCAACTTACAGTATGGCCCCTTCCCTCCACCACGCCATCTTCGGGTAACGACTGCCATACACGCCGCCTCGCGCGTGGGAGCTCGCTACAACGTCACCACCCACCGCGTAGAACGGAAAATGGAAAATGGATCATTTTGCTGGGCATAAATGAAATGAAATTTTGCTGCACATAAATGAGATTTTACGATTTTTTGTACCGGTATAAACAGAATTCAACGTACGACGTTCCCATTGGATAATATGCAGAAGTGGGCAGCGGGGCTTCGACCAGTTAGCAGCCTAGCGCAGCGGTGATGCTCTCTAGTAGTATGATATGCAAATTATATCTTGAAATTGGTGTCTTTTCATCGCTATAGACGATAAATGTCGAAAATGAATATTCTATGTGAATGTTGACCCAGTCGGTCAAGAACGACATTCGTGTAACATTCTCTCCAGTTTTATTCTTTGAGACCATACTTAATCACCATGGCGGACGCCCTGGTGAACAACACGGCGGACACAGGAACTACCAGTCATGCGCATAACCACGAAGACTGGCTCTGCTACTCACACCTGCCCGAACTCGTCGTCTCCGACTCACCCCTAGCCAAATTGACCCACGGTAACTGGGATTGCAGCGACAAATACACTACTCTCGCTCAAAAGACTTCAACTTCGTCCTCATCACCATTTCTTTCCTTACTCTCAAGCCCGTCTTTGCTACGAAGGCGACAACATCCGGTACCATGCTGGGAGACGAAGCGTTCGTGACACCGCGCGTACAGGCTGCAAGTTCGCTGTCCGAAGTTCGTATAATTTGATGCCGTCCTTAATCGACTGCAAGCGGAGCGTGGCTAGTATTCCTGTGATCGATGTCTCGTGATTGTAGAAGTTGGGGGATGACTCTGATAAGCCGCGAGCTGAGGAAGCTGCCGGTAGTCTGGAATAGATCGTACGTCGTGTCATCTCCGGAGGTGTCGCTCCAGCTGGACGGCACATCGAAGCTGTTAGTCTGGTTCATGAGCACGCTGAGCATTAACACGAAGATGACGGAGCAGCGTCGCAACTATTGGCGCCGCCAACCTGAGGTACTCATTCGTTTCGGATAAAATTGCTCCGTGTGTGAATATCCTGGGCTTCCCGGGCAACGCACGGCATTAGTGAATCCTAATAGCTTGGAGGCTTGTACATGTAGGCCTTCTAGGTGTCAACTGGAGAGCCTTGTGAAGGCCACCACGGATTCAGGTCGTTATGAAGCCGATTCGACAAGCCACTTCCCTGGCTTGGTAATTAGGGTGGTCGATGGAGGGCACTGCACTCGGCAGGGTACCGTGCATGGCCATTTTCCGTGCCACCTTCTTATGGTTCCTTGTGTGGTGGATCCAGGTTGAGACGCCGAAACGATGAGCAAGTTTACACGCTTGTATGTAAAGGCGTGTTCCAGTAGACGTGGCTCGATTGATGAGCGCACACTTGCCATGACAACGTGCACGAGGTCTCGAGTAGTGGCACATCGTTCTTCAATACGCTTCTCATACTGTCTGCGGTCTCGACTCCGCTTCACGAGCGTAGCCTGGTCCCAAGACGTGAGACGTGGGGCCTTGATAATCTCATAGACGGGAGGGGGATTCATGTCCACGTCACCCTCATGGTCTACACGAGAGACTGGCATGGTTCGTGCTTGCGGTTGACTTGCTTGGTTGGCTAATGCCTGTGCTTGTGCTTGTCTGGGTTAGCCAAAGAATTCTTTATGGTATCCAGAAGGCAAATTGCAAAGTGAGATTCAAAGGTTAGTGATAATTCTACTTGCTGTTGCTGCGGATTGTGTATATGAACTGGGTTACCTTGTGGAGGCGGCCCCATGATGCAATGTTGAGTCGTGGCCAGTATCGAGGCTGATGATGGTGGCAGTGTGGTGTAGTGATGAGTTGAGGCTGATGTCTACGTTGATGACGGCAGCGAGAGAATGCTGTGAAGGTTTGGTTGCGGTTTATTGCTGTTGAGCTGATGCTGATGATGCTGTGTTGATGCTGTTGGTTGATAGATGCTGATGATGCTGCTGGTTGATTGATGATGATGGAGAGCGATTGCCTTGGTATGAGACGTTGTGACAAGGCTGTCCACACCACATTGCCCTCCAAACAGCCCACAGAGGAGGGTCGGCGGGACTCCAAGCTGCCCGCCTCCGCAAGCTTGCAAGACTGGAATCCACGATAGGCGAGTACTTGCAGACCAACTGTACAAGAGTGTTATCATCTGGATCGATGACGTTGTTGTATACGCCTAAGATGACGAGACGTACCTTGACAAACTGCATGCATTCTTCACGAAGCTCAGGTGACACAACCTCGAGCTCAGTGCAACCAAGTGTAACCAAGTGTACGGTGTACGCGAAGACGGTGACTTGGTGTGGACGCGTGATCGACGGTAATGGAACGGCACAAGATCCAGATCGTGTCCAGGCACTGACAACACTGCCGCTAACTACCAACGCCGGTGAACTACAATATTTCCTGTGTGCTGCTGGGTGGATGCTTGAGTCTATTGTCGACTACGCTCGCGTGTTAGAGCCATTGCAAAATAAGCTGGACACTGCACTTCACAATCGCAGCAAAAGGGCTCGTGACGCCAAGCAGGTGCCTCTGGAGTGGAACGATGATGAGATCGCGGCGTATGAGACTGCGAAGACCGTGCTGGCTAGTCCAAACCTTTTGTCATTCCCACGTGCCGACGCGCAAGTGTGTCTGTTTACAGATGCGTCTGATCTGGGGTAGGCGGCGATTGCTACTCAAGTGAACGAGTGGGATCCCACCAAGGCAGTGACAGAACAAAACCATGAACTGCTGACGTGGAAAGGTGGATGTTTTCGTGGCCCTCAAGCGAATTGGTCGGTGATTGAGAAAGAAGCCTACCCTATTGTGAAGGCATGTGGAGATCTCGAGTACTTGCTGCAATGACCAACTGGCTTCAGAATGTATTGCAACCACGCCAATTTGATCAAAGTGTTCGACCCAACCATGGAGACGAAGCAGCACGTGCGAGGTAAACTCCAACGGTGGTCGTTCAAGTTAGTGGGGTTGCAGTACGAGATTGAACACATCAGAGGAAGCGACAATCTATGGCCGGATGTGGTGTCACATCGGGGTCAACGTGCACAGCACGAGACTCCTGTGGGTGTCAAGGTGGCGCGAACTCAAGCCCGCGGTAACGTGTCGGTGTTGAGACCACTGCAGGATGGTGCTTTTGACTTGCCAACGGAAACTACCATTCTCGCATCACAGCAACAGCATCATGCCGAGCTCAGTGGCATCGACTATGAAGATGATGGTGGTCGGATCATGGTGGAAGGAAAGTTGTGGATTCCAACGACAGACAAGGACCTGTTCCAAGGCATTTTGATTATAGCTCACTGTGGCATCCAAGGACACCGTGGAGAAGATGTCATGGTTCACCAATTATCCCAGCACTACCATGTTGACCGAGTTACTTCACCTGAGCACACATTCATCGGCAAATGTCTGTTGTGCAAGCACGTCAAAGGTGGAAAATTGGTGCAACGTCCATGGAGTGAGAACTCGACAGCCACGACGAGGAACGAGGTACATGGGCCCAGCCTACGGTGACAGCAAGTATGTCCTCGTCCTGAAAGACGAACTCACCCACTTCTGCGAACTCGTGGCGTGTGCTCACCCACAAGTGAAACGGCAGCTGAAGCTGTCTTAAACTAGTACAAACGGTATGGCGCACCTGAACAATGGCAATCTGACCAAGGGAGCCATTTCAAAAACTCGTTGATGGCCGAGTTGTCCGAGCGTCTCAAGGGTGTCCAAGCTTTCACCCCTGTGTATTCTCCTTCGTTGAATGGTACGGTCGAGTGCCTCAACCGTGATCTACTACAAGTGGTGCGTGTTCTCCTCCTTGAAGCAAAGCTAGACACAAAGATTTGGTAATATATCCTGCCATTGGTACAAGCAAACATCAACCATGCACCCGTCGCCAGCCTAGCTCACATAGCACCAGTCGAACTCTTCACAGGGTTGCCCGCACCGACGGTTCTCGACGCGATCCTTAGCCCGTATGACTCTCGTGGAAAGTTCAGGTTGACCGACCTCTCTGTAGCTCCGGTTGAGGATGCTTTGGGTCAGCTTCGCTCGAGCCTGCATGATCTGCACAAGGATGTGGTGGAACTGAAGGAACGACGTCGCCTCAAGCAAATGACGATGAAGCGCCATGGGACCGATAGCAACTTTCATGTCGGTGACTACGTTCTCTGGTCTCGTGTTCACAATCGTCTTGATGGCAACAATTTGATGGTCCGTTGGGTTGGGGCCCTTTCGCGTTGTCGAGACACTTGAGTTCTCGTTTATCGTCCAACACTTACTCACGCATGCCAAACACGAGGTCCACGCAATCCGCCTCGAGCACTATGCTGACGCAAGTCTGGATGTCTTAGACGAAATCCGCCAGCACATCCGCCAGCATATTGCAGCTCAGGGTGGTCCTATGGCGGTGCGTGCGATCTTGGATCATCGCCGTAGCAATCTCACACGCCAGTGGTAGCTACTCGTCTCGTGGCGTGGTCTTCAAGCCGCTGAAGACCACCAACCGCAACCAAACCTTCACAGCATCGAGAGAATGCTATGAAGGTTTGCGGTTGGTTGCTGTTGGTTGCTGTTGAGCTGATGCTGATGATACTGTGTTGATGGAGAGTGATCGACTTGGTATGAGACGTTGTGACAAGGCTGTCCACACCACATTGCCCTCCCAAAGGCTATTACTCACCGAGAACACCGGAGGTAGCCATGCTTGTAGACCTCCATGTTTTTTACAAGTCAGCAACGGCGGCTTCGAGGCCGAAGGCATCTCGAGAGGCGATGTAGTCACTCCCAAAGGCTAGGACATCGACGTAGATATCACAGAGTGGCTCCCATGAATCTTCAGCGGCTTGAAGACGTAGACGTCAGCCTCGACTCATCACTACACCACACTGCCACCATCATCAGCCTCGATACTGGCCACGACTCAACATTGCATCATGGGGCCGCCTCCACAAGGCAACTCACTTCATATACACACTCCGCAGCAACAGCAAGTAGAATTATCACTAACCTTTGAATCTCACTTTGCAATTTGCCTTCTGGATACCATAGGGAGGTAGTTGGGGTATGGTACTCGATGCCTGATGTCCAGACGATGGAGGCCTCCCTTGCCTGTTTTGTCGTTGCGCCGATGATGGCCGATAGACAGTAAAATGGTACTCTGAGTTCTTCAAAAGGTTTTTGCATGGTTTTACAATCGAGCTTCTTTCGAGAGTCCCTGCACTGTGTGAAAAGCCACAGTGCTTTGAGTGCTACCAGGTGTAACGAGGCTGACCTCGTTACGTCACGTACACTGTGGAGCAGTGTAAGAAGCGCGCAACACAGGACTTGTGTTGGGTTGGGCAAATGGGAAACTGAATTTATGGGTTAGGAATCCTAGAAAAACCTACTCTTTGTATATAAAACCTCGCAGATCCGCCCTCGGATTTCTGCCATCCACTCAATCACAAGACCCTAGCGTGATTGGTGGGAAATCGGGATAATATCGTGGGATATTATCCAATCAGGAGACATCGCAACCAGATGGGTTCACGATGTTCCTATCGGACACCATTGACATGGGTCCGTACCATGTAACGGGCACACCCCGTTACATCACCCTCCCCTCAAGACGAAAGTCGCATTGAACAACTTGCGACAGGGAGCACTTGTTGGTCAGTTGGTCCAACGGCGAGTCGCGAGCCGCGGCGTTGATCGTCACCGATCAACGCCTTTAATGTCGCGGTCCATTCGGAGAATGGACGCGAAGAAGACCATCAGCGCCGCCGACTACCGCGCTGCAATGGCAGTGCGACTCAGGCGAGCGAGGATGCCGCTGCGCGCACTAGCGCAGCGGTCGAAGACAACTCGTCGGCCGGCGAGGGCGCCACCTCGACCGAGCCACTTGAAGACTCCGCGAACAACGACGGTGGTCATCCACCGTCGTCCAAGACGACTGAAGACCCGTCGGGCGACGCCGAGATGCGCTGCGACGTCGAGGCCGACGGCGACGAAGAGATGAAGGCGCCGGCGAGCGGTGCAATGTTGATAGTCGCAGCACGCAGAGCCGCGCCTCCAGAGCGATCGCCGACGCTGTCGGAGCTCGTCGATTACGACGAGAGCGACGGCGAGGAAGAAGCCAAGTCGGAGGACCGTGCCGCGCGCGGTCCTTACGAAGAATCGCCGTCGTTCAGCTGCTCGTCGTCCGAGCGGTCGCCGAATAGCTACTCAGCGCCGTACAGCGAGGCGGACGAGCAGATGAAGGAGGATGGGGAGGTCGCGGAAGGTCAAAACAATCGCAACGAGAGAAGTTCGAAGGGTTCTCCGAAACTGGTGGACGAATGCGCGTCCACCGGCGCTCGCGCCGTAATGGCTTGCCTTGTTTCGTGTGGGGAGGAGCCTGCCCACACTGTCCACCTGACGCTGATCGCGTCACTCGCGAGGAATACCTCAGCGAAGGGTGGAGAGGTCGGATCCCTGCCGACCTCCTCGAGGCCATTACAGGCCTCGAGCAAATCTACGAGCGCCGCTGCGCGAGCGAGGAGCGTGCTGCTTCCTCGCCGCCTTACGCAGCGGGTGGATCTCGTCGTACTGAGCGACGAGACCCGGAACATCTTCGAGGAGAGACTCGCGCGGCTCCCAGCTATCTGCAGATGGCGGATAGCCGCGCCATCGAACGAGATACTTCGTTTGATTACCGCCCTGCTGATCCCTATGATTCAGCAGGCGCTCAACAATCCAGCGCTCAGCACCACTGGAGTCAACCAGTGGAGGCGGCGGCGGTGGGAAGACATTATCCACCGGCCGCGCCGACGTATCTTCAACGCGACGAGTCGTATTCGGCTCGTCGCGACGACTCGGACGATCTTCGGCTCCAGCTTGCGCAGGAGCGTCTCCGCGCAGACCTTGCGGAGGAGCGGTCGCAGCGATTGCGACTGGAGGCGCAGCTTGCGACGCTGCGGGGCTCGCACGACCGTGTTCAAGCGGAGTTGAACACGCTTGTCCGGGAGTACAAGCTTCTCCTCGGGACTCTCGAGCGCTCGGGGATTCCGATTGCTCGGAAGCGCCGTCGTACTGATGGTACGGACGAAGGCGACCAACGTAGAACGTAGGATGCGTCCGCATCCTACGAGGAAGCTCAAGCGTATACGCGTGCCCCGTGCGGCGGAGCACGCGGAACGGACCGATGAACTTCGGTAGCAACTTGTTGCTACCGACGTTGGTAACTGCATGTGTAGGTAGTGTAGTCGTTGATAACAACACTAAGTCACCTTCATTAAATGAAAGAGTGTTTCCTCTTCCATTCTTGTCTGCGTTCATCTTCTGTCGATCGACCGCGTGGGCGATCGAATCCTGTACAAAGCGGACAACCGCTTGGCGCTTCAGCAAGAAGTCCTCTGCTGACTCTGTTTGCTTGGCAGCAGCGCGCGACGTGCGCGCTGCTGAGATGTCCATCTCTTCTTCGACGAGAGCGCCATCGCTCTCGTCGCCGTCGAAGTCGTCATCATCGACTTCGAGCGCGTCGTCGGCTTCATCGTCGTCGTCGATTTCACGAGCGCGACCGATGACTGGAGCGTCATCGGTGGGAGGATCGACCATTACGTCGATCTCCGAGGGGCGAGAGCGGTCCGGGAGCTCGCTCGAGCCCCTGAAGGAGACTCACTCTCCAAAAGGGTTGGAATACGTGGATGGCGGAGGCCATTCACGTAGAACGGTGTATGCGTCGTCGACGCATGCACAGAGTTGTTGATGGCGAATTCGACCATCGGCAAAAACTCACTCCAACTCGAGAACGAGTGGACGTAGCCTCGAAGAATCTTTTCGATCACGCGGTTCGCGCGCTCTGTCTGACGATCGGTCTCAGGATGGTCAGAGGTCGACATCTTGATTCGTGTTCCGAGGGAACGGAACACGGCGCGCCAGAACTCCGCGGTAAACCGTGGGTCTCGATCTGACACAAGTCCATGGTGTCGAAACACCGTGTCGACGAAGACGCGAGCGCAGCCTTCGGCTGTGATCGTCTCTGGAACTGCAGCAAGATGCACCATCTTGCTGAAACGATCAACGAACACGAGGATCCCGTTGTTCTTCTGTTCATCTTCGGGAAAGCCGAAGATGAAGTCCATGGAGACGGACTCCCAGCACTCTGTCGGTACCGGCAGAGACTGTAGCGGCGCGCGAAGTGAAGGTCCTGACTTCACTCGCTGGCAAACCTCGCAAGCACGGACGTACTTGCGCACGAACTTGAATTGGCGAGGCCAATAAAAGTCGCGACTCAACGTGAGATATGTCTTCTCACGTCCACGATGTCCGCTCACGGGTGCATCGTGGTACTCGTACATGATCCGCAGGCGCAGAGCATGATCTCCTGGCACGACGATACGCGGAGTGTCGTCGGCAACGGCGCTGTAGAACAGCAGGCCGTTCCGCTGCGTGTATCGATGGACCTTCGATCGATACGAAGCCGGCAAGCTCTTCAACGCTTGCGGCGATGGCTCCGCAAGGTAGACCATCAAGCGCACGACCTCGGGGTCGTGTGCATTTGCAACACGAATGTCGTCGAGCAAGGTCGACGACGGAATACTGGAGCTGAACGCACTCGCTGCGTTCAGGGAATCTTGGGCGACGACCGTCGGCTCAAAGTCTGGCCGACGGGACAGAGCATCCGCGACGACGTTGAGTCGTCCGGGCTTGTACTCGACGGAGAAATTATACTCCGCGAAGAAAGACAGCCACCTCGCCATGCGCTGCGAGAGGTGTGGGCTGTTCACAGCCGTGCGCAACGACGCATGGTCTGTGAAGACCTTGAACGGTCTATCTCCAAGCAGATAGACGCGGAACTTGGCCAGTGCGTACTTCATGGCAAGGAGCCCCTTGTCATGCACTGGATAATTACGCTCAGCTGGTTGCAGCTGACGCGACTGGTAACAGACGACACGCTCAGCGCCGTCGTCGTCGAACTGCATCAGCGCTGCGCCGATGGCAAAGTCGCTTGCGTCACAAACCACGTGGAATGGTTTGTCCTGGTCCGCGATCGCCAGAACTGGCGATTCAATCAAGCTTTGCTTGATGCCTTCGAAGGAACGCTGACACTCAGCGTTCCAAGTCCACTTGGTGTCTTTCTTGAGTAATCGAGAAAGAGGAACAGTCATCTCGGCGTAGTTGCGCGAGTACTTGTGCAAGTACGCCGCGAGGCCAAGGAGCTTGCGCAGTCCCTTGGCGTTGAGTGGCGTCGGCCACTCCTTGATCGCTCTGATCTTCTCGGGATCAGGGCGCACGCCGTTCTTGCCGACTATACACCCAAGAACGGGTATCTCGCTGGCCGCGAAGATACACTTCTTCAGGTTCGCGTACAGCTTATGCTCTCGCATAAGTGTGAGAACCTCTCTGATGTGGAGTCTGTGAACCTCCAGATCAGTCTTCCCGTCCATAGCTCGGCTATGAACGAAGACATCGTCGAAGTAGCTTGGTGCGAAGGCTCGCACTGGGCGCAATAGATGCGAGACGCATCTATTGAATGTGGCTGGTGCGTTGCTGAGGCCCTGAGGCATCACCAACCACTCCCAGAGCATTCCGCTTGGGGTGCTGACGGCTGTGAACGGAATATCCCGTTCACTCATCAAGATCTGATAGAATCCGTCCATCAGATCCATCGACGAGAAGATGGTGCTCTTCGCCATCCCGTCGATGATGACGTCCTTCCTCGGTATCGGCGTTTGCGCCGGTATCGTCGCCGCGTTCAACTTGTTGAACGCGTGTACAACCCGCCACCCTCCTGTTGCCTTGCGCACACAGAAGGTCGGAGAGCTGTGAGGGGAGGTAGACTCCCTCACATGGCCAGCAGCGAGACGTTCTGCGAAGAACTTGTCGATCGCTTCGACC
This sequence comes from Pythium myriotylum, assembly GCA_023091665.1. Lineage (NCBI taxonomy): Eukaryota > Oomycota > Peronosporomycetes > Pythiales > Pythiaceae > Pythium > Pythium myriotylum. Next base: position 226,444 of record JALJCQ010000021.1, on the reverse strand, counting down.
TGTTCACGAGGCAGTGGCCACTGCTTCATGACACAGTACTTCGAACCTGGCTTCAGGTCGATCTCGTGCCGAATGCCTTTGTCCTTCGGCAATTCGCACGGCACGGATTCGGGGAACACATCCGCGAATTCGACCAAATCCTCGTAGAGAGGATTTCCCTTGAGCGACTCCCAGGATTGAGCCGAGTACCGCTCAATCCGATTCTTCTCATCGAGGACGCTCTCGTCCATCGATGAGCTGCTGAGAAGCCGTTCCTTCTCAGCAAACACCACTGCCGACCGGATATCGGTCACACATTCGTCCTCCGCGACGAGAATACAGATCTGCGCAATCTTTCCTTGGCGCAGATCTCGCAAGAACCGCTTGGGTTCGAGCGTAGGCAGCGCGGTGATCTCCGAAGTTGACTTCGGAGGCGCAACGACCTCGAGAGTGGATGCACCCACTCTCGTGCCGTCATTGACTAAGACGTTGATCGTCTCAGTTTCTTCCTGCGGCCTTATGCGCGCAGACTCCTCGAGCTGCAGTTGCGCAACTGCAGCGAGATCTCCATCGCTCGACGTTCTAGTCGAGGCGGAGAGTCGACGTTGCCTCCTTGCGGCAGACGTCGAGGCCTTCCTCTCATAGTGCTGCCCCTGTGGCAAGCACTGTCTTCTTGGCTCGTGCGACTTATTCGCACGAGGATCTTCCTCACTTGACTCGTGCGACACACTCGCACGAGAAGTCTTCGGCGCTGTCTGCGACTCTACGCAGACCCCGGCAGCTGGCTCGACGACAAAGGTCGACTCTTTGTCGTAGTCTTGGGCAGTCGTACAACGACCGAGTGACTGATGAGGCCATCACACTCATCTTCCACACGTCCACGTGCATCTGGACGCTCCAGAACCGACATCAGGTGGCCAGCTGATGACCGAGCGGCGGGCATCGTAACGGATCGATGCCGCCAGCTGATCCATGGCTCGTGTGAACGGAGCCATGGCAGGCCTAGAATGACGTCGAACTTGTCATCTAGGTCGAGTACGACAAAGTCGTCGTCGTACTCATTGCCTTCAAGCGTGTAGTGGAGGCCCACTACGCGTTTCATAACCTTCACCGTTGCGCCAGTTGCAAGGCGCACCGTCATTCTCGTCGGAGGAATGTCTCGCTCGACTACGTCGAGCCCCAATGACTCGATAGACTGTCGTCGAGCGAAGTTGTTCGACGCCCCACAGTCTACGAGGGCGCGAAGCGGAGGCGAAGTTCCTTCGACTTCGAGCTCCAAGGTGATGAGGACCTCACCATCGCCAGGTGTGGCGAAGCACAGAGACTGTGCTTTGGGAGCAGCCTTCGTCAAGAGTCCCACAAACTCTCTGACTTGATCAGTAGGGCGCTCCGCCCCTACTGACCCTGACCGCTTTTTTGTTGATCATCACGCTGCTGTTTCTTCGCAGCGTGTTGATCCGACCACTGGACCTTCTTGTCCACGTGGCGACCGCGCCCATTGCCGCGAGGCACTGGACGCGCAGCATTACACTCATAAGCGTAATGCCCGGTCTTCTGGCATCGATTGCACTTCTGCAGTCGTTTGTCCACGCGAGGGCGCTGCTCGCTCTCGGCGTAGGAAAGATCCATGGCCTCTGGATGACTTGAGTCTTGTCGTCTGGACGGACGATTAGCAGCAGAATGGACATAAGCCTGTCGCAGGCTGAAGTCCTCTTGGCGAGCAACCGAGATCGCGTCCTCGAGTTTATCAAACTCGAGGCGGAACATCTGGGTCTTGATCGGCCCATCCTCGAGCCCCTTGATAAACGCAGCAACCTGCGTTTGATCATCGATGGGATTCTCCACGATGCAACTCACGAGATATCGTGCGTGCTGGGCGTAAGCGTGAATATCACGCTTACCTTGCCTGAGATCCAGGAACTCAGCACGAGCCCTGAACTCGGCTCGAGGCGGCTCAAAAGCTTGTTTGATCTTGACCTTGAACTCTTCATACGATCCGAAGCAATATGGATCGTGCAACTTGAGACCGAGCGCCCACACCTTGGCACGACCTGCCAAGTTGGAGATGGCGTAGGTCACTCGCATCGCATCGTCGTCGATGCGACGGGCTTCAATGGAATCGTCGAGTTCGACGAACCAACGCAACAGGCTGTCACCGTCAGCCTTGTACTTGGAGATCTCGATCTTCAACGGCTCGACGCGTCGAGGCCGCTTTGCCGCCACAGCAGCAGACTGCTGCTGTCTCAACAACGCTGCTTGTTGAGCGCTCTGCTCGCGCAGAGCTGCAAGACTCCCTCTCGCCTCGTTCAGCTCATGCTGGATGAACTGGGCGATACTCGCGTGCTGTTCATCACGCGAGAGCGAGAGGAGCATGGCGCCGACGGCGGCTTCGCCCACCGTCGCGGCCATGCGCTGAACAGCCTGCCACTCGAGCTCACTCAAGTGGAGGAAGTTCCCACGCGAGGCGTGGCGACCCTGCGCGCCAGGGGTTTCCGGCGCAGGGGGATTCATAGTCGCTGGGCGGACTACGAAGTGCTACCAGGTGTAACGAGGCTGACCTCGTTACGTCACGTACACTGTGGAGCAGTGTAAGAAGCGCGCAACACAGGACTTGTGTTGGGTTGGGCAAATGGGAAACTGAATTTATGGGTTAGGAATCCTAGAAAAACCTACTCTTTGTATATAAAACCTCGCAGATCCGCCCTCGGATTTCTGCCATCCACTCAATCACAAGACCCTAGCGTGATTGGTGGGAAATCGGGATAATATCGTGGGATATTATCCAATCAGGAGACATCGCAACCAGATGGGTTCACGATGTTCCTATCGGACACCATTGACATGGGTCCGTACCATGTAACAGGCACACCCCGTTACAGGTACAGCAAGTTGTAAACACATCGGACAATTTGCTCGCAGCTACCCTTCGCTCTGGTTTGCCATCTGTCGATCCCCAGCGCGCACAAAGAGGACCCCCCCCCCCCCCCCCCCCCCCCCCTTGCTCTTTCTAACCGTCTCCCTTCGCACGCGACGCTTTGGTCGCTATCGGCGTAGAAGATGGCACTCCTTTCCTCGATGTAGTTCATCGAGACTCTCACTTCTCAATTCGCCGTCAAACCTACACAGTCCCCACAATGAAGCTCGCCCTCGCCATCCTTGTCGCCACGACTGGACTCGCCAACGGCTACATCCACAACAACACCCGCGAGCTGATTCTCAACGGTGAAGACACCATTCCCAAGACCTAGGTGGCCAACGCGCATCAACGAACCGCTGCACCCTGACCACTCCTCGAGATAGTTTTTCCTTAGTCAAATTTCGAATTTTGCGAGGTGAAGGCAGCCGAGCACTACAGCTTGACCTGGGCGTTCACCACAAGCTCAGGCTTTACCGTCCACCTTAACTGTGACCTCTGGAGCGCATACTGGAAGATGAACTACGGGTCTGCTACGCGTGGTAACAACACCTTCTTGCTTTCAGCAAGATCGCTGATCATGTGGTGAAAGTCACGATGAAAATTGAACAGAAGCATCCCAGGACCTGGATATCCACTCAGGGCCTCACAATAAGCAGGTTTTTGGACCATCGTTCCTCTTGTATTTGATTGGATGATATGTCAAATTGAGAGATATGATTGGTGATAAAAAAGTGACGACCATGACTTGGGCGAGAAAGGCGGTCTGGATCATAGTCAAAGCTCTTCAAGAGCGGTCACGCGCTGGCGGTCGTCCTGGTGGGCCAGCGTGAGCTCCGTGATGTCGAAATCGTCCAGAAGCCGCACGCGCTGCGCCTCCGACTGCTCGACCACGCGCCGATGCAGCAGCAGCGAAGGGAACTGCTGGCTATCGAGTATCACGCGCGCGATGGTCTGCGGAGCTGTGATGGCCGCGAGTGGATCACTGATGCTCGATGGAAGCAGTGTGGGTAGAAAAGGTGCAACGACAACAGCGAGTACGAGCAGCGCGCAGCCGGCGAAGGAGAGCCACGCGTTCTGAGTCGGCACCGAAACCCACACGGCGACGTCCTGGGTGTTGAGGTCGAACTTGAGCGTCGCCTTGTTCGCGTCTAGTTGCACTGTGTCTTTGACGGCGGCATTCTGGAACAGGAAGAAGGTCGCAGCCGTGTACGCAGTCTGGAAACCGTGTTCGATGTACATGTGGTTGTTGACTTGAGTGAAGAGAAGCGACTCGATGTCGGCGTCGCAAGCTGTCGACACGGTCTGGTTCGTCCAGTTGACTCCATCAATGTTGTGAGGGAGCAGCACATCCCGGGCAAATTTACTCACGTCAACTAACGGTACCGAGCGGGGCTTCAATGCATAAATATGCGTGGAAGGCACGATGAGGTTAGTGGGTAGTGCTTCAGCGCTCACAACAAGGCGCTGGTCAGGCTGAGTTGTTAGGGCAGCTGAGTCCAGCGATGACGACAAGAGCGGCAGCTGGAGCCCGAGACACTTGCTCTTCGAGTCGTTGCAATCGGCGTTGAAGACTGTCGAGAGATTCTCGAATTTCCACGACAATCGACCGATGGTGAACGCGTAGATTTTGCGCAGGTTGGTTATAAGTGCTGGGGTCCCACCTCCGCCGTGCTCTGTGTTGTCGGATTGGTTTTGCATGATTGAATCTGCCACGAATCGCTTTCCCAGCGTCGAGATCATGATGGCTGTTGTGGAGGCGTTGCTGCAGTTGAAGGAGGAATCGCCGTATCCTCTAGATTGCAGCTGTTTGTTGCCAGCGGGGTCCATACAGGAGCTAAACGCACGCACGTGTTGGGGTGGATCCGTCACCGACACTTTCGATCCTGGGGTGCGCATCAGACAAAGCGCTGGCCATGGTCCGCAGTCTTGCGCACCGCCAGGGCTGGTCGCCTGATACACTTGCGTGAGCCGCGGATTCTTCGACGGCGTTGTCACCAGTAGACTAGGGTCGAAGTCCACCTCAAACGTCACCGCGTCAAATGCGATTGTCGGGGAGATGTCCACGTGGGAAAGCGTCATGACGATGTTGTCGTGTGACGTGTTGGTCGCATTCTGGAACTGACGGGTCACGGCAGCGACACTCGCGCGAAGGAACCAGTCACGCTGCGTCGCTTCGTCTGCTGCTGGTGATGAAGGTAGCAGACCTGCAACTCGTGCCGCTGGCTCGATCGGCATTCTATTCGACTCGTTTCTCGATATCTTCGAATATCGCTTGCTCAGATCATCTCTATCCAAATAAGCATTGACTTCCCCCCACGGAAGGTACCTGGGCGCCACGGCCATCATGTACAGGAACAAGTCGGCCGCCAGCGTGGCGTTCATAGGGAGGTCAGCGCTCTTGACGCCGCTGTTCGCAGAGCTGTCCGTCGGGTTCACAACAACGCGCAGCGTCTTGGACGGTGAGGCTTCCTGCAGCACACGGCTCTGCCAGTCGCGCTGGGTGAACCCGAAGTCGATCGTCGGCAGAGGATTCGGGTCGCTGCTCGACTCGTACTGCGAGTCGTCCCAGCTACAAAGGTCCTGCTTAAGGGCCACGCGCGGCAGCACGATGTTCCGTAGCACGGTGTTGGAGACCAGGTTCCCTTGCGATAATTCCGAGACAGTGTTGGTGACGGTCGTCGTCTTCGTGGTGATGTTTTCGCTCAGCTGTGTCGACACGGAGAGGTCGCTGGCGGATACCATGGCGTGGAGGTTTTGAGGCCGAAGCTGGACGTTGAGCGCGTTGAAGGCGTTGCTGATGAGGTAGCCGATGCCCGCGGCAAACACGAGCACCGTCGGCCACAGCTTCCAGCTCGCTGTCGGCTGCGTGAACTTGTGGGCCAGGAACCGCAGCGCCACGATTTGCACAAGCACGGCCACCATGACTTCCATGGGCTTGCCAAACGCCGACGCCACGTTACCCGAGTACGAGTTGTAGTCGTCGAGCAATTTGGCGCGCTGTGTGGCGTTTTTCTCCTCGCTCTCGAAGCGTGAGAGCTCGAGGCCGCGCTCAAACGTGACCACAAACGCGACGATGAGGCCGACGCCGAGCACCGTCACGAGCAGCACTCGTCCTCGGCGAATGGACACGGCGAGCGTGAGCTGTGTGGGCGTATGACCAATGTAATGGCTGGCAGGCGTCGCGGAGGGCTGAGAGCTAGCCGGCGACGCGATCGGGTCCATGAACACGACTGAGTCGAGCGACTCGAGCTTGTACTTGCGAGTGTTCATTCTTCTCTTTCGACGCGGTTTTGATAATGAGGGTATTCGTGGGAGGCGAGAGGCGCGTTTACGCTGCGGTGGCAAAGTGGACAGCGATCCGCTGGCGGCTTTGCGGCTGTAGCCTTTGAAAATTGTAGTTCAGTTGGGTATATCGATTTGGAAAAACGTGTGACATCTTGTTTCACTTAGCAGTGAGGCTGGATGTGAACCCACCGACAAGAGCCCTCTATTGTCAACGGAGTCTCATCAGATATTATGTGGAGTGCAATAAGTATGGAGTCGATGGATTCGAAGAGAGAAGTGCCTCATCAGACGCGACATTTCCTTTGAAGCCATTCTCATATATCCTTTTTGGATGCGACTGCGATTTCTTGATTTATTCAACGTCCTGTCTCATCTCCAGCGACTTTCATCAATTACTCCAATCAGCTGAGTGGACCCTTACATTCGCGTCACAACGAGTTAGTCAACGACTCCGGACAAATGTGCTATTACTCCGTCGACGAGTGAGTACAGCGCGTCGGGGTTTCCCACATCTCTCTGCCACCTCCGTCATCTTCGCGACTTCGCCATTTCAGGACTTGTCCAGAAGAGAGGACCTGGCTACTGTATGCAGTATGCCTTGGTTCACTGACTGGGTGCTAGCCCAAACTTCTCGAAGTGTTTTCCTCGAGAGCTGCCAACCGTCGAATCTCCAGTCAGCCACTGGTACCCACGCACCAATTGCCTCTCGCTCCGTCATCGACTGCTGTCCCCATCGCACTCCCCAAGACCCGCATCGCATATCACCGAAGGAAACGAAACAGCTAGCCTAGAATTCAATGGGAGAAGCGTCGCTTTCGACGCGATGAGTCCACAGGATTTCGTCTATGAGTTCCATCTGGAAGTTCTCTGTGTAGGTGAAGTGACTGCTAGTCTCTCAAGACAATCTAGCAACATACTCCCATCGCATCGTCCCTGCCATTCACCATAACGACCCTCTTTGTCGCTCACGCAAATGGTCCCTCGACAGAGACTCATGCCATTGACTCGTGATCCGCGAGTCAACCAGACCAAAATATGTAACTGGCTACCAAACAAAATACCGTGTTTTCCTCACTGCTAGAGATATACACACCATGATCTTGTTCATTGTCTTTTGAGCGCATCCATATGCATTTGATGGGCTGATGCGTACATACGGAGAAATATGCGTTGCCGCGAGACAAACTCGGCAGTTGGTTCCTCAATTTTGCTCGAGCCTTCATAAACTTTTCATAATTTCCGTGGCGTTGACCACATGGGTAGGTGTGGTGTTCATGTCAAATGTCAGGAATTGTTTCGGTGGGAAAATTCCTGTTTCCGCCCACGGGAATCACCGTTTCCATCACCGTTCCGTGTCTTCAGTATGGATGTCGGGGGAAAGAGCTCTGCTAACCAGATACAGTACATGCACATCTACACGTCTCTCCGGTGGCCATCGTCCTGAGCTGCGCTGACGTCTTCGGAAGCGACGGCGGTGGTTGCTCTCTCTCTGGTGTTCTGGGCGAAACCACCGTCACTTCCAAATATGGAAACCCCACTTTCATGAGATGATAACGAAGAACCTCGTCGTCGTCAAGGCTCTCCTGGGGATAAAATCGTCGTTCATGACCCAAAAATGGGAAAAATAGTTCAGTAGACTCGCAAAACGACCAAGTTTTTTTTGTATGCTTCGATCACGAGTCTGAAGCGATGCGGATTTTTGTTTCCGACGACCCCCCCCCACAAATCATGGCAAACATTCAAACAAAGCAAAGATTCACCTGCTGTGTTGATAGAATAAATGGTCTGACTGAATGTACAAAACAGGAAGCATTCGAAAAAAAATGTCGTCTCCACACACGACCGCAATAGGTTTCGAATAGCGTTTCCTCACACTACAGTGGTATCGACTGAACATGTTGCAAGAGATCATGAGATCATGATCGCATGCTTATCGTACTCATACGACTTGCCTTGGACCGATGGCTGCTTGTCGACGTTGCAGGAGACGCAGTTTCCATACCCAATCGAGTTCGTGATGCGCTGCTGCTCAGACTACCCGTCTTGCTACTGAGGTTCGCAGCCATGTCAGGGTAGGTGCCTTTGACATTGAAGGTCCACTGCATCTCTTCTGTTAAAATCAAGAGTTGGCCAGACTGCATCTTGCCGTACCCTGTAGGCGTAAACGACACGACAAAATTCATGCCCTGGTCGCTTCCAAACTGCGGGAGCACGCCCTCTGGTGGATAGACCGTGAAAGCGCTAGACGAACCAGCCGAGAACTCAGCATGGAACGGTGCCACGGATCGGAACTGATTGCGCAACTGGAAAGAGACGCTCGCGGTCTGGTTCAGTGTCGACTCTATTGTGATCACATCGTCCACGGGAGGATCGCCGACATCTAGGAGGACGTCGAAACGCCATCGTCCACCTGACTTTTTGTTCAGTAGCAAGTGCACCGACCCGCGATACGGTCGCAGCGGCTCGAACTGAATGAGATACCGCAGTGTTAGTGTAGAATCCGGATCAGAAGCGACCGGTGTGATCGTGAGACATCGCTGGATTGCTCCGACCGATGCCAATGCGCCAAATCGAGCACCGTCGATCTCCCACTCGACGGAGATTCCTTCTTGCTCCGGAGAAAAACCAGGCGGTGCCGCAAGCAGCTCGCACTGGATCACTTTCTCGAGCGATTCACGTGCTTGACAAGCCAGAACGATGGACTTGGGGTGCAACGGGGCCTCGGCGACGCCGTGGATCGGATACCGCCATTCGAGCTCACCGTAGTCGTCTTGGCCCTGAATAACAATCTCCGCGTGTGCCTCGCACACAAACTGCGGCAGAAATGAGATCGGCACTTGCACTTGACCAAAGCCATCGAGTAATACTCGTGGTTTCTTCAGTAGAATATCGAAAACGCAAGGCATGGCTCCATCAGACTTGGACCCTTTTACATCGTTGCCATCAATTAGCAGCTTCACCTCCACACAAAGAGAGTCCACAAATGGATTTTTAAATGTAAACAGCGTCGAAGCCGCTTCCATCACTTTAGACTGCACGCGGATAGGCTTCATCACGCTTGGCGCTTTGCCCTTTCCTCTGACCTCGAACTCCCAATCACTTACGACGTCCGGCATAAAGAACACGACGCTACTGGTCTCGAAGTCGGAGAGAGACGACGGCGTGTACTCGACAACAACGCTCGCTTGACCAAACGGAGGAAGCTTCACGACCGATTGTGCTGACCCATTCGAGTCTCGCTTGCTTAGACCTCTATTGTTCGAACCTGAGCTGTCGCCTTTGATCGAGAAATTGCGCATGTTCGTTACGCGGTACTGGAGCCACAATTCCATATTGCTTGGATTCTGCAGCACAATCGGCTGCGTGCACACATCACCAACAGCGCATGACATATCATCCAACGCGATTCGCGGCGCAGGATCAGCTTGTAACTTCAACGCGTACCAGAACTGTCCAATCTCGTCGTTCGAGAATAGCACCGCGCCATCCTCAGTGCTAGCTCCGTCTTGTCCTCGGGTCACGAACAGAGGAGAGTACACGAGCTCGTAGACACCGGACGCTTTAGATGCAAGCTCAAAGTTCGACGGGCCTATCAACCCACTTCCTTGCAACTCGATGGAAAAGACGACGGGGTGATCTAATGGGTTTTCCAGTGAGATCTCAACGCCAATCGCCCCGCGGACAGTCGTCTTCATCTCCAGTGTGGCTTCAGATGCAGGAGGTGCCACGGTGGCTTCGATTGTATACCACGAATATTCGTTTGTGTTCGTGTTGGTGAACGTGATTGAGCCAAAGTATGTCCCACTAACAATCGGACTGAAGGTCAATGCGTATTTAGCCACATCGCCGGACCTTGGTACAACAATCGTCGACGCACCAACCACGTCACGCAAGTCGCTCTCGATCTTGAACACCTGATGCCCGGGAGGATCAGTCTTGAAGCTGATAACGTCAAACTCGTGTACAAGACTCGTTCGTGCTTGGCATTGGAGTACGATATGGTCTTGGGCGAGTGGTTCCTCGGCATAGCCATTTAGGTCAAAGTCGAACTGTTGTTGTGTCGTTGGGTTCATCAGCGTTAATGTAGTCTTCTCTTGTGAAATCCACTTTGGCGCGAAGGTCAGCGGATAGTTTGCCGTTTTCTTCGGAGGTACGTGGATACTCAACGGCCCAGAAAACCCTGCTGGGGATGCCGTACTTGGCCCAAAGATGGCTTTGAGCGTCCAGGCCACATCCGACGGATTTGAGAGCGGGATCTCTTGGATGATACTCTGACGCGCAGGACTCACAAACTCGAGCAAAGTCTTGACATTGGGCTCTTTAACTTTGGCGATCAGATCATATACGCGCCAATCCGAGCTTCCGCACACAGTGTTAGACGAGTGAAGAAGTAGTTTGCACGTATACTGGCCGGCTGCCTTGGGCTGAAAGTCGATAAGAACACAATTGGGACTTGCTGTTAGCATCGCACCAGCGCCACCGCCTCCGCGTGGTGTTCCCAGTCGAGCCAGATGCTTCCCATTCTTCTCAGCTTGTCTAGAGGCAGCAGTGCCATCAGTCCCTGCAGCGCTCGCTTCAGTTCTAGCAGTGAAAGGTTCCGACGACAAACTCGATTGCCTCGGTACCTTAGCCCCACCGACTGTGCCGACTGCATGACTTATTGTCATCTCATGGAACACCGGTGCAAAGAAAGGAGAGTTAAATTCGATGACGAAGCTTTGATGGTGGGCTTCCTCGCACCGCTTTAATCCCTCCTTTAGTTTACTTTTAAGTAAGCCACTTGCGCGGTCCACGAAAGTCGTGAGAGCTTTGGCCAGCTGCAGATTCTTGGGTGGGATGGTCAGTTCACGATAAAAATGAGAGCCACTACCTCTACCGCCGCCGATTCCGCTGTTTCCGAGATTGTTGCCAAGCTCACACTGAAACTCGAGCGTTTCGATGGTTAGCGGCAAATGCGCCGTCGCGTGGATTTCGTACATGAATTCACCCACTTTTTCATCGAGGAAGAGCAGCTGGCACTTGTAGTTCCCGGGTACCAGAGGAAGAAAGTCAAGCTTGATAGTGATTGACGCTTGGCTTCTTAGTGGCACTAGAACACCCGCACCTATCCCATTTTCGCCGACTGGTGATGACGATGACGTTGCTGATGCACCAGCTCCGTACTCGGGTAGGAAGAACGGCTGCTGTCCGGCAATACACCAAGCGTACTCTGCGTTCACTTCTTCAGCAGGGGGATGCTTTGAGTTTCGCCTACCGAGTGGAATCTGTTGCCCAAAAGAGCCAGTGTGCGCATTATCTCTCGTTTGCATGGAGGAAGAACTCCCCTTCTTCGATTTTCCAGCTGGCGCACCAAGCTGATGCGAGGGCATTGGTGAAACAGCGGCACCAGCAATCGCTTCTCCGTTCTGTGACAACGGCATCTGAGTCATCGTCAGTTTGAAGTTCCCATTTGCCACGAACTGGTTTTCAATCACGATCTCTTGCGTCTTTTTCTCATACAAAGTCGTTTCTGTCTGAATAACTCGCACAGGTCGACGCGCCGTAATATTTGACACCAACAGAAAGACCATCGTCGCACCACTAGAAGAGATCGACGAAGCATCCCGCACGGACTGGAATACGAGTCGGGCGGTGGCTTTCTTCGAAAACTTCGGTTTGAAACCCACCACGAAGCCAAGTGTTTTCCCTGGCTCAAGAACCACTTGACTCGACTCGATCCGAAAATCACTCTCGTCACCACCGTCAAGAAACACGTGATACTTGATCGCTCGGTTGCTCGGATTCTTGAGCTCGATTGTCTTTTCCATGTCTTGGCCCAAAACACCTTTGAACTCAATCGTCGCTTTTGGAATGAATTGGGGTAGCATTTGATACAGATGCAATAGAAGGATCACAATCTGTCGTGCGTTCATCCCAACGAGGAACGCCTTCTCATCGATGCCGAAGTCAACACCAAAGCTACGTAAGGCGCGGAGGAGGGCTGAACCATTCTCGTGTAGCTGAGCAGGAGAAGCAGTCGAGGCAGTCGATGGCGTGATGCGAAGTGCTCGGTAGTCATTTGAGTCAAGTGATAGGGTGGGAATGTGAGATGCGAGTAGGTGGAACAAAAACTTTCCATCAACCAAATCCTGACGCATGTCCAGCAGCCTTGACTCCACCGTTGTTCCTGGATTGCTCGTTGACAACTTGCTTCTTACGTGATCACAGATCCACTGAATAAGCACCATCTCAGCTTCACTGTACACATTGCTTCCTTGGCACGCACGAGGGGGGCTTTGGGATGGCACAACAGTTGCAATTTTATCTTTCGCCGAAGCCTGCGCTGGTACCGGAGGGGGCTGCGGTTTACCTGCATCACTTAGTTGTTGGATCTGGTGGTAGCTCTTCTGCGTGATACGATAGAGGAGAAAACACTTGATGACCTGGTAAAGCACTTTCATCCACGCTACCTTGCTCACGCTCTCCCACTCAGTCTGCAGCACGTGACGCCGTTTAAGGAATTTAAGATTGATCAATGTAGGGGAAGACAAAATCGCAGGATCAGCGCGCGGGTCTTCGCAGGCACGTACGTACTGTTCTTGTGACAAAAGATGCTCGGGCAGCACATCATGTACCATAGCACCGTACGATTTCAGGAATTTGAGTAACTCTGAATACTGGGAAACATACTGCTCGAGGATTTCTTTTCTGGATGGATTGACGCCTGACAAACCAGCTCCTTTCGACGACTTCGATTTCTCAGAGACCAAGGCTCCGACGATCGCGGTTGCTGGAGGCTTTTTCGTACAAACCATTTCAAGGAACTCGTACAGCGGTTTCCCCAGTGAGTTAGCACAGTCGTGAGGAAATCTGGAAATAGGATTTCGCAGAAAATTCGCGTTGAGATACTGAACAAGGAATCGCACTTCCTCATCGCTAACAGGGGCGTCGACACGCGCACCAGGAGGACCATCTAGAACCTTCGTATCAAACAAGAATGCGCTCGAGTCCACGTCAATAAATCCAATTGTTGGTGTTGTGAGCGGCACACTAGCAGTAGTGGGAGAGCTTCCGTTCATCGTCTCGGTTGCTTTCTCCTTCACAAGTTGCATGTTGTGCTTGGCGAACTCAGCGTCGGCTTGCTTATTTGTCAGCAAGTACACAGGGAACTTGTTGCTCGGATGAGTATAATATCGCAAGGTATGCGGTGACCGCGCAGCGAAATTGTTTTCGTCTTTTTCTGCAATCGACTGTTGTTCAGTGTGTGATCGAATGAACTCTTGGTTCGTAAGCAGACAGTTCTCAGTGCACCCAACAATCGGAAGGTAGAATACGTTGCCATCTGTATCGAAGAACTCTATCCGCGCATTAAAAGCAACGCTCTTCTTGCTCAAAAACCGCACTTCGCAGGGAATTGTCGGACACGCCATGCTTAGAATCTTTCCTTTTGGAAACTGCAGCGTGATTGGAGCCTTTGAAACATCCAGAGGTAGTCGGTAGGTCAGCTCAAGGTGATCGTAACCTGTGCTATGAATGTAGAAATGGCAGGTTGATGGTAAGCCAAGTGGTACTGTTGGCAGCACAATCTTGTTTTCGCTGAACGACAAATGTGGATGAATACCCGTTCCTGAGACGCTGAGACAAATGTACGGTTTGCCGTCCACCAAGAGTGGGATCTCGTCTTCAACGTACTCGACGGCATCAATCGGAAGGAAGCTTACACGAAGTTTGACGTCTTCACCGGGCCCAAGTTCTCCCTTCTCAGGTGCGATGTGAAACACAGGCTGGCCGTTCGCGGATGATGTGCGCTTGCTAGATGCCAACGCTGCAGCCGCAGTTGCCTTAAACTTTGAGGTATCGACCTGCCACCGGAGTGTGCCGCCGTTCGGATCATCATTTATCAAGTGTAGAGTCTTGGTATACGGTATTTTCCGGATTCCTTCTCGCGTAATGACGCATCGATCGAACTCGATAGTTGCACTCGGCGAGAAAAGGAGTCTCGGCGTCACGGCGTTTGCAGATACTCTTCGAGTGAGGCCATCCGGACGAACTATTCCTGGAGATGCGTGCGCCAGCCCTGCAAATTGGATCGGAAGAATTGCATCGTGTCTCCCGGGAGCCCGTGGGGTGAATTTGAGATGGCACGAAACTGTCGTATTCGGTGGAATGCAAACGTACCACTTCGAGCACATCGAGTCTGCATCATCGAAGGAGCTAGCATCACCGGCTGAAGACGAAATCATCGGAATGAACACGCTGCCAACATCCTCCAGGTTCTTCATCAACGTTTGTGGAATCGAAATCGAGAACTCGTCAGAAAGAGACGATGCTAGATCGATAACGAGACTTGCTGCGATTGGAGAGTGATTCTCTAATGAAATAACGTGCGGTACGCTGACACCGATAACAACGTCTCCAAAGTCGACTGGTGCCACATTAGAAATCCTCACGTCTGGGATTACAATGTTGGCGAGAAGGGGGATTTTGATGCAACGCCCACCACGCAGTTGGAGATTTATCGTTGCAGCGTTGTTCTCCAGTACAAGAGGCTTGTGCGGGCATATTTTGACTGCAATTTCGCATGAGTCTTGTGGAAGAATGCTCCCAATAGTCGGAGAAATCGACAAACCAAGCGAGGTCGACAACGAGGGTGGGTCTAGAGTTGCATAAAAGACGAGTCTTTGAGAGAATAAATCTTCGTCTGGGTTCACAGGGTTTGAGATCACAATTCTTTTTTCTTTCTCAACTCCCACTGCAACCATTCCGAAGTCGATTTTCTTATCTTTGAGCTGATATCTCGTTTCACTATACAACGCTTTACAAGACAATGGAGTCTTGCGCCCGCCGACAACGTCCAATTGAAAGTCGCTTACCAGCCACTGCCGACTTGAGCCACGACCACCGGAACTCTCTAAAGCTGGTAGTGTTGCATACGACGTCGAGGATCCGTTCATTGAATTTGGAGGAGTGTACATAACTTGACATCGCAGCGTCTCGCCCGCAGCTAATGTTCCGCTCCCCGGTACAATCTCGAAAATTGGCCTCTGGGTCGAAGTTTTGTCCGTATTCTTAACTGCCCCAGCATCGCTTAGCGTCCCGGTCGCAGTTGTGCCGTTGCTCTTGGACGAATCAGGCCGATGTACGGAGAGTTGAGGCGGCAGAGATTTCCACTGGAACGGAGCGACGGAGTCGCTGGTGTTCGTCACGAGGAGTTCCATCGCCATCGATGGATTCGTGTCAGCCGAGCTGAACTCAAACTCGAGTTCGGCTGAAGACAAGGTCACAGTAATCGGTGCAACCTCCGCCACAATTGTAACTTGCCTCGAATGTGCGCCATTGATCGTCATCGTGAGAGAACGCTGAAAGAATTGTTCCTTCGATGATGAGAAGATCAGATCAAACCCCGCCAACGTCTGAGGAGGAACAACTTGGGATTTGAGGGTCGTCTGGGCTGATAATTCCTCGATGTGGTCAGACTCGGATAAATGCAGTTGGACGAGGATGTTTTGCGGGAGGCAATTATGAACTGCAAGTGACTTTTTCCCAACGCCATTCACGCTGAGTTTCCCGAAGTGAATTGTCTTGGGCCCAATCATGACGCGTTCTAGCTGATCAAACGAAAGCGACTGGCTGCAATCAGCGATCTCGGCCTGGGTCGCTGGTTGCGGCTTGAATTTCTTTTTCACGAACTTGGTGTCGTCGAACAAGTGCTTCTTCGTCTTGCCGCCGTTGATGCCAGCTGTCGCTTGGTTCTCCAGCCAAAGAGGTTCTGGATTCGTGACCAAGTTCCGAGGGAGCTTCAGCATGCGGGGCTCAACCCCGCTCTGCCGATCCATGCCGAGATTCGTTGACACGTCCTCAATAGTCTCAACAGGGTCTTCAGCGCTGTTGTTAGACTCCGTTGTGCGGAGAACAGACACGGTCTGCTTCAACGCCAGCGCTTTCTTCTTGGCCTTATCTTCTCTTCGCTGCCGCAACTCGGTCACAAATTTGTTGTATTGTTCGCGATGGTCCGCTCGGCTAGCCAGTTCTTTCACGCAATACGTCAAATGCGTATTGTTCGTACCCTGGAACTCGAACTCGTCGATGGCGGCGGTGCCATTCAGCGCCGCCAACTCGTACGGGGCCATGCGATGGAACTTGCGCGTCAGTTGGCGCTTGGTGCGTTTCGCGTCTTCGGGAAGCATGAACTTGTACTTGGGCTCAAAGTCCGACGGAAGTGCAGTCGGACCGCCAACAATCTCGTGGCGACTGACATCGCCCAACGCGGCTGCCGATCCTCGCACAGCAATAGGAAAGGCAATGACATTCTCGTTGACGACAACGTCGAGCGTTCCTTTGTGTGAGCCCAACTGCGCCGGTACGAAACTCACGATGATACTTTGCGACTGCAGCACATCCAACCGACCAGCGCAAGGCTTGACTGCAAAATGGGCGATCTTGGAAATCGAAAAAGAGACCGGCAGACCCGACACGTTCTTGATCGCGACGAGCATGTCCACGCGGTCGTGGCTCTTGACGTCGCCAAAGTCGAGCGACGGCGGAAGCACTTCGAGCTTGGGCAGAAACGCCTTTCCCGAGACCTCGAACGTCAGGTTTTGGCCCTGCACATCGGCGCACTGGATCGACGCAAACGCGGCGAGCGTCATCGGCGTCAAGGTCGCGCAGTTGATGTCGTCGGTCGTCTTGTCCATTGCACTGCGCAGCTTGCGCTCGAGCACGAGCAGCGCCTCGAGATCCAGCCGCCGCGGACGGTACGTGAACGTGATGACAATCTCGCCAAAGGGCTCGACGCGGCCTTCCGTCGGGAACACCTGCAGCTCCTTGCGTCGCTCGTACGCCTCTCGGTCTTCCTCGCCTCCACCGTCGCCCGTGGGCGCAGCTCCTCCTCCTCCTCCTCCTCCTCCTCCTCCTCCTCCGCCACCAAAGCTCAAGCTCGCTTGGAACACGAGCGGCAGTGGGCCATTGTTGCGCAGCACGGTCTCGATTGTTCGGCTCTCCCCGGCGAGCAGCGAGCCGAAGAAGAGGCTCTGCACGCGCTCGCGGCCGTGGCGCTGCAGCAGCTCGACCGTGTGCTCCACGACGGTCGCGTGCACGTCGATGATCTTGTGCGCGACGAACTCGCTCGTCTCGTCTTCTCCATCACCACCTTCACCACCGTCTTCGTCGTCTCGGAGCTCGCGCACACGCACGCGCACGACCGCGCGAAGCTCTCCGAGCGAGCGGCCGAGCACTTGGATCGAGAGCGCGCGCGTTTCGCCGGGCGCGAGCACGCCGCGCGTTGGCGCGACGGTGACCGCCGACTCGGTCGCGTCGTCGAGCAGCTCGACGTCGAAGCGGCCGGCGCGCTGGCCGACGTTGGCGACGCGCACGAGCTTGGCCGCGCGGTGCGCGAGCACGACGAGCCCGAGCGCGCAGAGACTCGCGTCGAGCTCGAGCTCCGGGCACGCGCGGCGCGCGCGCAGCGGCACGTCGATCTGCGCGCCGTCGTCGGCGAGCAGCGAGAGCTGGTCGAGCACGAGCGCGCGGTCGTCGCTGGGCGAGAAGAGCACGTCGAGCGAGACGGCGAGCCCGGGGGACAGCAGCAGCGTGGCGCCGGTCGTGTCGCGCAGCGAGAAGGGCGAGGCGCGCGGCGGCGGCACGACGCGCAGCCGCAGCGCGCGCGGCCCGGCGTTGAGCACGCGGAGCGCGGCGACGTAGCGGCCGCCGCGCTCGACGCCGGCGAAGTCGACGGCGCGCGGCGAGACGCGCAGCGACGCGGTCATGGCGAGCGGAGCTTGAAGGGGCGTGGAGGGAAGCGATGGGATGGTGGTTACATGGCGCGTCGATTGGAGGGGGGGATGGATAATTATGGCGGGGGGATGACGAGTGGGGATGAAAGAGGCCAGCGCATGGATCTGGTGGGATGGATGGTCACGTCGGACTCGGCTCTTCTTCCGCGTGGGCCATGGCATGGTGGTCGCTTCACTGGTGAGATGCCAGGTCAGGAAGCAGGTCTCTCCAGAGAGAGAGAGAGAGAGCTGTGGATCGGGGGGGGGGGGAGAGAGAGATGTCGAGTCTTGAGGAGGTGCGAAGCGGAAGGAATCCGGTGGATTCCAGTAGTCGTGCGTCGCGTCTGACGTGACGTGGCACATCTCCGCGCTCCAATCGCCGCCAATGGCGAGTCTGGGTTCAGAATTCAGGGGGCTTTGGTTGGCTTGGTCGCCAGCCATGTTTGCTGGAAGACATCCCACGCTCTGCCGCGTGAATCCAGATGGATATGTGTGGACCCGACGGAGCTGCTGAGTTCAAAGACCGCGGTCTCCGAGTCGCCAGTGGCTCGCTGACCACTCGGCTCTTCGAGTTTTGTGGGCTCGTGTCTCCTCATGACACTCAGTACCCAAGTCGCGGCGAGCATGAACTTCCGCACGAACAAGTTCGAGTCACTCGACTCGGTCGTGTTCATGGACCCGGCCGCGTCGCCGGCCAGCTCCCATCCATCCGCGACGCCTGTAAGCCACTACGTCGGTCAAACGCCCACGCAGCTCACGGTCTCCGTAGCCATTCGCCGAGGACGAGTGCTGCTCGTGGCGGTGCTCAGCGTCGGTCTCATCGTCGCGCTCGTGGCCACGTTCCAGCACGGGGTCGAGCTCTCGCGGTTCGAGAGCGAGGAGAAAAATGCCACACAGCGCGCCAAACTGCTCGACGACTACAACTCGTACTCGGGTAACGTGGCGTCGGCGTTTGGCAAGCCCATGGAAGTCGTGGTGGCTGTGCTCGTGCAGATCGTGACGCTGCGGTTCCTGGCCGACGCGTTCACGCAGCCGACGGCGAGCTGGAAGCTCAGGCCGACGGTGCTCGTGTTTGCCGCGGGCATCGGCTACCTCATCAGCAACGCCTTCAACGCGCTCAACGTCCAGCTTCGTCCTCAGGAAGTCCGCGCCGTGGTCTCCGCTACCGATCTCTCCGCCTCAACCCAGCTGGGCGCGAACATCACCGGCAGGACCACAACCGTCACCCATACCGTCTCAGAATTGTCTGAAGGGAACCTGGTCTCCAACACCGTGCTACGGAACATCGTGCTGCCGCGCGTCACGCTGAAGCAAGACATTTGCAACTGGGACGAGACGCGATACGAGTCGAGCGGCGACCCGAATCCCCTGCCCACGATCGACTTTGGGTTCACCCAGCGCGACTGGCAGAGCCGTGTGCTGCAGGAAGCCTTGCCGTCCAAGACGCTACGTGTTGTCGTGAACCCGACGAACAGCTCCGTGAATAGCGGCGTCAAGAACGCTGACCTCCCCATGAACGCCACGCTGGCGGCCGACTTGTTCCTGTACATCATGGCCGTGGCACCCAGGTACTTTCCATGGGGGCAAGTCAGTGCATATTTGGACACTGACGACTTGAGCAAGCGATATCCGAAGAAATCGACCAATGAGTCCAATACAATGCCGATCGAACCAGCGGCACAAGTTGCAGGTCTGCTGCCTTCGTCTCCAGCAGCAGACGAAGCGGCGCAGCGTGACTGGTTCCTTCGCGCGAGTGTCGCTGCCGTGACCCGTCAGTTCCAGAATGCGACCAACACGTCGCGCGACAACATCGTCATGACGTTTTCCCACGTAGACATCTCCCCGACAATCACATTCGACGCGGTGACGTTTGAGGTGGACTTCGACCCTAGTCTGCTGGTGACGACACCATCGAAGAATCCGCGGCTCACCCAAGTGTTCCAAGCGGGCGAACCTGGCTACGCGCAAGATTGTGGACCATGGCCAGCGCTTTGTCTGATGCGCACCCCTGGATCGAAAGTGTCGGTGACGGATCCACCCCAGCACGTGCGTGCGTTTAGCTCCTGTATGGACCCCGCTGGCAACAAACAGCTGCAATCTAGAGGATACGGCGATTCCTCCTTCAACTGCAGCAACGCCTCCACAACAGCCATCATGATCTCGACGCTGGGAAAGCGATTCGTGGCAGACTCAATCACGCAAAACAAATCGGATAACGCGAAGCACGACGAAACGGGGGAGCCAGCACTCATCACCAATCTACGCAAAATCTACACGTTCACCATCGGCCGCTTGTCGTGGAAATTTGAGAATCTCTCGACAGTCTTCAACGCCGGTTGCAATGACTCAAAGAGCAAGTGTCTCGGGCTCCAGCTGCCGCTCTTGCCGTCATCGCTGGGCTCGGATGGCTCAACAACTCAACCTGACCAACACCTTGTCGTGAGCGCTGACGCCCTACCGACTAACGTCATCGTGCCTTCCACTCTCATTTACGCGTTCAAGCCTCGATCAATGCCGTTAATTGAGGTGAGTACGCTCGCGCGCGACGTGCTGCTCCCTCACAACGTCGATCGAGTCAACTGGACCAACCAGACCGTGTCGACAGCCTGCGACGCCGACATCGAGTCGCTTCTCTTCACTCAAGTCAACAACCACATGTACATCGAACACGGTTTCCAGACTGCGTACACGGCTGCGACCTTCTTCCTGTTCCAGAATGCCGCCGTCAAAGACACAGTGCAACTAGACGCGAACAAGGCGACGCTCAAGTTCGACCTCAACACCCAGGACGTCGTCGTGTGGATCTCGGTGCCGACTCAGAACGCGTGGCTCTCGTTCGCTGGTTGCGCGCTGCTCGTGCTTGCTCTCGTTGTTGCAGTCTTCTTGCCGACTCTCCTCCCATCGAGCATCAGTGATCCACTCGCAGCCATCACAGCTCCGCAGACCATCGCGCGCGTGATGCTCGACAGCCAGCAGTTCCCCACGATGCTGCTGCATCGGCGCGTGGTCGAGCAGTCGGAGGCGCAGCGCGTGCGGCTTCTGGATGATTTCGACATCACGGAGCTCACGCTGGCCCACCAGGACGACCACCAGCGCGTGACCGCTACTGAAGACCTTTGACTGCAATGGAGACCGCCTTTCTCGCGCGAGTGATGGTTGTCACTTATTTTACCACCAATCATAGATGTCGATTTATTATATCCTCCAATCATTTTTTAACGGAATGATGGTCCGGCAACTTGCTCGCGGTCTCTATTCACACTGTGCCGTCTCACATGAGGCTACACCACTTGGACCGCGTCGCCGCCTTCTTGCGCGTGAGCAGCTCGGCGAGCGCCCGCGGCGAGTACACGACCGTCGCGCGCGAAGGCTCCTTGACGCCCACGCTGCTGCGCCGCCGCGTCGACTCGAGACGCAGCGAGTCGGGCGCGTCTTCGAGCTTGCGGCGGACCGACGCACGGCGCACGATGCTGCGCTTCTTCTCTTGCTGGAGCTTCTCCAAGTCCAGCGTCGGTGGAGCCTCAGGTGGTGGCGTCGTCACCGGCGACTCGGGTTTGTTGTCGTTCGTGGACACGAGGCGGTCGGAGAGCGAGGCGACGACCACATACTTGGCACTCGCCGGTGGCGGCTCGTCGATCCGCTGGGTCTTGAGCGCGTCGGTGAGGTCGGCGTCGCTACCTGTGACGTCGACAGCGACTCGCACTGCCATCGTCGCCGGAGAGCATCCGTCGTCTCTGAGGCGTTCAGTTTGCTTCCGAAAATACCCGCCAACGTCTCGACGGGAGTAATCTGAGGGCTGCGATGCGTTCTGATGCCGTGCTCAACGCGTCAGTGAGTGCATGCGAGGGAAGAAGGTGTTTAATACCAACCCCTAGCGAGGGGAGGCTCCAGCGTCGTCCTCGCCGGCTGCTCAACGCGATCGCAACACCGACACGAGTTCTGTGCCGACAAGTACAACAGGCCAAGAATACTTCCTCTGCTCATCAAGTCAAGGCTGAGCCTCCCACTTGGCTTTTCGTCACGACCTCGACACCATGGGCGATGATGTCGAGACGCGAGTGGCGACGCCACCGGTGTCCGCGTGGGACTCCAAGGTCGGTCGCAACGCACCGAGAATCCCGGACTACTCAACCCACGACAAGCTGCAGACCAGCCACCGCGGCCAATACTCGATCGAGCGCATGCTCGCGCTCCACGACTACGCGCAGCGCGTCTCCGGCGTGCGCGTGCTCGCCGTGTGCGTACTCACGCCCGTGCCAGCGCTCGTACTCGCGATCCTACTCCAACTCCTCGCGGTCAAGAAGTACAACCCGTTCCACTGGTCCGACAACACGCCGTTCTGGGTCTTGACGTCGATCCTGAGCCTCGTCTTCGCCGCGAGCGTGACGATCCAGGCCCACAAAATGCTCCCGACGTACCCGATCTCGTTCTTCGCCGGCGCTGCCATTTCGCTCGCGACAGCCGCCGCGATGGTGGTCATTCTGAACGCCGTGGGCCACGCGTGGATGTTTCCCGTGCCGTTCTCGTTCGTGCTCGGCATGGCGCCGTTCCTCGTGATCTGGACCACGCTCTTTTTCCTCTTCGTGCGACGCAAGCCGTTCCCGCAGGGCGCGCGCGGTGGAGCGACGGCCATGCCGCCGAGTCGCTTCATCTCGTTTCTGATCGTGCAGCTCGTGATGATCGTCTCGTTCGCGGCGTTCGAGATCTTTCTGCTCAAGATCGAGACGCACCACGTCGCGCAGAAGATCTGCTTCTTACTCTACCAGTCGATCCGCAACATCTTCAAGCACACGGCGGCCTGCTACTTGCTGCGCCACGCGCAGGACGCCGTGCCCGAGCTCGTGGTCTTCAGCGCCGAGCTCTTCGTGGCGTGGTACATGCTCTTCGAGATGCTCGTGGCCTACGACGCCAACAAGCTCTCGGCCATTCTCGGCACGGTCTTCCTCTCGGCGCTCACGGCCGCGATCCACTTGAACAAGCGCGTCCAGCGGCTCATCGCGCTGCGTCGCGACGCCGATCTCTCGAGCGACGGCGCCGAGTGCCTGCAGACGCTCGTGGACGCGCTCCGACGACCGCACCAGCTGGACGAGACCGTGCTCTGCGGCATGCGGTTACGCGCGACGACGCACCACGCGCTGCCCAACGACCTCGCGGTCATCGTCGACAACCTCCAGTCGCTGCCAGCATTCATCGCGGCGCCAGACGGCGGAGCGAACAGTGTGAGTGCTGCGGCCGTGGCGCCCATGCCCCAGGGCTCTGGCGACAAGGACGCTGCCCACGCGCGCGCCACGACGGCCGCGCTGCACCAGACGCTCGTCGTGCTCTTCAACACCGAGTACCTCGCGCTCGTCAAGTACATCGAGGCCGTGGCGCCGCTCGTGTACCTGGTCTTCGTGGCCGTGGTCTGCGACTCGTCGCTGGCCAACCTGGGCTCGTTCCCGACCATTGCGATGCTCAAGCTGCCGATGCTGGCCACGACCCACGACCGCAACGTGCTCTTCAGCCTGCTCATGGGCGCGCTGCCCGTGCTGCTGCTGCTGGCGATGGACCGTCTCTTCTCTCGACGACGCATCGGCGTCTCGCCGCTCAAGCAGCTCGCGTTCGTGCTCGAGATGCAGCAGCTCCAAATCCAGGCCAAGCTCACGGCCTACCTGCTCTTCGCGGCGCATTTTGTCATGTTCCAGTACGGTACGTGGTCTGCTTTGCTCTCGAGTGGTTGGCGAGTCGCTCGGCACTCACGCAGCGCTCTCTTAAACAGGCACGGACTTTCGCGCAGTGTTCATGTGGAAGAAGTTCTTCCCGTGAGGAGCTCCCTTTGAATGCCGATATAGATACATTCAACAGATTAGAGAGGGTATCCGCTGTCGAACATGGCTACATTATCAGATCGGAGACGATCCGGTGTGACTCGACGTCACGTGAAGCGAGGAAGAGCGAAGAGCAAAGAGAGAGGGACGATGGCCGCGTCGTCGACAACCAAGAGCTCTCTCTCTCTCTCTCTCTCTCTCGTTGGGCTGTTGGCGTGGGGCCAACCGAGAGAGATTCACAGAGAGAGCGCGATTCGCGGGTCGATTTCTGAGACCGTAGGCGCGTCGCTCTGGAGGGTTCGGGAAAGAGATCCAGCAAAGGCGTTCACAAAGTGAAACCGCCAAGTTTTCGGAACAGCGCCGAAGGAAGAAAAAAAAATAAAAATCATCCCGAAGCCTGGATGATTGAGTCGGTTGAATGAACGGGAAAGAGAAAGAGACAGTCGTTTGCACAAGCAGCGACCACGTGGTCGTTGTTGAAACGCGGGCGCGAAAAAGTGAAACGGCTGGAAGCAACGCCTTCCCGTTTGGATTGCGGACGGGGCGGCGGCGCGCTCGGCCATTCGCCCACGTGAGGTGACGCTGGTCGAGAACGCGCCGCGCGATTGGCTGACGACCGTTTGGCCTTCCAACGAAATCGTCACGCACTGATTGGTCGACGGCACAAAAAAATGTGACAAGCACAACGCGACGACACGACGACGCGGCCGCCTCCACGTCACTGTCACTGGCCGGCGATTGGCCGGGCGGTTTGACGGCGAATCTCACGTCCGGTGACGCCGCGTCACCCGCGAGCTTCCCTCGGACAAAGTGGCCGCCGGCGTCACGCGGCGGACACCCCAAGCGGACGCGCGTGCCGGTGCCGGTTTGCTGCCCGGCGTCCCACCGTATGAACAATACAACACGCGCGCGGCAACTGCCGCGGGAAGGAAACGGCCGCACTCCTCTCGCGCCGTTCTTTTCGTCGGGGCTCGTTTCTTTGGTTGATTCGCTAAACGCTTTTTGTTGGTGTTATTTTTTCTGTTGCCCCTGTGTATGGACCGGGCCGCCGCGACTGAATCTCCAGGGGGGAAAACCCACCAGTCGTTGGCGCCCAGCTGGCGGCGCGCAAAGCGTCCTGTTCGAGGCGGACCCAAGTGCGGACGAAGGCCGCGTCACGCCCGCCCAAGCACCCCGCCCGCGCCCCGTCTCCCCTCGTTTTCTTTGTGTGTGTGTGTGTTTTTTTTTTCTCCGAGATTCGCATTCGACAATCGACCATGAGCTCGGCCCACACCGCCGCCTACCGCGCCGTCGCCTTGCCTCCTACGCCTACGCCGCCGCCTTCGCGCCTGCCGCTCGGCCTCCGCCTGCGCCTGCGCCAGCGCCTCGCCGCCAACGTCTTCCTCGCCGACGACGTCGCCGCCGTGAGCCCGCGCGTGGTCAAGATCGCCCGCCTCCCGCACGCGACGCCCGAGCTGCTCGTGGCGCGCCGCCTCGCTCGCGTTGCTCCGGGCGGCCACGCCCATGTCGTGCGCGTGCTCGAGACGCGCGCGGCGCAGGGCGTCGCCGTGCTCGTGATGGAGCACTGCGCCGGCGGCGACCTCTTCGCGCACCTGGCGCGCCAGCCGCGCGGCCGCCTCGCGCCGCTCGAGGCGCTGCGCAAGACCCGCGAGCTCGCGCGCGCGCTGCGCTTCCTCCACGGCGACTGCAACGTCGCGCACCGCGACCTCTCGCTCGAGAACGTGCTGCTGGCGCGCGACGGCGCGTGCAAGCTCGCCGACTTTGGGCTCAGCACGCGCGCCGACGCGCCGAGCCGCGCGGTCGTGGGCAAGACGCCCTACGCGGCGCCCGAGGTCGTCGCGGGCGCGTGGTACGACCCCGTGCGCGCCGACCTCTGGTCGCTCGGCGTGCTGCTCTTCATGCTGCTCACGGGCTCGCCGCTCGTGCCGTGGGCGTCGCGGCGCTGCCCCGAGTTCCGCGCGCTCGAGGCCGTCGGCGTGCGCGGCCTGCTGCGCGCCTGGCGCCTCCACGACGCCTTCGCCAATTCGACCATCGAGCTGCTCGAGAAGCTGCTGCAAGTCGAGCCGGAGAAGCGCCTTCGGACCGCAGACGAGGTGCTAAAGCATGACGCGCTTGCCGAGTCTGCTCTCGGCCGATGACGACACGTACTGAGATAGGATAGGTGGTAAGAATAGCAGCGTGTGTGGCCGACACGAACTTAACGACACAAACGAACTTAACTGCCGGCGGAGGACGCCTGCTTTGCACAGGCGTTCGCGCGCCAAACGCTCGGCACGACTGGTGGCCACGCATCCGCGACCACACGACCGAGTCAGCAGAAGGGAAGCCATCGGTTTTTTTTTTTTTTTGTTTTTTTTTTTTTTTGTTTACCCATGGTTTTTTCGGCCCCCCCATCCGAGGTCGCACCGGTGTTTTTATTATCCGCCCCCCGAGCACAGCAGCGGGCTGGCTTTTCTACCAGGACGGTTTCATGATGGCGTGACAAAAAAGCTGTCTCCCCTCCCCCACCCCGCCCGAGAGGCAGCCTCGCAATCTTCCACAGTCGCATCTTTTCAAGATCGCTCGGCTTTTGCGCGAGAGGACCCTTTTTTTCTATTTTGGCCGCGGCCCCCCGTTGGCGTTCTCAGAACCCACGAGCGCGACGGCCGTGTTTGCACGGACCGGAAGCGCTCGTCCGTGGCTTCGACAAAGATGTCGTCGCCTCGACCCATGGGCCAAGTCACGAGGCGTGTGATTGGCTGGCGCCACCGGCTCCCTCTCCCCCGAGAATCCAAGAAAACAAAAAACAAAAACTCGGCACCCGCTGTAATAAAACGCGCCGTGGGCTTTTGGGGGGGGGGACGGTCGTCTTTGCGATTCTTTTCTTTCAATTGTTTGCTCGCCGGTCGGGTCGTTCGAGCGCGCCATCCGGAGAAGTTGAAGGGAGAGCGAGCGCCTCGCTGCAGACGTGGCGGGATGCTTTCTCGCCCAGACGGCCTCGCCGCTGCCGCCCTCCCCGGTAGACGAGCCAGCGCGCGCTCCCCCTGTACGTACTGTGCCGGTTCCCCAGCCCCTTTGCCCTCCCCCCGCACCAGTGGACAACGGAGGCTCCCGCTCACTCGCGAATCAGCCGGCCCGGCCCCATGACCGACCCCCGACCGGCCAACCTCCTGCGGCCCGGGCGCCGCCGTCCGCGGCCCACGGCCGTCGCCTCCATGGACATGCTGCTGCTCGACGCCGCGCCGCTCGCCGCCACGCCCAACGCCACGCTCTGCCGCGCGCGCCTCCGTGACGCGCCCGACGCCGCGCCGCTCGTGGTCAAGTCGGCGCGGCTCGCGCGAGACGACGGCGCGCCGCGCCACGCCGACGACCCGATCCGAGAGCTCCACGTGGCCGCGCACGTGGCCGACCGCGGCGGCCACCCCAACATCGTGCGCTGCCACGGCGCCTTCCTCGAGAACGACGCCACGCACCTCGTCATGGAGTTTTGCGGCGGCGGCGACCTCTTCGCGCGGCTCGAGCGCGCCTCGGACCACTGCCTCGAGCCGCGCGAGGCGCTCGACGTGCTGCTGCAGGTCGCGCGCGGGCTCGAGTTCTTGCACTTTTGCAACGTCGCGCACCGCGACGTCTCGGTCGAGAACGTGCTCGTGGCCGACGACGGCACGTGCAAGCTCTGCGACTTTGGGCTCTCGACCGAGGCCGACGCCGTGAGCACGGCGACCGTGGGCAAGGTCAACTACATGGCGCCCGAGGTCGTGGCCAAGTCGGCGTACGACCCCGTGCGCGCCGACATTTGGTCGCTCGGCATCCTCTTCTTCATCCTGCTCACGGGCTCGCCGCTCGTCAAGATCGCGTCCGCGAGCGCCAGCGACTTTGTCGCGTTCTCGCAGCTCGGCTGCCGCGGCGTGCTGCAGCTCTGGAAGATGGAGGCGCGCGCGTCGGCGGCGACGCTCGACCTGCTCGACGGCATGCTGCAGGTGGACCCGCTCGACCGCTTCAAGGACGTGACCCAGATCCTGGAGCACCCGGCCATGCTGGCGGCCGCCGTGCGCCGCGTGCCGGCAGACGGCGCGCCGTGAAAAGAAAAACACCAACAAAACAAACCAAAAAAAAAAAAGAGTTGCGACAATAAACTGGCTGTAGATGAGGAAGTCAACGTTACGAGCAAAGCGAAATGGATGGACAGCGTGGATGAGAAAACAAACAACAAAGGAAAATCGATCCGGAGAGGCGCGCGCGCGCCACGTGGGCCGGCGAGTACTGTAGACGAGCCGCCGCCGGTCACGCGCGGGCCGCGCGATCAACTGGAGGAGGTTGCCGTTTGCTTTTGCATGAGTTGATTTGTGGATTTGTGTTGTTTTTCCTTTTCTTTTCTTTTCGGGTTTAGTCCCGAACAAGAAACACAACACCTGGTCGCGTAGAAACGAACCGCGGACGTGTACCAAACAATCCCACGTTGGCTTCCCAACGTTGGTTCCAAAACGGAAAAGATCGGCGCGCTTCAAGGCCGAGTCGCCTTAGCGTGGCCTTACGACCAGAAGACTCGGCGCTGTCGCCAGCCGTGACCAGCCTGACTCACGGCGCTCGGGAAGGTCGCCAGAGCAGACCATCCAGCGCTCGCTACGCTTGGCTTTCTCTGGGTCGTCGAACCAGATCGGCTTGTGTGATGGGGACGCCGCGCCCGTGGCTGTTGTCAGGAGGCGGACAGCTGCGAGCCGAGAACGCGCGCCCCAGAAGAGCCGCCCCGAGATCTCGCGCAAATGATCGCGAGAGAGATGGCTGAGATGGCTACGAGGGACGCGAGGGCTCGTACATGTATGCGACACGGTTCCTGTAATCCGAGACGACGACTCATCCTACTCTTGCGATCTTTTCTGTCCGTCGTCGCCTCGCGTCCGACCCTGGGAACAGAAGCTTCCGGGCTGTGAAAAGAGAGATGGCGCCACCTTTTTCCTAGATGGACGGACACGCAACAGTTCGTGACCACTGCGACAGGCTCGCGGCGGATCCACTCCGTCTACGAAAAGGCAAAGGCTCTGTACAGGGCTCGGCGATTACTACCGTACTAATAATAGCATCCTACGACGGCTTGGCCAGGGCGGCTCTCAGAATCAGCAGGCAGGGCTGGAACTGCAGACAACGCATTAGTCCTCGCGGATCACCCTCCGAGCGCCACGTCACCACCTACGTGCTTGGACTTGCGGAACTTGGGCAGCGTGTCGCGTTCGAGCATCTTGGTGATGGACCGCTGCGCCACGACAAAGAGCGTGCGCGACGGGTCGTCCAGGTTCTTGACGATCTCCTTGGTGATCGCGCCCTCGAGGTTCACCTGCAGCTTGGCGCGCCCCGAGATGTACTTGCGGTAGATCTTCTGCGCGCGCAGCTTGAGGTAGTTGCGGTGCGGGATGTCTTTGTACTCGTTGCAGTCGAGCCAAAAGTAAATACTTTCGGTGCAGAAGCTGCGACACCATGACCAAGATGTCAGTGCCAACCAGTTAACATTCATCCTCCTTTCCCCCACATGCCCATGCATAAACGCGCCACGTACATTTCCTCGGCAAACAGCAGGAACAGCGCGCGCGTCTCCGGGTTCTCCAAGATCATCGCCACGCTCACCGACTCGTCTGCGAGTTCGGGAAGCGACGAGATCGCGCCGAGCGACCGGCGGTTGCCGCGATTCGGCGGCGAGTCCATGCCTCGCGTGCCGGCGTTACCTATGGCGTCCATGCCGCCTCTCCGTACGTCGCTGACGCCACGATCAGCCAGCCCCATGGCCGCTTGCCTCGCGTTCTTGAGTTGGCTGTGCGTGAGCTGGATCGATCGGTACATCTCGCTCTGCTGGAACTTGGGGAAGAGCGTGGACTGGAAAAAGCCAAAAATCTCGTCCTGCGTTTTCCGAAACATGGCCGGGCTCGGCTTGGCGAGGCTCTGCAGCAGCTCGGCCTTGAGGTCTTCTCGAAGCACAACACACTCGCGCGACTGCGGGTCGCAGAAACGGTTGTAGAGCTTCTTGGCCTGCCGAGTGAGATAGTCGGACGTTGGCAATTGCTGGAAGGTGGCGATCTCGAAGTAAAAATGCAGCTCGTTCACACACTGCTCCTTCTCCAAAAATTGACGGAAATATTTCCGCAGGAACTCGAGCTCGAGGAATTCGCGCAGCGTGATCTTGGTGATGTCGACCCAATCACTCGCGCTGTTCGAAATCGGAGCCGCCCCGACGGCTGCCATGGGTACGCCTGCCGGACCGCTGACGGGCACGCTTTCACGCCTAGTGGCGAGGTCGACGGCCGACGCCACAGCAGCCGAGGGCAGTGGTGTGGTCTCCATGGCTGTGAGCATCTCCTTGTACAGTTTGTGAGTCTTGAGCTTTGGGAGATACTGGGCCTCCCACATATTGACGACGTACTTGAGCGCGTCCACGAATGTGAACTCGGACGGCGCCGACAGCTTGAAGAGAATGTCTCGTCGCACGTCCATGGGCAGCTCGATCTCGAGCTTGGCGCCGCGGCGCACGTACCGGTCAAAGATGCGCCGCGCTTTGATTTGGATGTAATGCTTCTGGCCGTGCGGTAGCAACTGGAACTGCTCCACTTCTTTGTAGAACAGCAGCGTATTTTCGGCGCTTTGTTCCTTGAGAAAGTCGCGAAAGTAGTTGACGCCGACGCTATTGAGGATGTCGCTGAGCGCCGGCATCCCCGAGTCCTCACCAACGTCGCCCGATGTTCGCACAGAGTTCCGTCGTGATGCAGTGTTCGATCGCCTTCGCTGCATCGTACTGTGGTGGTTCTTGGCCGCCTCTCGCTTGGCGATCTGGTACTGGATATATGCGTGCGAACGGTAGAAAATGTCGAGGTGGGAATGCACGAGCTCGGCGCTGCACAGCAGTACAGCGTCGTTGAAGACCTGTGAGCCTAGCGGGTACTCGACCACGCTCTGCAGCAGCTTGGCCTTGACGCTACCGCTGAGGCAGATCTCGGCCTTGGAGCCGTACCGGATATATTTATTGAAGATCTTCTGCGCCTGCCGTAAGCAATAATCATTCCGCGAGGCCTGGTCGCTCTCGCTCAATTTCTCTTTTTCGTGCTCACTCTCAAATGAGTTCACGAGGTCCTCAAATGCCAATGCGTCGATAATGAAGAGCAAGTTCTCGACCGAGTTGCGCTCCTGGAGGAATTCACGAAACATTTTACAGACTGCCGGTGTGTTGAGGATGTCGTTTAGCTGTGCGCGGCGGTCGTGGGACGCGAGTCCGAGGTTCACTTTGGCTAACCGAGCGAGCACGTTCCGCATCGACTCGTTTCGCGTCGCATACACATACCCGAGCTTGGTTTCGCACCGCACGTACTCGTCGAACGCGGCTGTGACGATCTCGAGCACATCGAGAAGCAGCATCTTGAACGCGAGCAGCGCGCGATCGGTGTTGCGGTCCTGCAAATATTGCGCGAGCGGTTCACGCTCGGAGCTTGAGACCATGGGCAGTAACCGCGGTGCATGCTTGGTCACGTACACGTCAAACAGATCCTGCATGAGCCCGAGATGGAACGACCCGCCCGGCGGGATCTTGAGCAGGTCCGAGATCTCGAGCCAGAAGAGCACGCAGTCTTCACGGTAGTCGACGGTCGGCTGCTCTCGCTGCACGAGCCTGGATGCACGGCGCTTGAGTCTCGCGGGCGCCTCAAGCGGCGATTCCTCCGGGATCGCGTCGCTCTCGGCGGGCGTGCCGGCGAGAAACTTGAAAAGGCCCACGCGCGCGCGCTCGTCCTTGAGCAGCACGTCGAGCGTCACGTCGACACGTTTCTTCCCTCGGCGGTTGTCCACGCGTCGTGAGCTACCGATGCGGTGCAGTTCAGGCCGCACGGACATGTGGCGCGCCTTTGCATTCGGCGAGTCGCTCGCGGTCGACGTCGTGGCCGTGGCCGTCGCTGTCGTCGACAGACTCGCGGCGGCCGCGGCAGCCTGCGTGTCGCCTAGTAAATTCACGCTTCCTCCGCCCGCCGTGCTGCCGGTGATCGCGAACGTCGCTCGCTTCGTCGAGGACCTCGACGTGGCCGTGAGCGAGCGCTGGAGCGGCCTGGGCGGGCCGCCCTTGCTCGCGTCATCGCGCGACGGCAGCGCCGGTCGCTCGGCCGCCGGCTCTTTCTCGGGCGGCGAGGGCTGCGGCGCGACGTGGTTGGGCTTGCTGGTCTTGGCCGCCGCCGGGTCCTCGAGCGCCGAGGGCCCCGCGGTGTCGCGTGGGTGGGGCTGCGTGTCGACGGCGCGCGCTCCGAGACTGAGCTTGCCGAGACAGACGCCCATGAATCGGAGAGAGAGAGAGACAGGGCGCCTAGTGCGGCATCCGCTTCACGCGTCTCCGATCGCTCGCGGGCGCAGGCGGCCAGCCAGGAGGCTCTGCAGCCCACGCGCTCGCTCGCGCCATGGCCTATAGATAGGAACTCCTAATTCGGGAAGAGAGAGAGAGGCAAGTGATGGAACCTCGGATTTGAATCTGAGGAAACGAAACCCCGTCCGAGTAACTAGTTGAATTAGAATTGGTATGGCGTCTTAGTGACATTCAATGTCACTATCTCTCAAACGACCATCACTCTAGTTTCCCTTCCGTGGAACGAAACCCCGTCCGAGTAACTAGTTGAATTAGAATTGGTATGGCGTTTTAGTGACATTCAATGTCACTATCTTACGAACGACCATCACTCTTGTTTCCTTTCCGTGGACATGGGAGAGGGGACATCCATCCACTTCCTCCATGGCCACCTCCATGGCGACTCGCCGTCTCCATGCGCCGCCGCCGTGTCCGTCGCTCTCGCATGCTCGCTTCCGGCTCCTCGCGGCGGCGCGTGGCAGGTTCGTAACGCGCGACAAGCCCAACCGTCGCACTGCCACGACTCTTGGCGGTGGCGCCGCCGCCATTCTCGGCTCCGATGGACGACAACAACGATCCGCTGGCGATGGATCGCGACGCGGCGCGCGTCGTGCGCGTGGACACCGAACACGACGAGGATTTAGGCATCGCGCCCGGCACGCTCGAGATCGTCGCCACGAGCCGGCGCCAATGGGTGCACGCGCTCGAACCGCCGCTGCTCGTGGCGGCTCCCGACGCGAGCCCGATCCTCGATGAACTGTCGCGCGGGTGGCGCGTGCTGCGACTCGCCCCGTCGCACGTGTTGGATGGAGCTGTTAAGAAACGCGAGTTGAGTGTCGAACACTCACTACTCAAGAACTATGAGCCGCGCGGCGCGACGGGCGAACCCACGTTCCCCAGTGAAGTGTCGGTGCCGGGATACCTGCAGCCGCGTATCGCTGTCGAAGACGCCGCGGCGTTTCTGGTGACAATGCGACTTCGGTTCGCTCTCGGCATGGTACGCTTGAGATCGCTGTGAGGTGGTGTATGGAAGCTGGGCTAATCGATTTTTTTGTTTGCGTGCAGCTGGAACCTTTCTCGTGTCGTCTTGTGGTGTATGATGTACATCTCGGCTGCCGCATATCCGAGGAATTCTCATTCACAATCTCCCCGAGCGCACCGCCACAGAGAGTGACACTGCCGCGTGCGCTATTTTACACACTCCCGAACCACCAGCAACAGCATTTATACATCGTACTAAAAGTCTCAAAGGGCCTCCTTGGCGACGCTGACGCTGCCACGGCTCCGTACTGCAATCCTGAGAAGTATGCCTCGGAAACAGATCAACAGCGACTGGTGGAAAGAGCGGTCGACTGCAGCCGCCGGCTTGGGAAGTACCTACAGCCACTTGTTTGGGGTGCGCTTGCCGTACTGGAAGGGTCAAACCGGCCGATGACGCTGTACCGACAGCGCACGACCATCGGCGATGAACAACGGTTACCTATGATAGTCGACGCGGCGCGCGGTACACTTAAGGAGAAGACGATTCCGGGAGTGTGTGAATTTGACATCGAACGAATCGATGGCGCGCGGCTCG
The DNA here is from genome assembly GCA_023091665.1 of Pythium myriotylum. Classification (NCBI taxonomy): domain Eukaryota; phylum Oomycota; class Peronosporomycetes; order Pythiales; family Pythiaceae; genus Pythium; species Pythium myriotylum. The sequence goes on along the minus strand of JALJCQ010000021.1, from coordinate 192,792 downwards.
ACGAGTCCAAGTTTCAGCTCAAGTCGATGAAAACATTAGGCAAAGATTCTTTGAAGATGCCATCCCCACCGATTCTCGACGTGTTTGATCCGTTCTCTTCTCCAAAGCCTGTGGAGATAACTCAGCAAGAGGCGACTGACAAGGACCAGGCAGATCTAGACTCTGCGTTGTATCAGTGCCGCGAGGTTCAGCCGTTATGCCACTCGTCCATGGTTTCGTCCTACGGACTTTGTGGAAGTGGACCTGTTGGTGTTTCGTATGTCCACGCGATGTATGCCTACCCTCTGCGAGTAGACCGCTTCCCGTTCCGCAACGTCGCAGTGCGTGTACAGCTTCTAGAGAAGGAGGTTGAATTTGTTTGCGGCATGGACGACTTCGCGATGCAGAATACCGTGGTTCGAGCGTTCTACGGGCCTGATAATGAATTGACCACTTCAGTATTCGCACACGTGAACTACCATCAAAAGAACCCCCAGTTTGAAAGGGAAATCAAGGTGTGTCTTCCGGAACAACTTACAACATCGCATCACCTGCTGTTCACGTTCTTCCACGTGCATTGCAAGAAGCTTCAGCCGACCCAGCAACAACAAGAGCTGGTTGGGTGTTGTGCTCTACCAATTCTTGGCACTGGGGGTGCCTTACTAGAGGATAGTGAGTTTGCTCTCAACATAATTTCAGCGTCCGTTGCATCGAAGAACTCGACTTCTGGTGGGATCATCTCACTCACTCCTGGTTATATCGACGTGGCACGCAATCTCTCTAGTTTTGATAGCTCCAAGACAACTTTCTTCCTTCGAACACGGACTTTGTCATCGGTTCGAAGTCAAGACATTAGCACTGCACGCTTGCTCGAACCTTTCCAATCCAAGCCGATCAGGAATCTCGACGCACCTAACAGTGACCAAGTAGTATTGCGACTGAATCATCTCCGTCAAGCTCCTTCTGTGATGGTTCGGCATCTCTTCTTTCCAGTTGTTCGAGCTCTTCTAGCATACATACGCTTCGCAACGGCACGAGTTCGTCAGGCAGCATTCCGAACTCTTTTGAGTGTGTTTGAGAAAACCGCGTGGAATGTTCAGCGATCAACCCGGCCTCAAGATAGTAATATTATCCTTGAGGACTATGTCTGTCTGGTGTTCGAGGATACAGTCGTTGATAGCTGCGCATCAAGAATAAAGGGTTGTGACCCAGCAGCTCCCGAACGATGTCCTCAGTCGTTACTGCAAGCTGTTGTCGTTGAGTGGCTCCGAGTGCTCAAAGACAAGTCGCAAGTCGAAGATGTGGCTTTCTCGAAACGGTTATCGCTTTGTTATTCTCACATTTTATTGCAGTTGATCCTAAAAACGATGGCTCTCCGTCACGCACAGAAAGCTGCTTCCTTACCTCTGCTTCCAAACCGCGGGGATGACGTTCTCGTGGAGGATCTGCTGATCGAACTGATTGAGAACTCCACGAATCAGTCAAATGGACTCCTCATCCAGAAAGAAGTAAATGTGAATGTCGCAGCGTTTTGTCGAGGACTATTCTTGGTATCTCGGAGTGTGTTACCGATCCAAATCATTAATTACTTCCTCGGCTGGACCCAGAAACTGCAAGGCGATGTAAATGTCACTGTGCATATTCTCTTCCCATTTATCAACTCACTGATTGAGTTTGAGTTCTTTGCGATGATAAATGGATTCTACAAGACCACTTCAGGGGAGCGACAAGGAAGTCGTGGTGCTTGGCTGGCAAGGTTGATTGTTGAACGACTTTTGAAAGTCGTCGACGAGCAGATCGAAGATCGCATTCGTTCGGAGGCGTTGCGGCTGCTGCGGCGAATGTTTGTGCTCCAAGCATATAATCCACGACATCAGAGCGCTGAACAACAGGAGCTGATCGCGTTGATGTACTTTCCGATGATACCTAGCATGGCTCGGTTCACAACCGATGGCAAGCTTCTTGCTGCTGGAGCAGCGCTCGCCGACACAATCGACAGTCCTGAGGCTGAGCGCTCCCAGATTTTTCGAAAAGAGTTGCTAATCTGCGTTGCGCACCTGTTAAGTAGCGTGACCCTTCCATATCTGTCTTGGTACTTCCGCCAGAGTGCACTCGTTGTTGGGGCCGATACAGTGGAGAAAGAGACTGCAGAAATATCACTCAGCCCGACAGCATCTCTCATACATTATCGCACTCTTGTCGAAGAGGTAAGCATAACGTGACGGTAGTGGGGGGCTTTCGCTAATGAACTTGTGTTACACAGACCAAATTGCGTATCTCAGACAGTCGCAGACAGAGCGTTATCCAACGAAACCTTGACAGGGCCTTTGCTGTGACCAACGCTCAAAGCCGAGCAGCTGTGTACGACGAGATACGAGTCCATGCCTGTTTCTCGCTATTGCGGCAGATGATCGAAGTCTTTCTAGTTGACGGAACGACGTCGTCCTCGTTGTCTTCGTTGCTAGTGCTTTCCCCGGATCTTGTTCCCCGTGACAACAGGCTCTATCTGTTCGAACTGGAAGCTCATCTAAAGCAGAGGTGTAGTCGTCACCGCGGTGGAAGCGTGGGGCAAGACCCACAATTCCACCGCGCGTCCGCAACGTCTGGTAGTAAGAGCCCAAACCCAAAATTTGGATCTGGTGGGGGTTCTTTCACCTCTGGTCTCCAACCGCGACTTACGAGCCAGAAGTCGATGCCTCGAAACTGGGGAAAGAATTATGTCACGGCACAACAACGCCAGTCGGTTACATCTAGTGGTGATTGTACAAACTCGACAAATGGCAGTGGATCCGGGAGTAAGAAGAACTCGTATGACCAAGAATCGTCTGAGGACATTGTAGATGAGTTTGAATGTAATACTCGCAACCTCCACCGCATCGTCGCTGATACTGCCTTGAAAGCGATCCGCACGGCCATTGATCAGTTCGAATGGGTGATCCGCATCATTGAGGCCCCTTTGGAGTATTCAACCACTGCACGGCTAAGCACCCACAACAAGATAACGATGGACCACGCCTTCACACTGCTGGGATCTATTGTCGACGTCTTTTTCTTGCTGATGAAGCGCGCAAGCTCGATTGACTGCCTCTGTACTTCGTGCGAGGGTGAGATCGATGAAGATTTGGACGACGAATCTGATTGCTTCCTCGCCGATCTCTTCCGCCATCTCGAGGGCTTCCTGCTGCGATTCCAGAAGGCATTATTCGCCACTCGCATTACGGGGCTCCCTCTGATTTACGATCAAAGTCGAATCCACCTGCTCGTGTCTCTTTCGGCATCGGCTAGACTGTCTAGCGTCCGGCAGCTCGCAGCTTCGCTGCTATGCCGATTGGTGTTTGCGTGCTATGAACAGACGGGAAGTTTTCTTCTCATCAAGCGGCCGCTCATGAAGGTGTTCTGCGCGAACTTCTTCTCTACCTCGTCACTCCAGATCCCCACTGACTCTCTGCGAGACGTTATTGAACTCTGGCGGCAGCAGCCCCTTCCTGAGAGCGACAATAACCACCTGGCTGGCCTAGGATTTGAGCTCCAGCTGACTGAAATGTTCAACAGTCTCACTAGCCAGATCAAAGTGTTTGAGACTTGGCACAGTGTGATGACCGAGCCAGAGACGCCAAGCGATGTCGAGGAGCTTGAGGAAGGGATTTATCGAATTGTCCAGTCGGTCTCGGCGTTATGGCTATTGGACGTGAAAACCCAATGGATGGACGCACTAATCCAGCTCCATGCAACTCGAAAACAATTCGCAGAAGCGAGCTGTTGCACTTTGGAGTCCATTGATTTTAAGCAAGAGTCAGAACAACCGTCGCAGGAAAGGACCAAGGCAAATAATGCCTGGATTGCAACCGAGCTGAAAAATGCTCGCGAACTCGCTTACAAAGCAGGTTGGATAGAGAAAGTCGTGGAGATCAACGAGCGTTTACTACTCACTTTTCGTCAACAAGGCTGTGTTGGTGAGTACCGCGAGACTCTTCGGCTGCTCGATTCGTCTGTACAACAGCTCTTGGAAGCAACAGATCAGACCAACGCACAGTCATGTGCCTTCTACCGAGTCGTGTTCGCTGGTGACTGTGTGCCGCTCAGCGTATCCTCGCATGAGTATGTGTATAAGAGAAGCAAATTTGTTTCACTTGGTGAGTTTGTAGGAGAGCTGAAGGGTATGCTCCGCACGCGCTTTCCATCGAGCGAGCGTGTCGATATCTTGCCAGAATCCAAGGCCACACCCTCACTTGAGCGCAATCCGAATGTGATTTTCATGCGCGTGACGAGTCTGGAACAAGTGACCGACCAAGATGACCGAAAAGGAAGAGCGACATTTCGATTTTCGACTCCATTTACGACGGGCAGCGGGAGTTCATACGGGAAGACTTCTGAGCAGATGAAGCGTGTTGTGTTCTTGACAACGCCACGGCAATTCCCTTGCGTCACGAGCCGCCAGATTGTGGTGGTTCGGCGCGAGCAAGTGCGATGTCCAATCGAGAACTCTATGGACGACATCCACAAGCGATGTGGGTTGTTGCAGGATGAGATAAACAAAGAGACACTCGGAAGGACGGACCTCAAGACGCTCACGTTGGTGCTGAAAGGTAGTGTGGACACTCACGTCCATGGTGGTATTCCTGAAGTCATCGATGCTTTTCTCGCTCGCGATGGCAATAACGCGTCCACTTTGATCGACGCCAGCGGCAAAGCGATGGAAGAAGCTAAGGCCACCGATAAACGAGAAGAGTTGGCTGACCTACTAGTTGAATTCCTCGAGCTTTGTTGGATGTGCCTGCTGATTAGCCGGCTTGCCTTCCGTCGCACATTCACGAACCAATCTCCACCACAACACTCACCTTCGTGTGCCCTCTCAGCGGAAACCAATGGAATCGCCAAGAGACCATCATCAGTCGTTAACGACGGTGGGAACATCACTCGATCGCTCACCGCACTCGGATTGACCGTCGTGGACGACGAGGTCTCGACATCGCCGCTGCAGGTTGAGTTCGAGAAGAGTTTTGCGATGCTCGTGGACCAGATGCAGACCAAGGTGGCGTTTTCGTATCCGCGTGAGCGCGATTTGAGGGCGCTAAGCGAACACATGCAACGCCACAGCCGCCCGCGAGCGTCGTCGACAGCCAAGATCTCCACGTCAGCGTCGACCTCAACGCTGGTATTCGCATCGTCGTCAACATTTCCCCAATCTCCAAGCAATCCGGGGCTCGCAGCGAGCAGCGATCTTGTGCTTCCTCCTCCCGCACCAATCGCTCTGGCCATGACGCCTCCGCTGAGCCCCACGGTGAGCTAACTTGATGAACAGTTTTTGTGTCTATTGTGCAACAAGTGGTATCTCCTCACTATCACTTCTGGCCCGAGAGCAGCAGCTCCTTGGCCTGGTTGATCTTCGTCGCGAGGAAAGTCGAGCCGCCCGTGTCCGGGTGGTTGAGGATCAGCAGCTTGCGGTGTGCGTTGCGGATGCGCTCCTCGGACGCGCTCTCGCGCACGCCCAAGATCAAAGCAGCCTCGCGACGCGTCATCTTGTCTTCGAACGGTCCGTCGTAGAAGTTGCGGTACTTCCACGAGCTCGCGGCCTTCTCGGCCTTGGGGCGAGCCTGGTACGCCTCCCACGCCTACTCACCACCACCGCCGCCATCTCGTCAGCCTCCCACGACAACAAGTCACGATCGCAGCCAACTTTGAACCTACCTGCAGAAGGTACTTGGCGCCCATGGCGGCGCCCGCGACGCCGAGACCAGCGAAGAGGATGGCCGAGTCGCGCGGCGGCGAGCTGTGGAACTGGCGGATGGCCGTCGCTGTCGGCGGGCTCAGCGTGATCGCGTGGAAGCGCGACGCCGGCGAGGCCTCGTCGCGAGTCGACGACGAAGGCGCGTGCAGCGCTGCGAGCGCGCGCGGGGCGGCGGCGTGGCGCGCGAGGCGGCGCGACGAGAGCGCGAGCGCGTTCATGATTGCAGGGAGCTTCTGGGCGGTTCCGGAACTGACCGAGTGCTCCACACCACCACGGACGAGAGACCGTCACTCTGCACAAGACACGCATTCCGCAAACTACCTGTGCTAGAGGGTAAAGTACCTCTGTTGATGATTCATCCGCGACAAACCTCCTACAACCAGAACTTCCCACTACACCAAAGTATATAAGAAGGCAAAGGTTATTCAAGCCGACTAGAGGGCGTATCGACGAGCGCAGGGAGGCCGAAGCTCCGCACCAAGGCCAATCGACGCGATGGCGAGCAAGGCGGCGGCGCCGAGCGTGCTCACGGGCGGCGTCTCGGGCGGCGAGTTCCTCTCGGTGGCCGGTCTGCGCGTGGACGGCCGTCGCAGCGAGGAAGTGCGGCGCCTCCGCACGCGCTTCGGGCTCTTCGCGCGCGTGGACGGCTCGGCCTACTACGAGCAGGGCAACACCAAGGTCGTCGCGGTGGTCTACGGCCCGCGCGAGCTCAAGAGCGTCGGCGCGAGCGTGGCGTCCGTGGGCACGGGCTCGGGCAACGCCGCGAGCACGACCGAGCCGCGCGCCGTCGTGAGCTGCGAGTTCACGCAGGCGCCGTTCGCGACGTCCGAGCGCAAGGCGCAGCGCAGCGGCGACCGCAAGAAGATGGAGCACGCGCTCGCGATCAAGCAGATCTTCGAGGCCTGCATCCAGACGCATCTCTACCCGCGGTCGCAGATCGACATTTTCGTGCAGGTGCTCCACGCCGACGGCGGCGAGGTGCCCGCGAGCATCAACGCCATCACGCTCGCGCTCATCGACGCCGGCATCGCGCTCGACGACTTTGTCGTCGCGTCCTCGGCCGGGTACTTGCAGCAGTCGCTGCTCTGCGGTGCGTTGTGGCAGGTCTTTGTGTGGATAGCAGCAGGATGAGGGAAGGTCTCACGTGGATGTTGTGATAGACCTCAACTACACCGAGGAGACGGCGCGCGGGCCGCAGGTCATGATCGCGCTCAACCCGCGCACACAGAAGCTCAACCTGCTGCAGATGGAGTGCAAGCTGCCGCTCGAGATGTTCGAGAGCCTCATGGGCGTGGCCATGGACGGCTGCAACCAGATCTACGACCTGCTCCAGAACGCCGTGCGCGAGAACACGTGGAGGCGGTTACGCGCGCGCGGCTCGGCCACCGCCTGAGATCGGCAGCACTGAGACCGACAGCAGACAGCAATCTCCTTTTCGCGTCCGATGAACGCTTTGCCATTCCTATTCCTACTGAAGTGATTCCATCCTCCAAAGATACATCGCTTGACACTATGTAGCCATATTCAGTGTCCAGTTACGATCGATCCGAGATTTTGTATTTCCAGAGCTGTCAAGTGGCACACTTGTGCTGGTAACAAAGTGCCATCATCAGATCAAATGGCACACTTGCTTTTTGTTTGTAAGGTGTTCCTCACTATTGGATCAAATAGCTTTTAGGTCCCGATACTCGGTATGAGTATGTGGTGAAATGGCCCCCCTTGGACCACAACCACATGTTCAAACCCACTGGGCGGTGGGTGCGATGGCCTGGATCCAGCTCTTGACGTACGAGACCTTGGAGTAGACGCTGGGGTGCGTCGGATCCCCGCAACCAAGGCCCCAGGAGGCAACGCCGACGAGCACTTCTTGTCCGTCCTTCGTGAGCACGAGCGGCCCGCCCGTGTCGCCCTTGCAAGCACCTTCGCCAACACTCCCACCGACACAGAACATGCTTGGGGAGATATCGTAGCCTTTATATTTGGTCTTGCAGGTGGCGTCCGTCAGTACAGACACTAATGCAGACTGCAGTATGGTCGGAAAGCTGCCGGAAACGTCGAAGGACCCCCAACCCAAGACTGTAGCATGATGTCCAGCCAAGGTCTCCGAGTCGGCCGAATAGAGTTTGATTGGCGCGAATTTGGAGGGCGAGGCGAGCTCAACGATCGCGTAGTCGTTGGCTTGCGTATTCGAGTCGTAGTTCGGGTGCGAAGTGCGCTTAGTGACGGCGATGCGCTCACCGCCGGTTGCTCCCGGTCTGTACTTTGAGCCTATAAACATGTGAACTGGCGGATTCGAGATTGCACTGAGCGGATGTGAGCAACTGTGTCGGGGAGATGAGGGTGGCACCGCAATCGAAGCCGCCCGAGAAGCCCGATGAGATGGTGATAACGAGAGCCATGTAGGTCTTGGCAACACTGTCAGATCCTCCAAAAATGAGCTGGCGGGTGGTGGTGTTTCCTTGGACGTCGCCGTTAGCTCATAGGTTCGCGGCAAAGTGACGTTGGGTGCTCAGCGTGGGTATTGAGGAGTGTGTACCTCGACGAGTTACGTTAATGCCTGGTATTGCCTCCTCCCACAGCCATGCAGCACGGGAGGCCGACCGTCTGTCTGAATCGAAGGACTGTGTGTTTCGGATGGCCTTGGCAGGACCCTCTTCATTTAGAAAGATTCTCGCATCAAATCGAGCGAGAGAACTCACTAACTGGACTTCCGCTCCGGCCCGATCTTGAAGGTTGAAGAAGAACTCACTGGATATGTGGTTTCGTCTCCAGTATCGCGTGCGTGAGCATTGGAGCAGAAGTCACCACTTTCTAGTCTTTCAAACCCACTCCGCGCCGGTTTTCGGCTTTGACACGTTTCGCACACGAAGTGGACAGCCGCGTTCCCAGGATTCACGAAACTGAGTTCACAACACATGGCACGTCTTCTTTTGCGTTACAGTATGTACAATGTAATGTGGACGATACAGAGCTTTCAATCGATACATTTTTCGGGTCAAACGAGACAGCAGCAACCGACTTGGTTTCTTGCGCGATGATCTCGGTGCCGTTGGTCTCGATGGCTCTGACGACCTCGTTCGTGTGTCTTGTCCCTCCCATGAGCGGCTCGGGCATGTGTCCAGCACAAGGCGGATCACCGAGTTGCACCGAATCGAGAAACTCCAAGACAAGAACTCCCACAGACAAGCCACCACGCCACTCGTGGGACGGGAGCAGACCGTGAGCAACGACGGTGCCCAGGGTCCTCGTCCGCCGTTCAGTGGTCAGTTCTGAATGAATTGAACGGATCCTCGATTTCGTACCTTGCGCCACGATTTCACCTTCTTGTTCCTGCAAGCGACAACGCCCTCGTGCGAGAACAACGACGCTAAAAACTACGGGATCTCCATCGGGCTAATGGGAGCTGAGCGGAATCGATGGATCCCTTTGACGGTCATTGACGAGACCAACTGATCATTCGGCAAGTTTCGAAATTAATAGCCACCACCATCTCAAAATAAGTGGCGCCAAGAAGATGACTACGCGGCAAACGTTGCGATGGACTGATGAATATCACTTGCGTAGTCCTTTGCTAATGGAAGAGTGATCATATTAGATAGGTTACGCCAGGCATCAACTTGATGCCGCTAGTTGGTCTTCCTTGCGTTCTCTGTCTGCTATGTTTCCCCTTGAGGTTGTCAACCCAGGTTGGTAACCAACCTTCACTCAATATGCACGTGACACACACTCATGCGTCACTTCAACCACACTCAGTGCGAGTCGGAACAGCACTCACGTGCTGGACCACTCTGAACCCACCTGGCCTTTGCCATGAGAATGTTCGCACTGGTGGCAGTGTCTCATGCAGAATATGTAGTATGCACTCCTGTCGGGCAGCGCTGAGTGTGCTTCCCAACACTCCCACTCAATCAGTGAGCCCGACAGCTTCTGGCTCGCGCACTAACATGCCGTGCCGAAGCAGCTCGAACTGCTTCGGCGCAACGGCCTTAGTCAAGATATCAGCAACTTGCTTGGCCGTCTCGACGTAGCGAAGCACTAGTGTCTTGTCCTGGATCTTCTCCCGCACAAAGTGGTGACGAATCTCAACGTGCTTGGCGCGCCCGCTGTAGCCAACGTTATTCGCAAGAGCGATCGCCCCTTGGTTGTCTTCATAGACCACGGTCGCGTTGCGCTGCTCGACGCCGAGGTCGCTCAGCAGTGCCCGAGTCCACACAACCTCTTGGGCGCACAGACTGAGTGCCATGTACTCTGCCTCTGTTGAGCTCAAAGCGACGGTCCGTTGATATTTGCATTTGTAGACAACTGCAGCCCCATTCAGCACAATCACCACACCCGAAACCGACCGACGGTCGTCGAGGCTTGACGCCCAATCCGCATCGCTGAACGCCACCAGGACGTCTGGATTGGCCGACATGCCGTAAACAAGTCCAATCCGGCGTGTCGTATAAAGGTACCGCAACACCCTAATTGCAGCCTTCCAATGTGCCTCGCCAAAGTTTTCGATGAACCGACTCAGGTGAACCACTGCATAAGCCACATCTGGCCGCGTGCACGTGCTGATGTAGAGCAAGCAGCCGATCAACGATCGGTACGGCCGGCGCGACATCGCATCTTTCTTCTCGCCCGATGTCGCGGAGTCGCGCGTTGACAACTTGGTGCTAGTATCACACGGGTTGTAGAACGCACGAGCATCAATTTGGTTGAATCGCATCGCCACCTCCATGATGTACTGCGTCTGATTGATCGCCAGGGTCCGCTTAACAACGTTCTGTTTAAGCTCCATACCGAGCACAAACTTTGCCTGCCCCAACTCTTGGAGACGAAAGTGCTGCAGTAAGCTGGTCTTGATCGCGTTAACCATCGCCACGTCCGCTGCAGCGATCAGCATGTCGTCAACATACAGGCAAAGATACACGAGATCGGTCCCAGTGCGTCGCACATAGATGCACGAGTCTACACTCGATGGCTCAAAGCCAAGCTCGGTTAGAACACGATGTATGGTCTGATTCCAAACGTGAGAAGCTTGCTTGAGTCCGTACAAGGACTTGCGGAGCACACACACTGTGCCTTCTGGCGCGTCCACACCCTCTGGAATCTCCATGAACACTTGCTCCTTTAGAACACCGTAGAGGAAAGCCGTGTCCACGTCGAACTGCCACACTGTGTACCCTCGGGCACAACAAACCGCGAGCAGCACGCGAATCGAGTTGATGTTCGCCACCGGGGAGTATGTCTCAAAGTAGTTCACGCCAAATTGTTGGCGGCATCCCTGGGCCACGAGCCGTCCTTTATATCGCACGACTTCTCCCTTCTCGTTTCATTTCTTGCTAAACACCCACTTGGAGCCAATCACCCTCATGTCACCTCGTCGTGATACAAAATTCCATGTTCCGTTGCGAGCGTGGGCGTCAATCTCGTCTAGGATTGCAAGCTCCCACTGCTTACGCTCGTGCCCTGTTGTCGCTTCCTTATACGTAGCCGGCACGTCCGAACCAATTGCCGCCGCCGAGACAAAGCTATACTCCACCTCCTCCTCTTGGCGCGGTCGCTTGGCGCGAGGACCGTCAGTCCTGCCGTCGTCGTGGTCGTAAAGCACGAGGCTTCGCTCAGTAGGGCGTTCGGCCTCGATCTGCAGCGGCTCATCACGGTCACGCAGCGTCATGGTGGACTGGAACCTGTTGCTAGCCCGGTAATTACTTGTTGGTCGAAAAACCATTGCATTCTGGTCATGCGAGCCCTGTACAATAGGCATCGGCTCAGTGCCTGGCAGTGCAGGCGACTCGTGCATCACTGGCGGTGGGATTACGGTTGAGCTACTGCCCGCCTCCGCTGTTCCCGTCACCGCTGTCCGACATGCGCTCCTCCATGTCCACATCGTTGCGGCTTGTCGGTTCGTCAACCACGTCGCACTCGTCAACATCCTTCCACACAATGTACTGGACGTTTGTGAGCGACTGGTCACTGTACAGTCCGTCCACCTCGCGCTCATCAAGAGCCAGCGAGCGGCTCAACATGACTATCCCTGTCTCAAGGTCCACCACGCGATAAGCCTTTGCTTGCTCGGAGTACCCAATCATCATGCACCGGTAGCTCTTGGCATCGAGCTTGCTGCGTTTTTCTTTGTCAACGTGAGCAAACCCCATCGAACCAAACACTCTAATATGGTTTAGGTTCGGTCGCTGGCCAAAGCACTTCTCGTACGGTGTCATGTCCGGGTCAGCAGAGGTCACTAGGCGGTTCAGTAAGTAGACCGCAGTGCTGACCGCTTCTGCCCACCACTTTTTATCAACGCACTTGTAGCGCAACATGCTCCTCGCCATCTCCACCACCGTGCAATTCATCCTCTCTGCCAATCCATTCTGCTGCGGACTGTACGGCGTCGTACGTTGATGAACTATGCCCCCGGAGCGACAGATGCCGTCGAACACCTTATTCACGAACTCAGTACCATTATCGGTTCGAATCGTCTTGATCTTGCAGCCAAACTGGTTCTCCATGAGTGCCTTGTACTCACGGAAGCGCTCCGCTACCTCGCTCTTTTTCTTCAAGAATTAGGCTACCACGTATCTAGAGTAGTCGTCCACAAAGAGCAGGATGTACTTAGCGCCACCCGACGATGGGTTCTTGATAGGACCCATCAAGTCGCTGTGCACGAGCTCAAGCAACTCACTCGTCTTCACCTGTCGTTTGGTGTGGGGAAACTTTGTCACAGTCTGCTTGCCTTTCATACAGCCCGAGCAAAGGCCACCGGTGGTCCTCTTCAGAACCGGCAGGCCGTGCACAACCACCTGGGTCTGGTCGTAGCGCGCGTCAGAGGCGTGGCCCACTCGCGCATGCCACAGCTCCCACTGTGTTGGCACGCCGCCAAGTTCCACAATAAGCGCGCGCTCAGGGTCCGAGTGTAGCTGGTATACATTCCCAACCTTCGGAATCTTCAAAATGGTCTCGCTCCCCCGTAGGAACCAGCAGTAGTTTGCACCAAACTTCACAGCCAGTCCACGTGCCGTGATACGTGGCACAGAAATAAGCCGACGGTCTAGCACCGGAATGTGCAACGCGTGCTTGCCTTGATAACCGGTGACACGGATGTTTCCAACACCCACAGCTTTCACGACAGCACCGTCCGCGATAGTGACACCAATTGCCTCCTCCAGCTTTCGATATGTCACGAAATCCTCCCTGTGGGGCGACATGTGCGATGACGCACCACTGTCGACCAGCCACCCGTGGCTGGGCCCACTTCCAGCCGAAAACAGCACCTCGTCGCTGTTTGCCTTCTTGCAGTCTACCTGCTTGTGGCCACGCTTGCCACAAGAGTAGCACTCGCCGTTGAATTGCCCTTGCTGTTTCTTCTTGCGGCTGCCCTTACGCGCTTTCTTTGCCCCCTTTTGTTCGACCTGGCGCGCTCTGAACGCCGCCTCCTCGGTCTCAGCCTTCTCAACCTTTTCATACGCCTTCAACAACTTCTCTTTGACCTCTTCAAGGCTCAGGTCACGGGCGTTTTCGATGATCGCCACGATGGTATCGTACTCACTCGGTAAGCTACCGAGGAGGATCACCAACTGGCGGGCCCCATTCAACCCATCTCCAACCGCCTCCATGGCGGTGACGAGCTCATCGAATCGGTCAATGTGAGCAGCCATGGTCTGGCCTGCTTCCATCTTGAAGTCATGCAGTCGGCGCGTTAACTGCACCCGATTCTGCAGACTGGACCGGTTGTAGTACTCCTTAAGTACGTCCCATGCTTGCTTCGCCGTTGAAGCCGCCCTAATCTTGGTCTGATGCTCCAGTTCGACACCTTGAGCGATGATGGCGAATGCCTTCATGTCACCAAGCCGCCAGGCCTCAGTGATCTCGCCCTCTTGCTTCACGACCGAGATGTGGTCGATCAACCCCTTGCGAGCGAGCGTCATCCTCATGTTAAACTCCCAATGGAAGTTATTGTCCGTGCCGAGCCGATCGTCAGGTTTCTTCATTGACCCTCCCGAGAAGCCACTTGGGCTCATAACCTGATGAATATCACTTGCGTAGTCCTTTGCTAATGGAAGAGTGATCATATTAGATAGGTTACGCCAGGCATCAACTTGATGCCGCTAGTTGGTCTTCCTTGCGTTCTCTGTCTGCTATGTTTCCCCTTGAGGTTGTCAACCCAGGTTGATAACCAACCTTCACTCAATATGCACGTGACGCACACTCATGCGTCACTTCAACCACACTCAGTGCGAGTCGGAACAGCACTCACGTGCTGGACCACTCTGAACCCACCTGGCCTTTGCCATGAGAATGTTCGCACTGGTGGCAGTGTCTCATGCAGAATATGTAGTATGCACTCCTATCGGGCAGCGCTGAGTGTGCTTCCCAACATGGACTCCTAGCGCGGCGTCCAGACGTTGCATCCACCCGAACGCCCGAAGTGGAGCGCACTACCTCAACTCCTTACGTACATACTGGTGAACTTTTCCAGTGGCAGGCTTCCACTCTCCAATAGACCCAGGGGCATTCCCTTGCATTTTGCATGTGTACTGTATAGCTTTGTATCGTTCTTGACGAAGTTGTACTAGCACAATAGACTCCAATTTCAACAGAAAAGAGACAATTCCTTTTGTCAACTGGAGATGGTCTGAAATTTTGACTCAACCGGTGGAGATGCTCTCAACAGTTGCTCGTGAACAAACTGCACCAGCGTACGGAAAGGTACACCGGTATTTTCCACCCTGCTCTCATCGGTGCCGAAGTTTACCGGGAATCGTTGCCGTGCACTCTCGTGCAGGACTTCAGAAAGAAGCAGTGGCTCGCCTTGGCCCATAGCTAATAGTACTCTATCCGAACTGATAAAGGTGTTCTAGATCTTCTAAGATAGAACAATGGCAATGACTTCATTGCCATTGTTCTATCTTAGAAGATCAAATTCAACCCTTCATTTTGATGAAGGGTTGAATTCCGTCGTTGTCCATTGACCTGGGAACGCGACCTGCCACTTCTTACGCAAAGCGTTTCGGAGACAAAGAAGCCACAATCCAGTGCGTTGGAACCTTCTACGGTTTCTCCCAAGCTTGAGCAGTGCTCAAGCTGTTGTGCTCAATGAGCACAACACGTTTAAAACGATCCCTACCAGAAATGCTGACTTCAGTTTCCATTGATCGTATGATTGAGGCCCAGATGACTGACTGAAACGTAATGACCTTGTTGTGCAGATTAAATACTGTGTGCACTCAAGTTGAGGAATACTGTGGATCGGCGTGAAGTGGAAGGCCAGTTAAAGAGTTCTTTCACTTGACATAAAGAGCATTTGGTTGAATCAAGCGATTTTTTTTTTTTTTCTAAATTGAGAGGGTCCTGCCCAGGCGACCAACCTCATGGGCATGGCTGTCGGAGGTGGCAACCCGGGATATCGAGGCTCTCACTCCTCAATTCGCCAACAACCCTGCAGAGCTTTCCTCAAAAGCATGAAGATCCTCACTACTCTTCTCGTGGCCAGCGCAGCCCTCGCAAACGGCGACGTCCAGGCCAACACCACCACCCGCGAGCTCATTGTTGGAGGAAATATTGTCAGTTTCAGCCAAATTTGTCGGACTGGCGAGATTGGCACAAAGGATCGAAACACACCAACGCGTTTTGATTGGTCAAAACAATGCGAAACGCATGTCTATTGGACAAAATTGAAACAGGGATTCGACCAATCAAATACCGAGATTTGTTGGCAAGGAGCTGCACAAGTGAAACGAAGCTCTCAAGACACGTGAACCAGCACCAAAGCGCCCGCAGTGATGGCGGAGCAACACCACGCCATCTGCTCATTCCTGTGTCGCACGAGCCAGCGGTGCCAGTCGTTGTCGGGTCTCGGGATGTGTGTGGTGGTCTTGAACTGGAAGAAGTAGTGCCAGTCATCCCGTGACTTGGGATGCATCTCCCACTCACCGCCATCTCGCACCGCACGACACTTGACCTTGTCACCGAACTGCTCCCATAGAACCTGCATGATGTCGTCAAATGAAGACCCACTTGCAACAAAGTCAGGCAGGACATCACCAGACGCTTCGCGCTGGTTGATAAAGAGCTTCACAAGTGGGCGGACGTACACTTGGTACTGATTCCGGATGCCTTGTTGCAGTTGCTGTGGCGTTCCACGTGCTGGTGGTGATAACGAGTGCGGTCGCGCAGATCCACCGCCCCCGATAGGACTTGGCGCGAGTGAGATCGCTTGCGGAGGTGTTCGAAGGCGCTGTGGATACGGTGATCTTCGAGCAGATGGTGGCGTTGATCTCGTTCGGGAACTCATGTTGGTCGATGACGGTGACGCCAGTGGCGTAAGACCAGCGAGATCTGTCGCCGTAGACTCTCTCATGGCAGTGGGGGGTGACTGGATTGGTGCGTGCGTGCCGCGGCTTCGATGGGCACGAGCGTTGTTCGTCGCTGTGCCGGAAGCGGGGGCTTCTCTCATACTGGAGCTTTGGGTGTACGCCATCGGCAACTTGGGAGACTGAAAACCTCTGTTTTGTGATGATAGTTCTCACTCAGTGGAGGCTGCGCGTGTTTGTTCGTGTTTAGGTTTGCGAGGATGAATCAACCTCGCCTGGAAACTTCGAATGAAACTCGCAATATAATTGCTGCCAAGACCTACATGGTCGGTGTGCGCAGCACCTCCTCAGGTGAATCCTTCTGCGGCGGCACTCTCATCTCCCCCACGCACGTGCTCACAGCCGCCCAGTGCGATCTCGGACCCACCAGCGCATATGTCTCCATTGGCTCAATGTACAAATTTGGATCCAGCGACGGCGAGCGCATCCGTGTCACGAAACGCACGCAGCACCCAAACTACGTCTCAAAGGTGAGCGCCAACGACTACGCGATCTTCGAGCTCGCCTCGCCCTCCAAGTTTGCGCCAATCAATCTCTACTCAGCCGACTCGGAGACCTTCGTTGGTCAGTACGCATTGGTCATGGGTTGGGGGTCCGTCGCCCCGAGCAACAGCTTTCCGGCCGTATTGCAGTATGCATTGGTACCCGTATTAACGGATGCCACCTGCAAGGCGGACTATTCAAGCGTTGCAATCACCCCAAGCATGTTCTGTGCCGGTGCGAATGGCAAGGACGCGTGCCGAGGCGACTCGGGCGGGCCACTCGTGCTCTCGCAGAACGGGCAAGACGTGCTTGCCGGCGTCATCTCCTGGGGCTACGGCTGCGGGGATCCTTACTACCCCGGCGTCTACTCCAAGGTCTCGTACGCCAAGAGCTGGATCCAGGCCACCGCCCCCACGGCCCAGTGGGTTTGAGCCTGCGGTGGTGGGCCAACAGTGTAGCCATCTCAATCATGTACTGCCTGAAGCAAACCCACTCCTCGCTTTTCGTACTTTACCTAATCCCAACTGTACTCTCCTCGTTCGCGCCCTCGTTTGGATTCTACTCTCTAAATATCACAATTCATTTCTCTACATTTCATCATTTCCCCCGTTCCCATCCCATCACGCGCGGCAACTTCACCAGTTCCAAATCCGCCGCCCGCTCTCGCTGCTCTTCCGCCGCATGCTGCGCTCTCCGCACGCCACGCGCGCCGCCGCCGCCGCCACCACGCACAAAGACGCGTCTCCCGCGCGCAACCGCGCGACAACCAGCGCGATCGGCGCGCTGCCGCCGGCGCTAGACGCGCGCAAAGTCAGTACGTCGGCTGACTTTGCGCCGCGCCGCGCGCTGCAGACGATCGACAGCAACCGCGCGCCCCCCGCGTACGTGAGCCGCTTCGCGCGGCCGCCGACGGCGCTCGCGGGGCTCAAGCGCAAGCAGCAGAGCGCCGAGCAGCTCGTGGAGCAAGAGACGACGAGCGCCCTTGACGAGGCCGAGCAGCGCGCGCGCGAGAACGTGGCGTGGCTCGACATGCTCGTGGCGCTGCTCGAGCGCCGCTACCGCCGCGCGTATGCGCCGCCCGTGGGCGTGGCGGCGATCGAGCGCGCGCGGCTGCTGGACGCGTACTGGCCGAGCGACGCGAAGCGGCGACGCGCGACGACCGACGAGCACGCGGCCAAGGAGACGAGCAAGGAGGACGAGCGAGAAGAGAAGCGTGCGCAGGCGCTGCGACGCCACGCGCAGCAGATCCAGGACACGAGCGTCGCGTCGACGTCCTGCTGCGGCTGCAAGACGGGCTGTCTCAAGATGTGCGTGGGCGAGAGGATGAGAGAAAGAGAGAGATGGCTGAATATGGGGGGTATGCTTGTTGTAGGTACTGCGTCTGCTTCAGCACGCGCGGCTACTGCCACGACGGGTGCTCGTGCGACAACTGCAAGAACGCGCGCGCGAGCAGCGAGCAGCGGCTCGAGGCCATCACGTCGTACCTGCTCAACGACCCGCGCGCGTTCTCGTACGCGGCGGCGAGCGGCGGCGCGGCCTCGGGCTTTTTCCAGTTGCTGCCGGAAAAGTCGAGCTCGGTCGTGCTGCGCGGCTGCCGCTGCAAAAAGTCCAAGTGCCTCAAGAAGTACTGCGAGTGCTTCCAGAACGGACTCGGCTGCGGCCCGCACTGCCGCTGCGTCGACTGCGCCAACGACGCGTCGGCCGCGGCGCGCGAGCTGCGCGAGAAGAACAAGGGCGACGCGCAGTCGGCGACGGTGTCGGCGGTCGGGGCGTCAGCAGGAGCTGGAGGAGCTGGAGCAGGAGCAGCAGGAGCAGGAGCAAGAGGAGGTAGTGCGGCAGCCGTGGGCGGAGGCTTCCACGCCATCAAGGTGGCCGTGACCAAGAAGCCGCGGCGCAACGTCGTGCTCAAGACCATCCGGGTGCGTCTCGGGCCCTAGAGGTGTGTACAACATGGAGGACGAGTGCTTTAAATGAAAATGAAACAATTGCCACTTTCAAGATCTTGTGAGGAGCTCCAGTCGATCAGTCCATTTGTGTGGATGTGCCTCGTAGGGGATCAGTGTCTCGACATCCAAAGAACATAGATTGGAAGATCGAACAAGCTATCGCCTGGTCCCGTTGGTTTGGAAAGTAAGTGATGACCGATTGTATTTCCCCTGGTCTCTGGAGAAAATAACGCAATTGAAGCGCAGAGCGGTTTTCTACTGTGGATCCTCAAGTTCAGCGGAGGCTTTGGAAGTCAGTTGTCAGAATTTCTTCAGAAGACGCGTGCTCAGGAACCGCGTTGGTTGTTGATCGAACGGCAACACACCTGTGTCTGCTGACGAACTTGCACTGGTGGGTGGATGAAGCATTCACCGATAGTTGAAGTGCTGATTTCAACAAAGAAATTATGCGATATCGAAGACTACACCCCGGGATGAGAGCAAGTGGAAAGAAGAGGAAGGCTCTTGGTGATTCAAGTCAACCGATTTGCAAATCTCCACGCCACAAAGGAAAGCCCCAGTTCTGTCCAATAACCCCAAGTCGTGGTTGAGTAGCTCCTTCTGGATGGCAAGGCATTGAAGTTCTCAGGTTCAGGCTCGACAGTGGCGTTTGTTGGAGTAGTTCTGCTGCCTTCGACTCTGCGATCTTTGAAGTTGCAGCACCAAAAGAGGTTGAGCTCATTCCGTGGAAGATGTCCACGGAGGTGTATCCAATCATGCCCGTCCTCGTGTTTGGTTTCCCAGGCGCGCTCCAAGACCATCTAGTTGATCACCGTTACGCCATCATCCCAGCAGAGTTACCGGGTCGAGCAAAAATCAAATGATGCTTTCGTCTTTGTCAGCTCCAGGCCTCTCAGAAAGTGGTATTGTGTGCACCAAAATTGGAATTCCCGTTGGATAAATGGGCGGTGGTTTCGACGGCTCGGCGGATAACGAGCAGTATCAATCGTATGGATTCTCACTCCAAGGTGTCCTACCCGATCTGCCGTCCAGGTTGCCGCCCATTCAGGAAACAATGAAGCAGTAATTCGTATTTTATGACTCTCCGAAAACGCGTAGGATCACTTGAAACTTGGAAATTAGTCATATCTAATCGCAATACAACTTCCTATTAGACTTGGTTGCTGTCAATACCTGTGGGTGTTGCTATCTCGCGCAGACCTGGAGTGAGACGCTCACCGAAGATACGGCGCGCTGCTTCATTGGGCGAGAGGAACTGGAGCGGCTACAGCGCAAGCGCGGCGTCGAAGTGGTCAAGGGCCTGGACCGATGTTCTGAGGAAACTGTCGGAGGAAGAGGAAGGCATCTTTGATGTGCGTACGAACATGATAACGGTGGAGGCCAAGACAAGTACGAGAGCCGAGAAGAGTGGCAAAACGATGCAGAAGCAAGTGTTGATGCTCGTGGCCAGACCCTCCTTCCTGAAAGAGCCGTTACAAAACGCTGAGTAAACTCTAGAGGTTTACCACGTGCAGCGATCTCTTCGTGTGGTGAATCTCTCCAGCTGTCGGGCCTTTTGGACAATGCGCTTGCCAGGTTTGCGCGGACTTCAGCAACTCGATCTATCGAAGAATGCCGTCTCTGAGCCTGAAGAGTCCTGGCTTTGACCAGCTCGTGGTCGTCTGGATCCTCTAAGCGAGCAAAGCCTGCTTCACCCTCCCGCGCATTGGTCACAAACAACGCGTGCTGCGGCTCGAGGCCGTCGGAGCTGCTCAGGAGCTCCAAGCGATCTTCCAGCGTCTCTGCGAGTCGCTAGAGCGTGTGCTCGCCCGCTTCCAATTCCAAGGCCGTGTGATGAGTCCCACGGACGCAGAGGAGCCGCGTCGCGCGTGGATCGACGAAAAGCCTGAGTGAGACCACGTCACTCGCAACTGCATCCGCTTTGGAGAGGTCCGTTGAGAAGCAAAGGAGACCGAGCAAAAAAGGCGGAGCTCAGGACCTCGGTGAGGAGATCCAACCAGAGAACTTGGCACCGACTGGACGAGACGGCGGCGCGTGGTAACGTGGCGAGTCGCGACGTCTCGATGAAGCGGCGAAGAAAGATCGGAGACCGTGGTGAGATTTCAGCACGTGCTGAAATGGCGTAGCCACTGGGGCCGCGAAATGCGTTTTTTGACACGTAAACAACACTGTTCAATCGCGGTCGGTCCGCTTGCACACGTAAGCCCGGTTACAGGCTGTCTGGACCAACTCGATGCTGTGAGCACGATGCTGCAGGTGGTCACGGGCGTCTCGTTTCTCCACTCGCTCGGCATCGCACACCGCGATCTCTCGCTCGAGAACGTTCTCCTACGCCACGGAGTCTGCAAAGTGACTGACTTTGGAGCCGCCACGTCCGTGGGAGAGAGGTGTGCCGACCGCGTGGGCAAGCACCAGTACATGGCGCCAGAGGTCGTCGTGTGTGGTGGCGACACCACGTATGACCCCGTGCCAGCGGACGTGTGGTCACTGGGCATCATGCTCTTCATGCTGCTCACGGGGTCTCCGCTCGTGGATCTGGCGGTGCCTGGCGACGTCGGCTTGGAGGCGTTGCGCCGTGGTGGCGTGGGTCCCATCTTGGTCTCGTGGGGCATCGACCACGTGACAGCGGAGGTCGTGGGGCTGTTGGACGACATGCTGCGCGAGAACGCGAGTGAGCGAGCGCCGCTGAGTGAGGTGGTGGAGCGACTCGCTCGTCTGGCCGATGGAATGCATGGAAAAGGAGAAGACAAGTGAGCTCGAGGCATTGAAGTAGTCGGCGTGGTTAGGGTGATAGATAGCTCCGTTTTTGACGTCAATGAAGTCAAACTCGTGTTCGCCTTATTCGGGAGGAATGACAGAAGTGAAGAATTTTTCGGGAATCAGTCAAGTGGAGATGAGGTCAGTGAGCTAGTCGAAGCGGAAGTCTGACGTTGCGTTCAGTTTCATTTGTTTTTCGGAAGCAGAGAGCAATTCGAGGCTTCTGTAGTCCTAGCCCCAAACCAAATTACGAAACTTGAGGATCCTTGTTCACGACCAGTCTGAGTCCGATTTTTCCGACTCGGTGACGCGTGTTGGTTCATGACTCATGCGGAGCGAAGTTGCCATCCACGTGCCGATGATTCGCTTCCCGAGACATGTTTCTCAAGCCGCCCACCAAAGTGGATTGCCAGTCGCGCGTCCCCTCTCGCCCTCCTGGTCTACAAAGGAAAGGCGAAGAAGCGACATCTATTTGCAAAGACACGATCGTCAAGACAAGCACACGTCTTTCTCAGGCGCGTCGTCAACTCAGAGCGATCTGCGGGAAGCACGTGGTCGTCCAACCGGCTCCCCTCTCGCCCTCCTGGTCAGCTCTCTCTGTCTCTCTCTCTCGCTACGCGTCTTCGTCTCCCGCGAGGGCCTCGTGCGCCAGCACCTGCGAGATGCTGATCCGCTCGCTCGGCTCGACCGTCAGCATGCGCGTGAGCAGATCCACGCTCGCGCTCGAGAGCTGCACTTTCCATGCCATCAGCACGCGTGCCACGCCGTGCTTCTCGAGCATCGCAAAGTCTCGCTGTCTGCGCGACGCGAGCGTCGGTGGCGTGGGTGTGATTGGCGACCTTGGCAGCGAGGCGAGCACGCGCGAGCGAGATGGTCTTGACGGCGACACGGTCGGTCGACGCGTGGAGATGGTCGTGGCACTCGCAGACCGAGGCGGCGAGCGAGCAAGCGAGGGTGCGACGCACGCGGAAGCGAGGCGGAGGCAGCGGCGAGCGCATTGGGATATTACTACTGTGGCGACTGGAGAGGAGACGCGAGGGCTGCTTGGTGGTGGTGGGGAAGAGCAGACGGGGCGGGAATAGGAGCCAAAGACACGAAGGTGGCTCGTCTCTGGCCGCGATGATGAGTTTTTGTGTTTTTTGTTGTTGTGTATACAGTGTTCCAGTTGAAGTGTTTCACTGTAGTATACGCTTACAAAAACCTTCGATATTTTCTTTCGAGTACACAAGTTGAAGCTGGAGACAAACCCCTACCCCTCCATTCTTTGGATCGGGGCGACGACGTGTCTTTGTGCTCACGCCGCCGCGAGCACTCGCGCGTCCGGAGCGCCGCGCCGTCTTCCGGACCACGTCCGGAGTCGCGTCCACAGCGACGGCTTGGGCGGCGGCCGTGGACTCAGACCGAGCGATCTCCGGACGTGGTCCAGCGCGAGCCAGCCTTCCGGAGGGTTGTGGGTGCGCGGCCACGTCTGCGGCGTCCGCGTGGCCGCGTGGAGGCGTTCCAGCGGATGGCCGCACTCGGCGTCCACGAGCGAGAGCAAGAGCGTGAGGAACTCGTGCGGGAGCAGAACGGTTCCGTCGAGAACGGTTCCGCAGGCCTCGGCCACGGCCACGAGCGCGTGCAGCGCCGCGCGGTCACGACAGCTCTGTGCGACGCGCTCCAGCGGGTCGGTGCTGATCGTCGGTCGGTTCCTGTTCCTGTTCTTGTTCCGGTTCCCGATCCAGTTCCCGATCCAGTTCTGGAGCCGCCGCGTCCACCGAGTGACGAACCGACAGACGAATCGGTTCCGCTCGCGTGCCACGAGATCGCGCGCGAGCTGTTCCCGTTCCTGTTCCGCGCGGCGTTCCTGTTCCGCGCAGTCGACGCGGTGCGCGTAGAACATTCTGGCGGTCGCGAGCCCCGCGTTGCACCAGGCGCATTCGTACTTAGGCGGGTCGCCGCCCACTACGCGGAACACTCTGCGCAGCGCCGACCGCAGCACGCGCTCGTGCTGGTCCAGCAGCCTCGTTGTCGGCGGTATCGCCACCTGGAACCAAAACCGGAACGAGAACCGGAACCGGAACCGGAACCAAGATCCCACCCTCCTCCGCCGCCACCAGCGCAGAACCGTTCTCCACCACCCCGGCCCCCCGTGCCTCTCTCCAAAAACCGTCTCTTCCTCCTGTAGCTGCTCACGAGCATTGGTCACTTGCCACCGCCACCAGTGGCTCTGCAGCTCGCGCCCTCGCCGCGTCGCGCCGTAGAACGCCGCCAGCGCCGCCCTCGCGCTTTCCACGCCACGCGCCACGACCGCCGCTTCCTCGTCGCCGCGCGCGCGCTCGCGCTTCTCGGCCGCGAGCAGCGCGCTCGCCAGTTGTCGCCGCGCTTGTCGCCGCCGCACGAGCCGCTGCAGCCGACTCGCGGCCTCGCGACGCGCGCGCAGCACACGCAGCAGCCGCGCGACCACGCGCAGCCGCCGCGCCAGTCGCCTCCGTGTCGCGAGCGCCGCCTGCGCCAGCCGAACGAGCCGCCACCACGCCACGACGCGCCGCTGCGCACAAAACACGCGGAACACGCGCTGGATCATGACGGCGCGCCGCTCGCGCGCGTGGCGGCGGAAGGCGCGCTGCACTCGCGCGGCTGCGAGCGAAAGCAGTGCGCGCTGACGGAGGAACGCACGACGCACGCGCGAGCGACGCCACGCGCGCTGCACACGCACGAGGCTCGCGACGCGTTTGGAGTGGCGAGCGCGGTAGCGACGCTGCAGCTTCGAGGCCATGGCGTGCGCCAGCGCGGAAAAGTCAAAGCCACGCTCAACCAGCTCGTCGTGGTCGTCCTGAAAGTCCTCGAGCACGCGCTCGAGCCCGCGCTGCAGCGTCGCCAGCGCCTCGCGCACGTCGCCTTGCGCCGCGTGCGCTCGTGCTTCGTGCTTGACGTCGGCGGCGAAGAGCTCCACAGCGGCCGGCGCGTGCACTGGTGAGCGGAGACTCAGTGACTGTGAAGACTCTAGGAGTGGCTCGCTGGTTGTCGACGGCGGCATGAACTTGAGGCGCCGCGTGGGCACGAGCCCGCCAAAGATCGACTCGCTCGAGAGCTCGGCCGCGAGCGGCGACGCGACCTCGTCGGCCCAGAGCCCGCTGCCCAGCGTCGCGTCCAGCTTGTACTCGATGCGGCTCGTGATCTCGCGCGACAAGAGCTCCGCGATGTGCACAGTCGGCTCATCGTGTTGCCGTGCGAGCCACTGCTGGAGCTTGGCCTGTGGCGTCTCGACTTGCCTGGTCTTCTTCATCTTCAGCTCAATGGTCAGCTTCTTCGGCAGAGGCCTTTGGATCGACGAGTGAATGGGTTTCCTCGTCGTCATCGCGGCCGCTTCTCTCTCAGCCTCGCGGACCGCTCGCTCAGCGACGCAGCGCGCCATGTTGTCTCGCTGGTCGAGTGCCTCCTGCAGCTTGAGCATCTTCATTGCTGCGCGCTGGGCGGGCGAGAGACTCGGCGGTGGCTCCTTTGGTGCGCGAAGTCGCTGCCTGTAGGGCGAAAAGAGCGCGTCGTGGGGCTGTGTTGATGGCAGCGTCGTCGGAGAAAGCTCATGCGTGTCTTCATGGTCGGCAGATTGTCGCTGGAGTTCGCTACTCGCATCCTCGTGTAAAAGCAGCCACGGAAACTCGGCCGCGAGGTCCACGGAGAGAGCGCAAGGCCATTGGAGTTGCCGGAGAGGTGGCGCGACGGGAAGTGGATTGTGGTCCATGGCCTCGAGACGAGCGAGATGAGTAGCGAGGTGAGAGGTGGGCTCCTAAGATTAGAACAACTGAGAAATAATGCACGCGGAAGCCCTATGCCAATCGGCCTATTGCCTTGACCTCACGATTCCTTCGTTTCAAGACTGCAACCACCACGCTCGACTTCGCGTGAGATGCGCACTTGAAGCCGCTCGAGGGGTGTCAACACGACTATTTCATCTCGAAGGGGCGGAAGCATCGTGGTTTTTGCCTAGAAAAGAAAAAAAAAAAGTGATATATAACTACGCACAAGAACTATGGGAACCTGTGGTGAATTCATCGGAATCACAATAGAGTGTGGCAAGGTCACACGTACGACCAGTGTCTTAGACCCATTGGGCGGTGGGTGCGGTCGCCTGGATCCAGCTCTTGACGTACGAGACCTTGGAGTAGACACCCGGGTAGTTCGTTCGACCGCAGCCATTGCCCCATGAGACGACGCCGATGAGCACGTCTCGGTTGGGCTGCTCTAAGATGAGCGGTCCACCCGAAGGCACTTCTGCATGGTAGGTGGCGTTGAGCGAAGACGTGGGTTTGATGTGCGAGAAGTATAGGCCATTGCCAGCCTGTGAGCACTCCTCCATCACATTTTCGTCCTTGTCCACTAGCCTTAGGCACTCTGCTCCATCCGACGAGGTCGCCGTGTGGATGTGGAGGCCATTCTTCCGCAGATCATGGAAGCTGAGCAAGTTACGAGGGGATGCTGGCGCGTACACAGCCCTTTGGACGTCAATCACAGTGCCATTCGGCAAAGCAACGCATGCGTGTCCAGCTGCTTTCGCGATCGGACTCGATCCACCCACAGTCGTAACGCTACTTGGTGCCAGAGAGGGATCAAGACTGACAAAGAACCGTTCTTCGTTGAGTAAAACATGCGTCGTGGCGGAGTCGATGAGACACAAGGCCCCATCTCCCCTTCAGCGACTACGCTAACGAAGCTCTCAACACTGTGCGATTCGCTTTGACTGTCATCGGAGAAGTCGGACATGAACGAGACTCTCTTGTTAGAGACTGTCTTCTTGCCTTTTGTGCTTTCAGTGGACTTTGCTTGCTGGGACTGTTGATACAACTTACAGTGGAATGCAGGCGTATTGCACTGTTTGGCCCAGTGTCCGAACAGCCCGCACTTGTGGCATGTGTCCTTCTGTGATGTCACCTTGCGCCCGTTCCTCGTATGGGGCTTGGCGTTCCGATAGCCACCACGCTTGCCGTGTCACCCTTTCCACTGCTTCTTGCCTCCGCGCTTTTGCTTCTGCTGGTTCTGTCCACCAGCATCACCGTAGTTCACTTCGGGTGTGGAACCAGGTGTTGGAGGCAAGCGGCGCTCGTCATGATTGCGTTGGAGCAGCAAGCCGTGCTTCTCGTCGAGCAACAGCACAGCAACAAGCTTGTCGAAGGTGTCATGGTTCATGCGTCTGTACTGCATCGCCAGGATACGTTCTGACGGGTGGAAAGTCGTCAGAGTCTTCTCAATCTTCTCAGACTCAGTGATCTTGCGATCACACCATGACAGCTCGCTCGTGATGCCATAAAGCTTCGTCGTGTACTCTGTTACCGTCTTGAAGTTGTAGAAACACAACTTATTCCACTCGTCGTTCAGCAAAGGCAGCATTGCTTGCTTCCGGTCAGTGTCAAACCGAAGCTTCAGGCTCTGCCATATCACCGCAGGGTTCTGCTCTTCCAAGTAGTTGAACCTCAAGTCCTTGTGCAAGTGTCTAAGGATCAGGCACACTGCACGGGCAGCATTCCGGCGTCTCTCTTCTGCTTGAGCATTGCTTGTAACAGGTACTACAAACGCGGGGTCAACCGTTGCTCCAAGACCATCGGCACAGAGGTAGTTGTACGCCTCAAGTGCCCAAACGATGTAGTTCGTTCCAGCAACATCAAGTGCTGGGAACTTGAGTTTTTCCAAGTCAGACATTTTGGAAACGAACTAAGTGTCTTTAGAACAAGTTACAAGCTAGTAGTTGACACAAGCGTAGCAGGAGAAGCAGTTCTTGTCGTGCGCTTCGCGCCTCTTCTTCGCAGCTTCGTCGGCGGTTTGCTTGGCAGCGACTTCGTCCGACCGCAAGATGTCGAAGATGGCAGTGTCGACGACTTTGCGCTGGCAGTCCGAATGGAACGGGAGAATGCCGAGAGCCTTGACGATCGCCTTCGTGCGGTTGCAGCCGACGGCGTGCTTGTTGAGCTCCTCGACGAAGCGGTGCTGAAGCCGGACCGTGCGTTCGATGGAGGCTTGGAGGTCGTCACGGAGCTTGTCGAGCGCCTTCTGGTCGTCCTCCTTCAGGGAGCGGATGCGCTTAAAGTCGGAGCGCGAGTCGAACGTCTGGACGTGGCGAGAACGGCGGCGGCTCCGGACTTTGACGGTCTTGACGGCTGGCCCAGCGGCGGAGAGGTTGAGCACCTTCTTCGTCTTCGTTGTGTTGGCGGCACTCGTACCCATGCAAGCGGGAATGGGGGCAGGCAACTCGGCTAGAGGCCACGCCACGGATCCACGGCAATTATAGCAGGGGCTTCGGCTTGAACGGGCAGGCCAACGCAGGGACCGGGGGACAGTCCACGGGTCGGGTTCAAGCGGGTCTTGCGCGGCGGGCAGAGGGACGGCGAGAGGTTCGCGTCAGCGAGCGGTCCAACAGCCTGCGCGGGTCGGGTCGGCGGGTCGACGGGTCGGCGAGCGGTCCGGGCTGACGGGTTGGGTCGGCTTGGCGGCGAGTCTCAGTGCTGATAACGTGAGACGGGTTGACTTCGCCGGGACCGAGGGTGGACTTAGGCGAGGCCGAGGTTGACTTAGGAGGGGCGAGTTGACTTGAGCAGTAGATGGTAGAAGACCGAATGAGCTATATTTCCTGGGATGAAAATGGTGGGTGTAGGGAGCTAGCGCTGCAGAGTTCTGTGTCCTACATGGCCTGGATTTATTCACCCATCAATCGTGGTGGCAGCCATCATTTGTGGCGGCGTCCATCATTGCCCGGCGCTCACAATCCTTGGTGACGCGCCGGCAACTGATTCCCAGGAATCACATGTAAACATAGAGTAAACATGGAGGAACTGTCTCATGTACGAATATAATTCTTAGGCTTTCACTTCCCTCCCACTTTTCAGACTTGCGAGGAGTTGCTTCTCGCCCCAACCCGAGACCCACCAGGAGATCTTCCATAGGTACACTGGACAGTCGCACCAGTGAGAAAACCACGCCCAATGGTTGGTTCAATCAGGAGCGCGCGAGTCTGTTGGGTCGTGGAAGCTAGTGGCTGTAACCGTCAATACATGTGGATCCTTCCCGCGAAGATTTCGATGGAACCTGGCGTGGGTGTGGAAGACGCCGATCGCTCTGTCTCGTCCCACTCTCATGCTGAGACAAGAGATGATCATGCGCCTGTGGAGCCGTAGCCATGGCGCCAGGTGCTGTCTCGTTCACCTTCACACGTACGTTCTCGTTTGTTCGTTGCGCGTTCGTACGGTTCACTTCGTACACTCGTCGTTCCTAGGGGATCTTCACAACTCGGTGGTGGACCCACATACATACATGCTGAAGACCAGGTTAACGTCCGGCAATGATCTCGTTTTAACCCACATGTTCCACTCACGCCACCTCATGAAGGGACCAAGAGGCAAGCAGGAGAATCCCGTGAATGCCGCGCTTGAGAGACGTCGATCCGTTGGGAAACAGTTACGAACAACCTTCGCCCACACAAAGGAAGGCTTGTCGAAGTAGACGAATCACTCTTTTCATCAAAAAGCAAAGCAGGGACCGTTTGCTGAGCTCAACAGACTTCAACAGACTTCACGATCATCATCGTCATCTCATCATCGCTTCGTATCGTAATATTATCGAAAGATTCGAATTGTTGATCTAAAAGGATCCAGAAAATTCCAATGGACTAGTTCAAACCTGTAAGCCTGACTGCAGATCACGCCCAACAACCTGAATAAGTCTCGATTGTACACACACAGCTCTACGCAAGTGAATGCTCTCAACACTCAGACTTTGAGTCCGGCTCACGTGCCCAATACTCATGGACTCGAGACCAGCTCACGCATCAATCAACACAAAGGCGTCGGAGATATGACTTTCGTTCTCGTCGGATCCAGACAACGAAGACTTGGACCACACTCGCGCCTCGGCGAGTCGCAAGAACTAATCACTCTCCTTCTGCTTAGAAGCCAATGCCAAAACCGTCGCCAAAGGAACAAAACCCTCAACCGTCGCGAGGTTTCACAGCACGGCCTGCGCAACGCAACGCAACGCAACGCATCGCAGCGTGACACAACACACCAAACCCCCAAGAATCCTTCTCCAGCCTTCGCTCCCGCCCTCTCCCCCCCCCCCCCCCCCCCACTCACTCGCCGTCATCTTCTTCGCTCTTCTCCACGCGCATAACCCGATCCTCCGTCAACACCATGCACCGCTTCACCATCAAACGCAAGATCCACGACACGCTGCTCGGCGCCACCTACGAGTGCAGCCCCAAGACCGAGCCTCTGCCCACCGGCGCGACGCCTCTCCACCCCACTCGCGAGCGAAAGACGGTCGCAGTCAAGTGCAGCAGCCTCGCGATGAGAGCCGACCTACAGACCGCAGGTTTCTGCGTCGACGACCCGACCCGTGAGGTGCGCGTCGTGGCCAAGCTCGTCGCCTCGGGAGGCCACGACAACGTGGTCCAGTGCTACAGTCACTTCGTCGCGGCCGATGGAGACCGCATCTGCATCGTCACCGAGTTCTGTGGCGACGGCGATCTCCTGTCGCGCTTGCAGGCGTCCAGCGGAGGCTGTCTGGACCAACTCGATGCTGTGAGCACGATGCTGCAGGTGGTCACGGGCGTCTCGTTTCTCCACTCGCTCGGCATCGCACACCGCGATCTCTCGCTCGAGAACGTTCTCCTACGCCACGGAGTCTGCAAAGTGACTGACTTTGGAGCCGCCACGTCCGTGGGAGAGAGGTGTGCCGACCGCGTGGGCAAGCACCAGTACATGGCGCCAGAGGTCGTCGTGTGTGGTGGCGACACCACGTATGACCCCGTGCCAGCGGACGTGTGGTCACTGGGCATCATGCTCTTCATGCTGCTCACGGGGTCTCCGCTCGTGGATCTGGCGGTGCCTGGCGACGTCGGCTTGGAGGCGTTGCGCCGTGGTGGCGTGGGTCCCATCTTGGTCTCGTGGGGCATCGACCACGTGACAGCGGAGGTCGTGGGGCTGTTGGACGACATGCTGCGCGAGAACGCGAGTGAGCGAGCGCCGCTGAGTGAGGTGGTGGAGCGACTCGCTCGTCTGGCCGATGGAATGCATGGAAAAGGAGAAGACAAGTGAGCTCGAGGCATTGAAGTAGTCGGCGTGGTTAGGGTGATAGATAGCTCCGTTTTTGACGTCAATGAAGTCAAACTCGTGTTCGCCTTATTCGGGAGGAATGACAGAAGTGAAGAATTTTTCGGGAATCAGTCAAGTGGAGATGAGGTCAGTGAGCTAGTCGAAGCGGAAGTCTGACGTTGCGTTCAGTTTCATTTGTTTTTCGGAAGCAGAGAGCAATTCGAGGCTTCTGTAGTCCTAGCCCCAAACCAAATTACGAAACTTGAGGATCCTTGTTCACGACCAGTCTGAGTCCGATTTTTCCGACTCGGTGACGCGTGTTGGTTCATGACTCATGCGGAGCGAAGTTGCCATCCACGTGCCGATGATTCGCTTCCCGAGACATGTTTCTCAAGCCGCCCACCAAAGTGGATTGCCAGTCGCGCGTCCCCTCTCGCCCTCCTGGTCTACAAAGGAAAGGCGAAGAAGCGACATCTATTTGCAAAGACACGATCGTCAAGACAAGCACACGTCTTTCTCAGGCGCGTCGTCAACTCAGAGCGATCTGCGGGAAGCACGTGGTCGTCCAACCGGCTCCCCTCTCGCCCTCCTGGTCAGCTCTCTCTGTCTCTCTCTCTCGCTACGCGTCTTCGTCTCCCGCGAGGGCCTCGTGCGCCAGCACCTGCGAGATGCTGATCCGCTCGCTCGGCTCGACCGTCAGCATGCGCGTGAGCAGATCCACGCTCGCGCTCGAGAGCTGCACTTTCCATGCCATCAGCACGCGTGCCACGCCGTGCTTCTCGAGCATCGCAAAGTCTCGCTGTCTGCGCGACGCGAGCCCGTGAGCAGCGAGCCCGTGAGCAGCATGAAGAGCACGACGCCGAGCGACCAGACGTCGGCCGCGCACGGGTCGTACGCTGAGGCTTGGTGGTCTCCTCTTCCTCCTTGGTCTTCCACTTCACACTCTTCGCCCACGGTCACGACCTCGGGCGCCATGTAGTAGTCCTTACCGGCCCTTGTGCGTGGCCATCGCGTGGCGTCGGTCGAGAGCCCAAAGTCGCTCAGCTTGCAGACGCCGTCGCGCAGCAGCACGTTCTCGAGCGAGATGTCGCGGTGGGCGACGCGCAGCTGCAAGTGGAGGAAGGCGACGCCACGCGCGACTTGGCGCACGAGCGCGAGCGCCTCTCGCTCGGCCACGGCGCCCGTGCTCTGGACGAGAGCGAAGAGGTCGCCGACGGTGCAGAGCTCACTCACGAGCACCATGGTATCGTCGTCGTGGAGCTGGGCGTCGAGGAAGCCGAGCACGTGGCGGTGGCCGCCGAGCGCCGTGAGCTGCTGGGCGACGCGCCACTCCTGCCACGGGTCGTCGGTGGCGTGGGTGTGATTGGCGACCTTGGCAGCGAGGCGAGCACGCGCGAGCGAGATGGTCTTGACGGCGACACGGTCGGTCGACGCGTGGAGATGGTCGTGGCACTCGCAGACCGAGGCGGCGAGCGAGCAAGCGAGGGTGCGACGCACGCGGAAGCGAGGCGGAGGCAGCGGTGAGGTCATCGGAGTGAGAATCTGCGAGTGGCCTGGAGTAGACCTATCAGAAGGGAGACGGGTCGCCTGGAGCAACTGCTTACACATTTTGGATGCGGGGGAAGAGTCGCGAGTTCGTTGTGAAGGGGAACTACCGTTGCGCGTGTTGGAGACAGGCCATCGCACATGGACCTTCGAATGAAAGAAGGGAGACTTCCTCGTCGTGACTGTTTACGAGATAAGGCGAGACGAGACAGTCGTGTTCTCATCCCTCGACGGCTTCAACTCAACGGTACCTCGCAGCGATGGACTCACCAGGAGCCTATGAACCCACCGGCGGCTGCTCGTGGAGCAACGTCGGCATCAGCTCGCAACCGTCGTCAAGATCCCGACACCTGGAAACCCAGGATTGTCAGACTTGACGAGTCTCCACCTTTGAAGCCACACGTCCAGTTGAAGCGACGTCTCGTATCGTAACGTTCCACTGGCGCCAGCAGCCCAAACTTCCACAGACCCACTCGCGAGCCGTCGCTGACGAAAGTGTCGAAAGACTCGACGGAAAATGTTTCTGCCTCGCCTCTCGCAGAGAGAGGTTGGACGATAAATAACTCGCCCTCACTCTTCAGCCACTTGAAGGAGCCTTGTGCTCATTTTATTTTGCGCATCGAGCACGTAGTTTTAAACTGCCCCGTCTCGCCTCGCCACTCCTTGCTCATCTCGACCCACCAAAGATCCATCTCATCCCCGTCGCACCGCCTCTTCAGCATTTTCAGAGGGCTCGCGCTCGCCTCGCGGACCTCGGGACCAAGCACAAGTGGCAGCTTCTCCACAAAGCACGATCAGCGAGCTCGCAGCAACCATCAAGATTAGAAATAGGACTCCCCGCCACCAACAATCACGAGGAGGTGCTCACGCGGGGCTCCCGCTGTTTTTGATTCGTGGACTCGTACACACTACGGCCGCACGTGTACCGCCACCACGGGCGTCATGATGCGGCGGCAGCGCGCGCGTGGCGAGGTATCACACTGCACGAGGAAATTTCAGTCAGATGGGGTGCGAGTTGCTGGCGGCAGCTTCGCCACTCGGCAGCATACCCTGAGGCCTCGTGGTGAACGGATACAGTAGTCCGTGCAGGAGATTTCCGTTCGAGTTTCACCACTAGTACACGGAAGATGTATACGGTAGACCGCTTTTTGTCCTGCAAAATACGCACTCGTATCTGCTTTTATCCCGAACAGCTCTCCCACCGACACGGTATTCGCACAAAAAGAACAGAAAGCGATCGAAGAGTAAATCGCTCGGAGGAACACAGGGGCACGAGTGCTTACGACGCGTTGGGAGTACGACCCAAGTGCACGTCGAGTTAGACGGACGGCTGACAAATTTTGGGGAGGGGGAGGGGGGGGGGGGGGGGGGGGGGGTATTATCATGGGCTCTCCAGCCTGTTGCATCTTTTTGCGTTTTCCATGCCCCGGTGGAGAAATCGAAGACCACAACCACAATGGGGGCTTTTGCCTTCAGGGATGGTTGCCGTACCGGTGGTGATCCTCTGACCTAGAATTTACGAGATACCACTACACTCGGATTGTTGGGCGAAGCCCCTTTATAATCAAACCGGCGTGTAACCACGAGTAACCGTGGGTTGTTCCTCAGCAAACTCACCGGCTTCAAGGACCCTATTCAAGGTGCGCATCGAACCTTACCAAAAGTGTCTCGGAGAAAAGACGCAGATGTCAAAGCGACAGGGGTCAGAAGCAAGTTTCGTTCCTGCGATCCGGGAGACATGAGAGCTTCTGGTAATTTCGTGAAACTTTTTTCTCAGATGACGGTGGAGTACAGTGATAGAGTCAATACGAGGGAGACGTCTAATAGTTTGTGCAAGATTATATCGTTAGGTACGAATGTTCTTCCGGAAAGGATGATTCATCGGATCTGAAGAACTACTGTGGATTTGCACGTGTTTGTGTCCGTCAAGTGGAGGGATGTAACCAGGTTACACTTCGTATACGTTGAGGCTTCCCTCGCTGTTGAACGTCTGGAATACAAAAACCAAAGCCTGCACCTGCGCCACCGAAAGGAGGAAAGGGCGGTCAGCCTGGAGGAGGCTATGTGAACCAGCCCCCAGCCAACAGCCGAGTTGTGAAAGTTGTTGCCACTCTGCACAACAAAGGACTTTTTTTTAAAAAAAAGTCCTTGAGACACTTCCTCCATGTTTACTCTATGTTTACATGTGATTCCTGGGAATCAGTTGCCGGCGCGTCACCAAGTATTGTGAGCGCCGGGCAATGATGGACGCCGCCACAAATGATGGCTGCCACCACGATTGATGGGTGAATAAATCCAGGCCATGTAGGACACAGAACTCTGCAGCGCTAGCTCCCTACACCCACCATTTTCATCCCAGGAAATATAGCTCATTCGGTCTTCTACCATCTACTGCTCAAGTCAACTCGCCCCTCCTAAGTCAACCTCGGCCTCGCCTAAGTCCACCCTCGGTCCCGGCGAAGTCAACCCGTCTCACGTTATCAGCACTGAGACTCGCCGCCAAGCCGACCCAACCCGTCAGCCCGGACCGCTCGCCGACCCGTCGACCCGCCGACCCGACCCGCGCAGGCTGTTGGACCGCTCGCTGACGCGAACCTCTCGCCGTCCCTCTGCCCGCCGCGCAAGACCCGCTTGAACCCGACCCGTGGACTGTCCCCCGGTCCCTGCGTTGGCCTGCCCGTTCAAGCCGAAGCCCCTGCTATAATTGCCGTGGATCCGTGGCGTGGCCTCTAGCCGAGTTGCCTGCCCCCATTCCCGCTTGCATGGGTACGAGTGCCGCCAACACAACGAAGACGAAGAAGGTGCTCAACCTCTCCGCCGCTGGGCCAGCCGTCAAGACCGTCAAAGTCCGGAGCCGCCGCCGTTCTCGCCACGTCCAGACGTTCGACTCGCGCTCCGACTTTAAGCGCATCCGCTCCCTGAAGGAGGACGACCAGAAGGCGCTCGACAAGCTCCGTGACGACCTCCAAGCCTCCATCGAACGCACGGTCCGGCTTCAGCACCGCTTCGTCGAGGAGCTCAACAAGCACGCCGTCGGCTGCAACCGCACGAAGGCGATCGTCAAGGCTCTCGGCATTCTCCCGTTCCATTCGGACTGCCAGCGCAAAGTCGTCGACACTGCCATCTTCGACATCTTGCGGTCGGACGAAGTCGCTGCCAAGCAAACCGCCGACGAAGCTGCGAAGAAGAGGCGCGAAGCGCACGACAAGAACTGCTTCTCCTGCTACGCTTGTGTCAACTACTAGCTTGTAACTTGTTCTAAAGACACTTAGTTCGTTTCCAAAATGTCTGACTTGGAAAAACTCAAGTTCCCAGCACTTGATGTTGCTGGAACGAACTACATCGTTTGGGCACTTGAGGCGTACAACTACCTCTGTGCCGATGGTCTTGGAGCAACGGTTGACCCCGCGTTTGTAGTACCTGTTACAAGCAATGCTCAAGCAGAAGAGAGACGCCGGAATGCTGCCCGTGCAGTGTGCCTGATCCTTAGACACTTGCACAAGGACTTGAAGTTCAACTACTTGGAAGAGCAGAACCCTGCGGTGATATGGCAGAGCCTGAAGCTTCGGTTTGACACTGACCGGAAGCAAGCAATGCTGCCTTTGCTGAACGACGAGTGGAATAAGTTGTGTTTCTACAACTTCAAGACGGTAACAGAGTACACGACGAAGCTTTATGGCATCACGAGCGAGCTGTCATGGTGTGATCGCAAGATCACTGAGTCTGAGAAGATTGAGAAGACTCTGACGACTTTCCACCCGTCAGAACGTATCCTGGCGATGCAGTACAGACGCATGAACCATGACACCTTCGACAAGCTTGTTGCTGTGCTGTTGCTCGACGAGAAGCACGGCTTGCTGCTCCAACGCAATCATGACGAGCGCCGCTTGCCTCCAACACCTGGTTCCACACCCGAAGTGAACTACGGTGATGCTGGTGGACAGAACCAGCAGAAGCAAAAGCGCGGAGGCAAGAAGCAGTGGAAAGGGTGACACGGCAAGCGTGGTGGCTATCGGAACGCCAAGCCCCATACGAGGAACGGGCGCAAGGTGACATCACAGAAGGACACATGCCACAAGTGCGGGCTGTTCGGACACTGGGCCAAACAGTGCAATACGCCTGCATTCCACTGTAAGTTGTATCAACAGTCCCAGCAAGCAAAGTCCACTGAAAGCACAAAAGGCAAGAAGACAGTCTCTAACAAGAGAGTCTCGTTCATGTCCGACTTCTCCGATGACAGTCAAAGCGAATCGCACAGTGTTGAGAGCTTCGTTAGCGTAGTCGCTGAAGGGGGAGATGGGGCCTTGTGTCTCATCGACTCCGCCACGACGCATGTTTTACTCAACGAAGAACGGTTCTTTGTCAGTCTTGATCCCTCTCTGGCACCAAGTAGCGTTACGACTGTGGGTGGATCGAGTCCGATCGCGAAAGCAGCTGGACACGCATGCGTTGCTTTGCCGAATGGCACTGTGATTGACGTCCAAAGGGCTGTGTACGCGCCAGCATCCCCTCGTAACTTGCTCAGCTTCCATGATCTGCGGAAGAATGGCCTCCACATCCACACGGCGACCTCGTCGGATGGAGCAGAGTGCCTAAGGCTAGTGGACAAGGACGGAAATGTGATGGAGGAGTGCTCACAGGCTGGCAATGGCCTATACTTCTCGTACATCAATGCCACGTCTTCGCCCAACGCCACCTACCTTGCAGAAGTGCCTTCACGTGCCGACAAGGATGCGTTGTTGCTATGCATGATCGCATGGGCCATCCAGGACGAGGAATGTTGAAGAAGATTACCAAGGCCGTTCGGGGCATACCTTTGAGTGCTCTCAGTATCCCAAGGCGCCTCCCTCGGGTCTGCCCGCCATGCACGATGGGGAAGCTTCCGAACAAGAAGAAGAATTCGTTCTCCAGCGAGAAGTTCAAGCCTCACAGCCACTTCGAGACCCTCGTGAGCGACGTGTGTGGGCCCATCTCGCCACCCTTAGGACCATTCAGCTACTATATGGTGGTGAAGGACACATCGGCGCGTTTCTCCAAGGTACAACTCCTCACTTCCAAAAACGAGGTGATGCCAAAGCTGCTTATCGCCATCATCCAGCTGAAGACACAGTTCCCAAGTCACCCCATCAGGAACGTCCGCGTCGATAATGCCTCGGAGTATGTCTCGAAGTCATTTCAAGAGTTCTGCGTCTATAACCTTGGAGACCTCTGTACCCTACGCACACAACACGAATGCTGAGAATTTCGTGAAGCTTGTGCAGATGGTAGCTCGCCCCCTACTCCTTCGTTCAAATTTACCTCTGTCGTGTTGGGGACATGCTGTACTCCATGCTGGCGACCTTCTCCTGTACAGACCGTCAGCTGAGAATGTTCTGTCACCGTACGAACTTGCGCATGGTTTCTCGCCGTCTGTCGCACACCTGAGGATCTTTGGCTGCGCGGTGTATGTGCCCATACCGCCTCACCAAAAGTCTAAGTTCGGACCGAAACGACAACTTGGAATCTATGTTGGCTTTCAGTCGCCATCTATCATCCGGTATCTAAGTCCCGAGACTGGTGACTTGTTCGTCGCTCACATCACTATGTGTGAGTTTGATGAGTCTACATTCCCAAAGCTGGGAAGCACTGAGGATGATGACAGCCGCGATCAGTTCGACTTCGATCAGTCACGCACGAAGGAGTCCCACCGTGACCCATACACCGGTCAGGGGGAGAAGGATGTGCGTCGAATCCTACATCTCCACCGTATTGCGCAGAACGCTCCAGATGCATTCGCGGCTACTGAGCGCGTAACAAGATCGTCGGTCAACGAAGCAACCAACTACCCAGCACCAGTAGCTGTCGATCCAACCCCAGCTACTGTGGTGGCGCTACAAAACAATAAACGTGGTCGCCCCAAAGGTGCCAAAGACCTTGGACCAGAGCCGAGCTTCATGGTAGCGCAGTTGCTGTTGTGCCTCCTGCTGAGTCACACCCCGATGTCCATACTGGTGCGTCGGTGGACACGCTTGCAGAGGCCAACTTGAGTACGTTCCTTACTCTCAAGGATCAGGATGCCGACCCAACGACAATTGAAGATTGTCGAGCATCGCCCGATTGGCCACAGTGGAAGGCTGCACTCAAGGCTGAGCTCCAATCGTTGCTGAATCGCAAAGTGTTTGGTAGTGTGCAAGAATGCCCTCCAAGTCATAAGCCGATTGGGTGCAGATGGGTCTTCAACCGGAAACGAGACCAAACAGGCAAAGTAGTTCGCTATAAGGCGCGCCTGGTTGCACAAGGATTCACGCAACGGTTCGGCATCGATTACTCAGACACGTATTCGCCAGTCATGACCATGACAACCCTTCGTTGGTTGTTAGCGTTCGCTGCCAGGAACGACATGAAAGTGAAGCAAGCAGACATTGAGACTGCCTACTTGTATGGAGTCATTGACGTCGAGCTCTACATGAGAGTGCCCGAGGGTTTACGTGTTGAGGGGGAGGAGTCGCTGAGGCTCCCATGTGTTCGGATACACAAGTCTCTCTATGGGTTGAAGCAAGCTGGCAGAATTTGGTACTTGCACTTTTTGCAGTACTTAGAGAAGTGTGGTTTTCAGACGCACGAGTGCTCCCCATGCTTGTTCGTCAAGCGAAGCGACGCCGAGATCGCCATTATTGGGATCTATGTCGATGACATCGTCATGGTGGGCTCTGACGCGGCAGTAGAAGCTGTGATGACAGCATTGAAGGCCGAGTTCAAGGTGAAGGACCTTGGTCTACTCTCATTCTGTCTGGGGTTGCAGATCCACCAGAACCCGAAAGGGATTATGTTGCATCAAGCAACGTACATTGCGAAGCTGCTGGAGCGCTTCAGCATGAGGGAGGTCTCGAAAGCCGCAAATACTCCCATGGTGGTGCGCAGCTTGAAGCCAGAGAGTGACGTATACGGCCCAAGACACGGCAGTGAAGAAGTCCTTGGTGAGAAGTATCCGTACAGAGAGGCCATCGGCGCGCTCTTGTACCTTGCCAACTGCTCGCGCCCAGATATCGCTTTCGCTGTTAGCGTGCTTGCACGCTATTCATCTGAACCCACCAAGAGACATTGGTCTGGCGTAAAGCAACTGATGAGATATCTGGCTAAGACCAAGGACTACGGTTTGTTGTATCGCAGAGGAGAACTTGCTCGTGATGTTTCCCTGTTGACTACTGACGACATTTATGGTTATGCCGATGCTGGTTATCTGTCAGATCCACACAAGGCTCGTTCTCAGTCTGGCTACGTGTTCGTGTCTGCCGGGGCCGCGATTTCATGGAAGTCGACGAAGCAAACAATCGCCGCAACATCGACAAACCAGTCTGAGATCATTGCACTCTACGAAGCATGCCGCGAATGTGTCTGGATCAGACTCTTTGTCAAGTTTATCCGCAAAGGACTTGGCATCACCAATGAGCTGCCACCCATCGCCATCTACGAAGACAACAATGCATGTATCGCCCAAGTCCAACAATGGTATATCAAGAGCGATCGGACGAAGCATATCGACCCCAAGTTCTTCTTCATGCACGAGCTCCAAGGCAAGCAACTCGAGGTCAAGAGGATCCCATCGGACAAGAACATTGCAGACCTCTTCACCAAGTCCCTCGGAAGCACCAAGCATTGGGATCTCGTCCGCGGTCTAGGCATGGTGGAGCTTAAGTAGGAAGCTGGTTTTTACCCTCACCACACGCTCGCATGTCGGGGAGTTTTTCCCAGCATAGGATACATACGTAGGAAAGAGAGGGATGTAGGATCGCTGCGCTGAGGGGGAGTGAGACAGTTCCTCCATGTTTACTCTATGTTTACATGTGATTCCTGGGAATCAGTTGCCGGCGCGTCACCAAGTATTGTGAGCGCCGGGCAATGATGGACGCCGCCACAAATGATGGCTGCCACCACGATTGATGGGTGAATAAATCCAGGCCATGTAGGACACAGAACTCTGCAGCGCTAGCTCCCTACACCCACCATTTTCATCCCAGGAAATATAGCTCATTCGGTCTTCTACCATCTACTGCTCAAGTCAACTCGCCCCTCCTAAGTCAACCTCGGCCTCGCCTAAGTCCACCCTCGGTCCCGGCGAAGTCAACCCGTCTCAGTACAGTAATAACATTTTTTGTCCAAAGCTATTGTGTTGAATGCGTAAAAAAATCACTCAATATTCGATTTGAGATCACCAGGATCTGCTCCTTCGACGCTGTCGTTTGGAACAGATGGGAATACCAGGAAAAGATGAACACGTTCGTTCTCCCGTTCGTTCCTAGCGATGCGAACACGTCCGTCACCTAGGCATTCCACCGTCACAGCGTGGTCTTATCTTCCGGTCGCTGCTCATTCGCCCCATTGAAGCTGGCTTCGCATCCATTCAACCTCTGCTGCAGTGAGGCACGAGTCAGAATGTGCGCTGACAACGATCCGACACCCCTAATCGTCTGGGTAGGATAAAAAAGAACAATCCGACCTTGCGCATGCAGGTGGTATGACTGTACTTTCTCTCATGTATTCGGTCCTTCGTATCAAACCTCAACAAAGCATCACTGTTTAACGTTCGCCACCCCACTTAGGAAGCAAGAGGCAAACAGGAGGATCCCGTGAATGCAGCGCTTGCGGAAGTCGATCCGTTGGAAAGCGACCACACACAACCCTCATCCTCACGCGTGAGTAGGCCAGGGGTCCTACCAGTTCATTTTGTTTCGTCAGTCATCAAAAGCTTCAAATTGAAAAGTTCAATTCACTTTGCCTGCTTAAGGTTCGGACCCGACGACTGAACAAGACTCGATTGTACACACACAGCTCTACGCAAGTGAATGCTCTCAACACTCAGACTTTGAGTCCGGCTCACGTGCCCAATACTCATGGACTCGAGACCAGCTCATGCATCGATCAACACAAAGGCGTCCGAGATATGACTTTCGTTCTCGTCGGATCCAGACAACAAAGACTTGGACCACACTCTCGCCTCGGCGAGTCGCAAGAACTAATCACTCTCCTTCTGCTTTGAAGCCAATGCCAAAACCGTCGCCAAAGGAACAAAACACTCAATCGTCGCGAGGTTTCGCAGCACGACCTGCGCAACGCAACGCAACGCAACGCATCGCAGCGTGACACAACACACCAAACCCCCAAGAATCCTTCTCCAGCCTTCGCTCCCGCCCTCTCCCCCCCCCCCCCCACTCACTCGCCGTCATCTTCTTCGCTCTTCTCCACGCGCATAACCCGATCCTCCGTCAACACCATGCACCGCTTCACCATCAAACGCAAGATCCACGACACGCTGCTCGGCGCCACCTACGAGTGCAGCCCCAAGACCGAGCCTCTGCCCACCGGCGCGACGCCTCTCCACCCCACTCGCGAGCGAAAGACGGTCGCAGTCAAGTGCAGCAGCCTCGCGATGAGAGCCGATCTACAGACCGCAGGTTTCTGCGTCGACGACCCGACCCGTGAGGTGCGCGTCGTGGCCAAGCTCGTCGCCTCGGGAGGCCACGACAACGTGGTCCAGTGCTACA
Source organism: Pythium myriotylum (assembly GCA_023091665.1). NCBI lineage: Eukaryota > Oomycota > Peronosporomycetes > Pythiales > Pythiaceae > Pythium > Pythium myriotylum. The sequence continues at coordinate 151,416 of JALJCQ010000021.1, read as the reverse complement.
GTCACTTCGTCGCGGCCGATGGAGACCGCATCTGCATCGTCACCGAGTTCTGTGGCGACGGCGATCTCCTGTCGCGCTTGCAGGCGTCCAGCGGAGGCTGTCTGGACCAACTCGATGCTGTGAGCACGATGCTGCAGGTGGTCACGGGCGTTTCGTTTCTCCACTCGCTCGGCATCGCACACCGCGATCTCTCGCTCGAGAACGTTCTCCTACGCCACGGAGTCTGCAAAGTGACTGACTTTGGAGCCGCCACGTCCGTGGGAGAGAGGTGTGCCGACCGCGTGGGCAAGCACCAGTACATGGCGCCAGAGGTCGTCGTGTGTGGTGGCGACACCACGTATGACCCCGTGCCAGCGGACGTGTGGTCACTGGGCATCATGCTCTTCATGCTGCTCACGGGGTCTCCGCTCGTGGATCTGGCGGTGCCTGGCGACGTCGGCTTGGAGGCGTTGCGCCGTGGTGGCGTGGGTCCGATCCTGGTCTCGTGGGGCATCGACCACGTGACAGCGGAGGTCGTGGGGCTGTTGGACGACATGCTGCGCGAGAACGCGAGCGAGCGAGCGCCGCTGAGTGAGGTGGTGGAGCGACTCGCTCGTCTGGCCGATGGAATTCATGGGAAAGGAGAAGACAAGTGAGCTCGAGGCATTGAAGTAGTCGGTGTGGTTAGGGTGATAGATAGCTCCGTTTTTGACGTCAATGAAGTCAACCTCGTGTTCGCTTCATTTCGATCGAAGGGAATGAGAGAAAGCGGAGACGAGGCGATACGTCAACTGAGCTTTCGAAAGTGCTGCAGAGTAGCTAGGCGAGGCTAATTTCAGTTGGGGAATTGCCAGCGCGCAATACCATGGCCAGAGGTGAAGACGTCGGCGTATGAGGGCGACTTTCGCCAAGACCGATTTTGCCCCAACACTGTCTTTTTCTGGGTATCATCATTTTAGTGGCTGGGTGAACGATCGTCTTGTCGTTGTCATGCGTCCCTCATAGGGCGATGATGGATCTCAACCGAATTCAAGATCCCATCAACTCGAATTGGGCGAATCCTGTGGTCGTATACTTGCCGAACGGTGCTGTCTGTTGGACTTGTTGAGGTCCACAACGTTTAGCGGACTCATCCGAAGCAGTCGTTGCTTAGACCGCACACTTCTCCACGTGGTGCTTCCATGCCGATCAACTAGACGTCAGAGAGCAGTGAACGGCTTCGCGATCCCGAAACCAGGTCAGTCTTTCCGGGAAGTCGTGAGTTCGCGAGTAGAATCTAGAGTTGCCCACACAATCGGCCATTACCACAACTAGACAGCGGCCGGCGGTCTGTTGAATGCTTCGTCGCGATCGTATTCTGAATTTCGCCATGGCTCGCATCACGCCGTCTCTCGTCATCTTCACAGCGTGCCTTTTGCCTGCCACGCTGGCTTACCGCCCGGGCGACGAGATTTGTGTCGTCAACGCTGAAAATGACTGCTCGCTCAGCGAGATCAAGCCGTCTCAGCTAGATGGGTCTACGCTCGTGTACCCAGGCGGCATGACGCGATGCGCGTTCGACAACTGGTCGAGCCCCGCCACCAACTACTCGACCAATGCCACGTACTTCTTTCAGGTCTTCCCGGCTCCGAACGCACCCTCCAAGCCCAAAAAGTTACTTCTTTATCTGCAAGGAGGCGGTGCCTGCCTGGACAAAAACTCGTGCAGCTTCGCTCTCCAGTGCGCGAGCGGCGCGACGACGTTTAACGCGGATGCGAAAGCACAGAGCAGCGGTGTACTCAACCGATCTGACCCCACGAATTTGTTTAACGACTGGAACATTGTCCACGTGCCCTACTGCACGGGTGACATCCATATCGGCAACGCTGTTCACGACGGCGCGGACGCAGGCTATGAATTTATCTTCCGGAAGCCCGCCTGTCTCAATCAGAACCAAAGCCTCCACCAGAATGGCTACGTGAACGCGCAATCGGCGTTCGATTGGGCGTACAAGAACTTTCCCGACATCGACCAGCTGGCTCTGAGCGGCACGAGCTCCGGCGCGCTCGCCGTCCAAATCTTCGCCAAGGTCATCGCCGAAAAGTGGAATGTCCAAGAGAAGAAGACTAAGTTCTCGGTGCTCGTAGACAGCTACGTGGGCGTGGCACCGCCGGAGCGACCAGCGTCGATTCTGGTCAAGTACGCCAATGCGTGTACGTTACCGTGGGGCCTCCCAAGCGACATCGTCCAGGACTGCGAGAACCAGGTCGCCACGACCTCTGAGATTGCTGCGCATGTGATCAAGGCAACATCCTCTTTCGCTGACTGGTTCTACGCTGGCTCGATGGGCGACTACGTCCAGCGCGTTTTTTACGAGATTCTCAACCAAGGAATTCTTGCCTATCCATTCCAGAAAATGCTCTCCGCCCATGACCTCTATACCAATATGACCAAGATGCTTGAGTCCTACAAGAACGATACGCCCAAGATCGCGTGGTTCTTCGAGTCGGGCGAGCGCCATGGGTTCTTCACGCTCGATAACTGGACGGAAATCTCGAGCGCGGACGGAAAAGACACGCTTGGTGGTATGGTGCGCAGCATCCTCGCAGGCAACTTTACGTACGACATTCACCACTCGGGGAACACGTCGTTGTCTACGCCATCCCGAGAGTGCGCGCACGCGTAGGAGTACCTCGAGTTCATGAAGGTATCTCTTTATTGCTGAGAGCCTCGAAGCTCCAGCAAACTGAATGAACAGGGACCATGACGTCTTGTTGAGGCCATAAAAATGTGTTATCTCTGATGTTTCTGTTCAAATGACACGCAGGACTCTGAACGGGTCCAGCTCGAAGCCACCGCGAGACAAGATATTGGTTTGCATGACGCCTACCACAGGAGAACGCGTCCGCCGTAGAAACAATTGGGCGGTCAGGTTATTACACTCCACGCGCGGTGACCACCGCCGAGCGCACTCCACTACGAGTCGTGGGCGTGCCCTTACCCGCCTTGAGCCAGCACGTGCCTTGGGCATACGCACTCCATGAGAACGCATTGCATTTCTTATTGCTGCGGCAGAAGTCACAGCAGTCTTCTGCCTTGGGTGCGTGGACGTTGCCGATGTCAGTGCCACCATAGTCGACATTCTCCTCTATGGGGCTGCACGATCCCGCCGGGACCCCCGACGAGAAGGCGTTGCACGCGAGTTGGTTGGCGCAGTGACCGCAGCAGTCATTGGGACTCGCGCTCAGGACACTCGCGAGGTCGTTTCCAACGTATTCGACACCAACTTCAAACGTGAATCGACTGCAGACCTGGGCTTGCACGTGGGGAGATGTCGAGGCAATGGAGAGAGCGAGGAGGACGAGCGACCGAGAGTGGACCATGTTGAGGGAAGTGGTGAGGCCCAGTTGTTTGCTGGGAAGAAGATTGGAGAATGAGCACTACAATGGCTCAAACCCTAGGAGTTGTGGTGCTAGCACCGTCTGTGTTGCAGTGATGGTGCTGCAAACGAAAACTGGTTAGTTCATTTTTTGTGGATATCTGTGTTGTATCCCTAAGAATAGGCCCCGTAAAAAAGACATTGTCATGGATTCCGTGACAATGTCTTTTTACGGCCCGCCATCGTAGCATTGCTACGATGGCGTTTCAGAGATAGACATGTTTTTAGTGGTTGGGCGACGTGACAATAGCACTGGACTTTCATAGAATGACTACGTGCTGTTCATGGCAGGAAGTTGCATATCTTGAGTCAGATCCTTCGTTGGTCGTCAGATTGAGAGCTAGGAAACTCTGGTCGTATCTTTTTTGATGGGCGAATGCACGATTGTCATGTCCCGATGAAATCTGGGACATATTGACTGGCGGGTGCTGCGACTGATCTAGCCGACGAAGACCCACACCAGCCAACTCTTACACCGGGCAATACTCTTATAATGGTTTCCATGATCGCTTTGGACGTGATTCCTGGCCTCCCATTTTCATGGTAAAGCTATTGCTCCCGTGATGGGATCGGATTGCATCATCTTACGAAACCAGCAGATTTTGCACAGGAAATAAACAATTCAGCCGCGATGATGGACGCCAGCGATGGCTGTCTGTCTGGACTGGGGCGTCTGGACTGGGGCGGACAGCTGTCACTTGAACGAATGGGGTCTGGCCCTATTGGTGCATGTGCTCCCGGTGGGAGCACTGAGAATGATGTGTGTGTCTCATGGATTGGTCTTCACTGACTTCGGGTCTCATCTAGTTTTGTGGCTGATTTAATCCTTGCGTTTATGGTATTATTTTAATGATGCCAGAAACGTGCGAATCTTGGAACTTCCAGTATTCGCGGGTTTAGGCTGCGCTGGTTCTCCCGACGATCGTGTGGATCGTACCATTGTTTCGATGTGAAGAAACGTTGGGGCAAGTAGAGCAGTCGCTGTCGAGAATCTCTGCACGAGAGATGCACACCACAGACTGGGGTGCATCCCATTTGACGAGAGATGCACACCACAGACTGGGGTGCATCTCTCGTCAAATGGTCACGGCCCACTTACTCGGCTTACTGACTGCCAATAAAGGGACCCAGCGGACCGCTGGACTCCTTGATTGATGACACATAGGTGGCCGGAAGCGAGCTACGTCATTCTCCACAAGTTTCTTCGCGCGAAGGAAAGAAGAAGCGAGGTGCAACGTCGTTTGCCCGGCCGAGTTGAGGAGGTTCAGTTTGACCAACTTCAGCAAACTCACGCCCTTTATGCGAAAAAAGATGTTGAAGTTGTTGAAGTTCTGTCATGTTTTGTCACAACATCCGTTCGATGGGTGCCGCGAGGGCATTCAGCTGCAAGCGTGGATTGTCCCTCGTTCAGGTTGCAATACCATTTGTTCCCATCTTGGCGATGATGATGAAAGTTGGAGTCTATTGCCTTACGTCTGTGCGAACAGCTATAGCTAGGAATATGCATGGGGGGGCGCCTAGGGCGCGGGGCCCATATTTGCAGTGGAGGCCCTCCACTGGAGATAGTCACCAAGAATTAGCGGTGTAAGTCCGCTCCAGTCGGGATGGTCGGACGGGTGAAATGTCTGGAGGCTGCACTTGGAGTCCATCGCAACATTGGCTGCAAAGTCGGCCATCTTATTGTATGCACGAAGGTGGTGACGCCACTCGTGCACTTGAAGACGGTCAGCGGCAAGCCGAGATAGGAAGTAGAGCTGTCGAAGACGCTCCTTTTTGGGTGGGCGGTACTGGGACACCTGACGAAGGATAAGTTGGCTGTCCCCAATGACTGTAAGACGCCATCGGTGTTGTTCCGCAGCCGTGAGTCCGATATGGAGGCCGGTGTACTCGGCCAGGTTGTTGGTGGTGGTCGGCGATACCAGACTGGTCGCAGCGCTCCAAATCAGTGTGGGACTGGAGCCATCTTCGTCGACACGAAGGATGACGGATCCGGCGCCACCAGGCCCGGGATTACCCCGTGACCCTCCATCGAAGAACAGGAGGAAGTTCGGCCGCGTGGACGGGATGTTCGGTGGAGGCGCATACTGAGAGGCGGAGGCGGTCCACATCCGTCTTAGTACAGCCGCCATCGCACTACACGGTGCCATCGCTTGGGTCTGTTGAAGACACGCAGTGAATGATGCATCCGCCGCCGCACGCGCTTGGTCGGTGGTCCAACGAGTGGTGTCTGGTGGATGTTAGTGCCTCCAGCGCCAGATGAGTTGAAAGGCCGTCACGACTTGAAGGCTCCAGAGGGTCGCAAACTCGTCGTGCAGAGTGGTAGCCCAATCGATTTCCTCTGCTCCGTGAGGGACGTCTTGGCTCGCGATCGGTGGCGTGATGTCAAGCGTCATCGAGAAGACGGCAAACTTGAAGGCTTCGTTGACTGTGCTGGTCTTGTGCCGCCACGAGCCGATCGACGTCCATTTAGATCGAAGGAGTTCCCAGATGAGCTGAGCGCTTGGGCATGTCCAAAAGATATGGAACACGTGCCCGCCTTCGGACCCGAGAGAGCCGGGCAATGTGGGCACCCATAGCGATTAGAAGAGAGATCCCAGCCGGAGAGTCGTTGTCCTTTGATTTGCATGGCCAGGAGTCGCTGCTGGCTGGTGGTAGCCGGAGTACTAGCAATCTGCTTCCAGGACACCGCTGCGAGAGTGGATCCGATAGTGGGGGTCCCGCGTGGTTGCGGTATCTGCTCTGGCACGTATCTCCGCCAGCGCCTTGGCCATCGTGGCTGTTACGGACCCTCTGGAGGTAGTTGCAGGCTGGCTCCATATCTGTACGCAAGGTACGAGCGTAGGATGAGGCTCGAAACGAACGATTCCGTGCCCTGCGCTCTTTGCTACCGTCGCTACCGCTCTCATCGACGTCACAGGTCCAAGATCTTCTTCCGCTGATGAGGAGAAAACTCGGACAAGATGAACCTGGTCTTCGACTATTTGGAGTTTCCACACGTCTTCGGACGAAGGATGAGGGCAAAGCACGTCCAAAGGGTCGTGGCGAAGCCGTACGTCCGGGTAGTTGTAGACGATTGCGTCGCATAGGATGCAAAAGCTGCGAGCAGCACGTGGGGACAGCGGGTATCGTCGAGTTTTGCAACGGAAACCCAGGCAATCAGAGGAGAAGCGTTCGATCTCCACGACGTCTCCAAGAGTGGCTCCAGAGCTGAATAGATCTGGTACGTCGTTCCATGTAAGGCGACGCAATGGCGTTGTTCGAACGATATCTGCTCCAAGAATCGGCGACGCAAGGAGCGCTGCAAGGGAGAATCTGCCGAGTGTCTCTCTTTGATATGCTGCGAGTGCGTCGAGTCCTTCGCGTTTGGACGAGAAGTCGCAGACGAGTTGGGTCCCGATCCACCTCCGCTCCGCTAGGAGCCCCTTTCCACATCCTTCGAGCAGGGGGCTCAGGAGGCGTAGTTCGCCGTCCTGACGTGGTTGAGTTGTGGTATTCCGAAGGCTCCGTAGTCCTGTGAGGGGGAGCCATCTTGGCGATACCGAGGGGGTGTAACAGAGGCAGTGGACTTTGTACTACAAATTCCACTATATCAGTACCTGAAGATGTATCCACTCCAACACCTACAAAGTTTGTTGGTGTTGGAGTGGATAGATCTTCAAGTACTGATATAGTCAGTAGGCATGGAGTTCCACGTGTGCGATTACGGTTGCAGAGTTACGGTTCAAACAACTCTTGAGCAGTTGAGCAGGACGTGTGGCTATAGGGCGCCGGGTAGCTTGGAGTAAAGAGTGAGGACTTCTATTCACCGTAACATGAATTCGTAATTCGACTTGTGCCTCACAGTACGTGGCGAGCCCGCTATGCGGGACTCTTACAGTAGGCACTCGAGACTCTCGTGCTTCTACAAACCTGGCGGTCTAGACGTGCGGAAGACGACCGAGTGTGGCCTTCCCCTCAAGCCTTGGTCCTCCACGACGCAGCGTGCCAGTGAGATCTCCGAGTTCTCAGAACGCGACTCGGTGCAGGCGCCTCAGTCCCCTGGTGGAAATCCACCCTCTTCGATGGCTTCCGACTCCGCATCGGCGAGGACTTCAACATACTGTACCACCTTGCCGGGTGGATTATCTCATTCCACCTCCACCAGAGACCCATCTCCTTCGATTCGCCGGAGGTGGACGTGGCAGCCCTGGGCCTGGCGGTGCTGGCTCTGTCTTCGTGAGAGCCACGCTTTCGCGACGTAATGTTTTTATTTTATTCTAGTCACAAGTAGAAAAGCTATATCCTCAAGCACTATCCAGCGTCTGTCATTTGCAAAGCTGGCAACTGCCTATATTCAAAAGGAGACGAGCTGCGCCGAGACCGCGCCGGGCTTACTGACCGTCTCGCCCTTGCCGCTCTTGAGCCAGCATGTGCCGCCATTGTGGTTGCTCCAGGTGTAGGCACCACACCCGTTGACGCCGTTGCACAAGTCTAGGCACTGAGCCACATCCTTGGCCGGCTCGTTGGCCACGTCGTTGCCGACGTAGTCTGTGTTCGCCTCGTACGGTCCGCTCACGCGCTGCCTGAGCACAACGATCGAAGCCGCGGCGACGCCTTGCTTGTACACGACCTGCGTGACCTTGCTCTTGAACCAGCACGTGCCGCTGTTGTAGCTGCTCCATGCGAAGGCCTTGCAGCCGGCGAACTCGTTGCAGAGATCGCAGCAGTCGTATGGTCCGTTCGCACGCGCTGACCCGATGTCGTTGCCGACGATGTCGACGTCGCGGCCGGTGTAGGCATTGCAGACGCGCTGCGCTGCACCGTAGTCAACGCAGTCGGTAGCCGTGACACCAGCCTTGTCAATGAGGCGGCTCGGGTACGACTTGAGCCAGCAGGTGCCCCCGTTGTAGTTGTTCCAGGTCCATGTGGAGCAACTGTCTTGCGAGCAGAGCGTGGGGCATGCGTCGACCGAGACACCCGAGTGGTGGCCCATGTCGAAGCCGAGGCGGTCCTTGTTGGGAAGGAGTGTGCAGTTCTGCATGGGTGGCTGGCTAGTGGCGGTCTGCGCTAGGCCACGGGATAGCGAAGCGTCAGCGGCGACGGTAGCGCTGGCGACGGTCGCGACGGTCGCAGCTTGGGCCAGGGCGAGCGTGATGGAGAACATAGCGACGCGGAGTGCAGTGTGGCTTGGAAGGCGAGTTGGGGAATGAGGTCGGAGTTAGCTGGGCCGAATGAGCGCGCGATTAGAAGTAGCCAGCTGCGCGGATTGGGAGAGGAGACAACTCGTCGCAGGTGAGCTTGGGATGTCCTCTAATAGTACCACAGTGGAGTTGTTGTAGGTGTCACTCTCGTGGATTGGGGAAGTGCGGCGCTTCTCTGGCAAGATGTAAACCTGGTGCCGAAATATCCTGATGGGTAAAGCTCGAGATCGAACGGAGTGTCTCGTGAGGAAATTTCCTGTCAACATACAGATAGACCGACAGCACCCACTTTAGTCATGATCGCCATCCATCCTTCTGGTTCCGAATGGGTTGACAAAAAATTTGGTGTTGATGGCTATTTTATGTGCAGAATACAGTGAATGGAAGCGGGAGCGAACAGCGGACATTACCTCAGTTGGCATGAACACGGCTTCGAGCGGGCATTGTTGCCGAAGGACTGCGTAAAATGTCTCGAACTACTCTCGCTCTGTGATGGGATGTGCTCGCCTCGACGAAATTTGGGTCCAGTTGGTTCGAACCGTTAGGTGCCTGTGGTGTGGCTGTAGTTTTCCTGAGCCCAGGATGAGCAAGCAAGTGGGTGTAATTTGCAATAGTCCTCGTAACTGACCTGGGTACGCTCAGGCACGAGGGTGGGTTGCCACAAAAGCATCCAATGAGAAATATATATGTGTACTTGTCGTAGCAATAAGATAGGCAAGGGACAGGTGTCGGCGCGCTGACAGAATGTGTCCAGCATTACAAGCAAGCCAGTCTTTGATCCCTCTCCGCACTTCGAGCTGCGAGCTCGTTGAGACGGTCGATTACATGATGCACCCCCAAACGCTGCGATGGATCGCGCTCGAGCATCCCCGTAAGCAGCGCGACGAGATCCACCGACACCAGCTCGACGTCGAATCCCCACGCAACTAGGATTGACCCGATTCCATGCCGCCTCAGTGCTTCGTAACCTACATCACCAGACGACGCCACCCCAACAAGTGGGGAACCCGTCAACAGGACGAATAGCATGATCCCCAGCGACCACACATCCGCCGGCACGGGATCGTACGCGCTGCCTTCGCCACACGCGACGACCTCCGGCGCCATGTACTGGTGCTTGCCGACACAGTCCACGCACCGCTCGCCCACCGACGTAGCAGCTCCAAAGTCGGTTATCTTGCAGACTCCGCGACGCAGCAAGACGTTCTCGAGCGAGAGATCGCGGTGTGCGATGCCAACCGAGTGGAGAAACGAGACGCCCGCGACCACTTGAAGCATGATGCGCATAACCTCGCTCTCGACCAGATACGCTTTGGGCGACGCTCTTAAGTAGGAGAAGAGATCGCCGCCACTGCAAAACTCAGTTACGACGCACAGTGTGGGTTCCTCGTCCTCGCCGCCTATCTTATCACCATCGCCCTTTGAGACGAAATGGTCGAAGCATTGGACGACGTTCTCGTGGCCTCCGGAGGCGATGAGCTTGGTCACGACACGACACTCACGCCGTGGATCATCAATACTGCTAGATGGATCGTGGGCTTTGCTAGTCGTTATCAAATGATGGTAGTATCTCATGCTGCTACACTTAACGGCAACCGAGCTATGGTGTCTGTGCACGGGCTTGGACGAAGTGTGACGGGTCTCTGCTGCCGTCACTCGGCGCTCGCATTCGTAAATGGCGCCGAGCAGCGTATCGCTGATCTTGCGTTTGATTATGAACTTGGAGAGCATGGTTTTGTAGTCGCGTTCGGCGAGGTCTTTTTCTCTTGCGCGTGACGAAAGCAAATGTTGAATGACGCGATCAGAGACTTGTGTTTCCCGAATCCTGTCCAGTGGGCTGGAGGGAGGAAGTTCTGCAGCTTTCAGACGACGTAACAGCATGGAGATGTGACCCTTGGCACCGGAGATTTCAGTAACCTCATCCCTTTTGGGTCTTTCGTGGCTTTGTTCCGAAGCGCGATGGTGATTCTCTCTTGTCGGGGTCGTTGGGACTTTAGTTTCTGCGGAATCGGATGGGTGAGAACAAAGCTGCGCGAAAAATCAGCCCGTGTATCACCAGCGCATCGTTCCGATGTCGATGTGTGCGGGAAGAACACGAGTCGTCATTGCGAGAGACGCTGCCCCCGCAAGTCACTCTTCGTTCGCGAGAGTCAGAAGTGGGGAGTTGCATCTCGATCAATCTGATCATCTCGCACAAGGCAGCATCATTCGGTGGCGGTGGTTTGTTGGGAGTTTTCTTTGGCCTTCTTTCCCTATCAAGATTGGGAGATAGGTCACGAACCATGTAACTGCAGCTCAGTTCATAGTGGATTGCAATGATCATCAGTGAAGATTCTAAGCTCTCGATCTGAACGGAAAACCTTCGTCTGCCTTTTTCTGGCACTGCGATTTGTGGCTTGCAGATCGCATCGGCCACAAAGAAGCGGCCCGCCTGTTATTGCGTCAGGACATAAATTTTAACATAGAACCGTCAGTGCAGTGGAGTTAATTTGTTGGCGACAGCAGGGTCGGATACTTGTTGCGGAACGCTTTGCCATCAAACGAAGCTTCAAACTGCAAATCGTAACGGGCAAATGTTTCGTTCTGACCTTAGCCAATACAAAACACTTGCCCACTCTCTTCAACAGACACCTCCTCTCATTCGAGTTCACAGTTGAGAGATGCGCCTGGAAGGTTATGGTTTGCGAGAAGTTTCCAGAATAAATAGGTACTTCAGCGTGTATGTAGCGTACGATCAAGCGCGCCATCTTGAGCCAGTCTTCAGCTGTGGCTCCATCCGTTAAATTGTTCGAATAGCTTTGGAGAGCGCAAGGACAGGGCGCGAAGCCGTTGAGCTTTGGTGCTGCATCCCACAGCTTGCAAAGTGCCATTTATTAAATTTCTTGCTTTAGACTGTCAGGCTACTAGTCAACGCCCCCTCGCAACTTTGAGAGCGCCATCGTACGACGGCTCACGGTCGGACAAGTCCGGTTGACTTCCTTCCTCTGTCAGCGGATAGCTAGCTGTCCGAATAGAGCGGCCGCAGAATTTTTACCCAAGAGGACGCTTCAGCAGATACACGCAGTATGTGTTTCGATCTGTGCGTTTGTGAAGTCAGAGTTCTAACTACAGCTCCAAACAGCTGACTCGATCCAGAATGGATTCTGTTCAACTATCAACAAGTCTCGGTAAAGAGTTCTTGCCATTGTTGAGAGGCTCATTCGCACGCCATCGAAAGGCTCGGACGAGACGAAAGAAGAGGGATCGGGTTGGTCCGAAGAGGCGCGAAATCTGGAACGATTCCGGCATGCTGACGCTTCGGAATTGGCTTATCGTTCTGCTGTCGTCAAGCGAAGCGCCGTCGCTGGATCTGAACCCAAGATCAGATCGCCGAACTGCAACTGCTGAAGCGCAGACGACAGTGTTCGGCTGAATCGATTTAAGCTGGTTCGGCAAGATATCGTGGCTATAGATGTGGCTGTGAATAAATTATTATAGTAGAACGGGTTCTGTGAACCATACCATCACGACCATTATGCGTCATGGCATGATGTAGAGTGCAGGAAGCTCAGCAACACCTCGCACTGTAGCCTAGCCCTTGATCAAGTTGCGGAACAGGGAATCGTTTCGTTCTGTTGATAGCGCAACCCCAAAACAAGCGTTCCGTTGCGGAACAAGTGGGATCTGTCTCGTCCGACCGAGCCGACCGATAATTTGTTTCGACGTCACTTCTGAGCGCATAGCGTAACTCTCGTGATCATTTCTTGCAGTCCAAAAGAGGTACGGCATCTCATCGCCTCCGTAACCACTCGTCCCACTCTTGGGCGGTCGCTGTAACTGAGTACCGTTGGACCCGAAGTGCTCGCAAGCACTAGATTTCCACTGGCATCAACTGCTGAGCTGGAATAGGACGCAAATAAGGGCACTGCTTGTGCGTCACGTGGCTGAGTTGATTACTGCTGATTAGTGGAGTGACGGCAATGGCCTCGCTGTTCTCTAGAGCAGTGCGTGCTCGTAATGTTCGTCCCGAGTTCAATGAACTCGGGAGTTGCCGAATGAAGACTAGCTGAGAAAAGGCGTAACTGAATCGCCCGCTGAAACCGAGAAGAAGGAGCGGGATCGAGCCCATGAATGTGATTTACGGGTCCGACGCCTGGCAACTTCATCGGCGTGATCGGGTGGGTCCGAGCTGTGACCTTTCGGGGAGGGGAAGGGAACAGTTAAGGTTGCTTGAGACTGTGTCGAATGAATATTGGGAGAAACTCTAGCATTACCGATACCACTACACGCTATGGAACACTCACTTGTTGTTTCCTCCCGCTCCCCTCACCGCACCCAGAACAACGCCAACTTTGGCGAGTATCGTGAGTACTGAGATCTGACAGTCGTAGATCGATGAGTACTCTAGATCTTCAAATCCTTTGGGGTCGAGCCGGGCACCACACGAGGCCATTTATCGCTAACCCTCTGGCGACGATGAAATATGCCAGCTAGATGTATAGATGGATGAAGGTGAAGTCTATTGAGCGCAGTAAATGTACCCTAATTGCTGGAGCTCTATGCGATCCTGAGTTTCCGTGGGTCAACCTGGCTGGCAAGCCAGGAGTGTAAGTCAGAGGCGAGGAGCTGGGGCAGGTCTGCATGGCAGGGCCTGCCGGTGGGGTGGTGGAAGTGGCTCGTGGTTTGAGCTTCAATCGCGAGGATGGCCAGCGCTGTGGCCATGGAGTTGTGTGACCGCACGTGGCGGTGCCAACAGTGTGCTCCGACCTGGTCAGCTAGGCGTCGCGCCTGATGGTGTGCGACCACAGCCGCACACGCTGGGGGGGGGGGGGGGGGGGGGGGGGGGGGAGCTTATACGCGCGACAGCTAGATTTAACGCTGTGATTTCAAGTGACCATACAATCTGCCCTACAAGCGCGCAGGCGCATCGTTGACCAAGTGCTGATGTTACCTTCCATGCCGCGAGGGCAGATTCGACTCGCAAGTGATGGTGAAGTAATGGCAGACCAAAGAAGAACGAATGTTGAGTATATCGAAATCGCTTGGTATGATGATTTGCATACTGCATACAGAGAGAGAGAGAGAGAGAATTGTTGAAGGATGCGCGTCTCCCAGCGCCTGCAAGAAGTTCTTGAAGCGACAGCTTCCTGAGAGCCAAGATGAGACCTATAATGGGCAATGACTAATCCACGCGATATCCTCCACGAATGACGGCGTTGCCCCGGATGTTGTGCTGGCGAGAAGCCGCTAACTTCTGGAGGGACATGTTAATGCGGTCCCTCAAGAGCAAGATATAGCATATTTTGGCAACTGTATCCATTAGAACGTCTTATGATCTCAAAAAGCAAAAATCCCAAAGAAAAAGGTGGGCTCGATGCGCATGATCGCTTGGTGCCCATGGTTTCCTACCTACGATGCGTTGTTACATCGGCAGAACTACTTACGAGAGAAAAGTCATTGGCAGCCATCAATCGTCTGGTCCACCAGTCCGATGGGAGACGGAGAGAGTCCCCAAATCCAGACGCTGCGCTGCTCATTCTCCAAACTTCTTCCGAGCCAAAAAATCAACACCCGGCCGTTCGTGGAAGCATGGTTCAGACTCAATCGCTCGTTCTCCTCGCCCTCTCTATCGGTTCAGCCACACTCCAAGCGCAAGCTCAGGCCTGCAGACGATTCACGTTTGAAGCCGGTGTCGAATACGTCGGCAAAGATATCACGAGCGTCCGGAGCACCAGTCCCAATGGCTGCTGCGGTCTCTGCGCCAACCAGCTTGCCTGCAATGCCTTCTCTTGGACCAGCTTCGCGGGTGGCACTTGCTGGCTGAAGAGTTCCAAGGGCGACACCAAGCCCAGCAACGGCGCCATCAGTGCTTTTGACCCCAGTACGAACGTTGGTACGGTCTGTCCGAACCTCCAGCGAGATGTCATGTACGACGGGTCTGAGTTGGTCTTCCTCCGCAACGTCCAGAATCCGGGAGAGTGCTGTATCGCGTGCGCCAAGAATCCGCAGTGTGTCGCGTTCTCGTTCTCGGATTTCGCTGGCTACTGCAGTCTGCAAAAGGCTGGGACGAAGCCATCCTCTCGTCAGGGCTGGGAGTCCGGCCAGCGCACAACCAAGTAGCTGTGCTTGGTTCAGGGGTGACCAGACCCTCAAGGACAGTTACCACGCTACCTCCAATACTGGTATCCAATGACAAACCTATTTGTGTGTCGTTGCAGTCTTTGGGACTCGCCCTTCATAACATCCCAGACAAATGCTGTTTGCAACCTCAAATTGTCTCTTCTCGTGACTTCATCTCCTTTGTTCTTACACGGAACTGATCAAGCTCACAAGTGTCGAAGTTGGTTATTAATGGAAACAGACAAGGGGTACAGCGTGTCAAAGTCAGTCAACAGTCCAATCGGAACTCGCACAGAACGTTCCGTGGGGTAACCCTGTGACGTGGGAACAAATACCGTCCGTCATCACTTCTTAAAGAAGTGATGACGGATCCAATCCAGGAATGGTCAGCCAAAGAAGTTCTTTGGCTGACCATTCCTGGATTGGATCCGCAGCTACCACGCAATGTTGACTCTATCGCTTGATCCAGCACTCATCATCACGACTGACCGACTCGAGCTCCGTCATCTACTCCCAGTCCATGCTAACTTTCTCAGCGAACTCTACAGCTCTGATGTGTTCCAGGAAGACAGAGAGACGCCCTCGACGTTCTCTGTTGAGGCGGCATTACGGTTACTGCAGCCTGGCGGAGTTTTCGCGGAGGTGCAGCGGAAATTTGGCTACGGCCAGTTCCTCGTGTCGCTGCGTGAGAGCGGAAAGCCCATCGGCACAGTCTCACTTATGCGCGGCGACTATGCGTGTCCAGATATTGGGTATGCAATCCTCGGCGAGTTCAACGGCCAAGGGTACGCAACTGAGGCGGCCAAGGGCCTCGTCGCGTACGCAAAGCATCACTGGGGACTCGAAGGAGTTTTCGCGTTTATGGACCCGACGAACACGCGCAGCCAACGCGTGGCCCAGAAGATCGGGCTGGAGAGCCGAGGCATCCGGCGACTCGCAGCGTTTGGTGGTAAAGAGAGCGCCGTGTGGGCAGAGCCGGCCATGAGCCAGGACCTGACCACCTTCGGTATAGCTGATGATGAGTAGCCACAGCTGTCTTGGAATATCAGTTTTGGTCGAACCTGGAGATGTTGATTCGATAAACACCCCACATTCGTGAATCTACGTCCATCAGTTCCTGATGCTCTTCCGACCTTCAATCAATGCAGATGTGAAGGATTGGCATGGCTGTGCACATTCCTTGAAGCCTCTCGGTTTACGGGGAGGTGCTCACCGACGTGCAATCCGTCATCGTCCTTCCCGAGGAACATCTGGTGATTACGGCTCCCTCTTGCGTGAGCCTGATCTTGCTCGATGGCCTTCACTTCCCAATCCGATCACTGCTTGCCCAAAATGCCTCATTCGCTGGTAGATCTTAACCTTAAGATCACGACCGACCGCCTCGAGCTGCGCCATCTTCTTCCGAGCCATGCGAAGACGGTCAGCGAGATCTACTCGTCAGCGTACGCGAAGGAGCCTAGCGGACGAGAGTTCACGGAGGAGGCGGCGCTGCGACTTTTGCAGCCTGGCGGCATCTTCGCTCAAGTCAAGGAAATGTTCGGCTACGGTCAGTTCCTCATCACGCTGCGCACGACTGGAGAGCCTATCGGGACGGTGTCTCTCATGCGCGAGAAGTATGCGTGCCCTGACGTCGGGTATGTTATCCACGCTGCCCATCAAGGCAATGGGTACGCGACCGAGGGAGCCGCAGCGCTCGTCGCGTACGCCAAACAGCATTGGGGCGTCGACGGTGTTTTCTCGTTCACGGACACAACTAACGAACGCAGCCAACGTGTGGCTAAGAAGCTCGGGCTCGAGTATCGGGGCACGCGCCGTCTTGCTCAGTTCGGCGGTCAGGAAAATGCCGTGTGGGCAGAGCCGTCTATGAGCCAGGATTTGACTGTCTACGGCATCGCTGACAATGAGTAGGAACTCAGAGGTTTTAAGATTGAGCCAATTTCTATTCACTATCGAGTTCGTTCAAACCACACTCTAAATCTGGATCACAATTGCGACCAAAAGGTCCCCCGCGACTCTTCCACACACTGCATCGCCTCATCGAGCTGCGGCTTGTCCTGACGCCGCGATGAAGCCTCCTGCAGTCGCACCACGCGCATCTCGGCAATCGATCGTGCGTCGCCGTGACTCGGTGCCCCGCGATCTGTCAATCCAGCGACGCGAAGACCTCGGGCTCTTCTTGCGCGACATCCTCAGTACGACGCCATCCACCGACATGGATGTTACCCAAGCAATTGAACGAATGGCACGCGACGGCGTCGAGCCCAAGCCATGGATAATCGAGCATTTGGTGGAGACCGACAGAGTCGTACGTCAATTCGTCGGCGCGTACTCACCAGCACAGCTTTGTGTGCTGCTTGACACACTGTCGTGGCTCACGGCGCGCCATAACGGCGTGCGATTGGCGCCCCTCAAGACCGAGACCGCGACAGTCACCGACGCGGCTATTGCAGCGACGTCCGACGTCGTGCTTACTGAGACGCAATCAGCCTCCTCTTTCGCACTCCTGCATAACCAACTTATCTCTGCGCTTCGGGAAGCTGTCGAAGCTGGGCGGGATGAGCTTGAGGTTGCGTTCAACGGGGACGCCGAGAGTCTCCGACCAGCCACCATCGACGCTCTCCTGGCTAAGTACCACTCGCAGAAGGCCGCCAAGCGCGTCCTGGACGCACTGCACTTGTCTAGCAACTGCTTCGCGATGCTGCCGGTGATCTGCGTTCACGAACTACAAGTGATGGCGATAACCGGTCGGTGCATGTCACTCGAAGCCTTGCGCGAGCTATCTACACCAACCTCGCAGACCACACTTGCCACTGGGCTCCAGCATCTCAGCAGCACCAAAGCCCAAGCGGTTTTGGTGGCACTGAGCCGCGCAGCGACCTCAAGCCAAACACCTGGGGTGCTCACACTTTGGGCAACTATCCACACGGCATTGCAAACACATCCCAAACCGGGTGCGTTCAATTTTGGCACGGCGCAAGGTCCTACGGACGAGATCGACGTGGCCTCTAAGTTCCAAGAAGGGAGAGAAGATGTCGATGGCAGCCCGAACGACGACAAGGAGGTGCGGGAACACATTCAACAGTTTGCCCTGACTATTCATAAGCTCCTGCAAGCGTCATCTCTATCAGCCTTGAGCTTCAGCCAGAATACAATCGACAGCCTCACTGCTGCCGCGGAGAACGGCGACGAGCTCAGTCAGATCGCACTTGACGATCTGTCGACCCACTGGGATCGCTTGTTGCAGACTATGACGCTGGATCACGTCGAGGGCACGGCAAAGCAGCTGCGTCGCCTTACGGAAAATACCGATTCAAACGAGTGGCGCGTGCTTCTAGACAAGACACGGCAAGCAATAACGCACGCGGCTAAGTCGAGCAAAGGTGCACAGGACGCCGACTTCTATACGACTAGTCGACTCGCGGCTCACCGCATCGTACGTGTGCTGGACGAGAAGCTTCGTGAAAAGCAGCGCGAAGCTGTGACCGTGGGTGATAAGTGGGCGCGACAGTCACAACGTGTGATGAAGGAGGCCTATGACGCTGCGGCGCGCGGTGCGACCCCCAACCACAGCAAAGACGATACGCCTCTGGGTAAGCTTCGTCGTAAGCTGCCTTCGCTCTCCAAGCTTGAGATCATGCGCGACTTTGCACAGACCATCAGCCTCGTGTTCACCAACCTCTACACAGTGGCGCTCCAAAAGGCGCCCGAGAAGGTATCAGGTCTCCAGCGGATGCTTGACAAGTTCCAGATCGTCTACCGCAACTTTTTCAACTTCGTTGCCGCTGATTTCACGGCCGCGTTTCTGCGGTTCTCGGGCTCGAGCGTGGACAACGTACCAGACTACTTCTTCGTGGCCTTCCTGCTCGCGATCGCTGTTGCATGCGGTTGCTTCGCATGGCTTCTGATCTCGGCTGCTCGTCGTAGTGATTTGGATGTGAGCGAGCTCTCCAAAGATGAAGTCGTTGCGAACCACCAGCGAACGAGGCGAAAGCGCAAGATCCGCACGATCACGATCCTGCTAACGATCTGCCAGACCGTCCATCTCCCTATTGCGCGGCTCTCCATGGAAGTGCTCACAGGTTCGCCGCAGACGAGTTCGGTTCATAAGCGGTACCGCGACAAGCCCTACTGGCACAAATTGTGGGTCGGCTCAATCGTGCTACTCGTCGTGTACGTTGGAGGACTTGTCGTTTTTCTCTTTTATCTTATCCAGCGCCACGCACCGATAGTCGTCGTTCGTCCACCGGAAGCGACTTCTTCGTTGCGCGAGTCACTGCTCCAGCATTGGCGACGGCTCTCCAAGAGCAAGCACCTGGAGATCGTGAATCTTGACGGCACGCGCGTTGGTTTCCGCAACAGTGTCTACGCCGAGATCCTGCGGCGCGACCCGGTGCAGCTTCTCTGTCCGTATCGCTCACTCTACGCGAGCTTCGAGCGTCGATGGCGATACTACAAGGTCGTGCAGCTCACGATCAAAGTTGTGCTGACCTTGCTTCTCATTCCGATTCGAGACGAGCGCTTGCGCGCGCTGCTCACGTGGGGCGTGACCTCGCTCAGCTTTCTATCGACGTTCACCGCCCCATATATCGACGATTTCGACGACTGGATGGAATGCTGCGCCAAACTAACGGCTTGGATCACTTGTGGTGGTGGCGCCTTCCTGGCGTACGACCCAATGGGCCACAGCGACTGGGCACGCGCCGTTTCCATGTCTGTGACAATCGCCAACCTCGCCAACGCGCTTCTCATGCTTGCCATCACGTGCCTCGGCAGCGACGTGGTGCGACTCCACGTCAAGTGCTGGCTTGGCAGACTCACATTTAGTGACAGCCGGCTCTACGCCGCCAACAAGCCTGCGGCCAAAGTGCTCCCAAGCTGGGACGTCGAGCACGAGCTGCGACACCGCGTGTGGCACGACTTCTGGCAGAAACTGCTTCTGTCTCTGGGCGAGGAAGCCGCGATCCAGCGCCTTGCACATGCCAAAGTCGAAGAGGAAGAAGCCGTTGAGGTCGCAGCAAAGCAAGGTCGCGCGGTTGCGCTCAAGCGAGCAGAGGCGGAGGCACTCATGCACCGCCGCCATTGGTTAGGCCAGGCCAACGAGTGCGTCGCAGCCGTGCGAAAGCTGCTTCGCAATCAGCTCGAAGGCCCCGATGTATACTATGAGCCGAACGAGACCCACACAAAACGCGTCGGCTTTGGACGCCTGAAGGTTATTCCGTACCCGTTCCATTGTGAATTTCGGTTTGACGCCGACAACGCGGGCGACGTTGTCGTGATCAATGATGACCGTGATGTGACATCGATGTTCTTCGCCAACTTTCGTTGCGACGTCATCGAGAAGCGATTGCTACGGCAGAAGCTGCGCGCTCTGAGTGCGTGGGGGGGCGTAATCGATCTACCACTCGAACGTGATGAGCAGTGGGGCGAAAATGCTCTCCCGTTTCGGTGCCAGTTCAAGAGCGGTGTCGTGCGAATACGTGATGATGGCTTCCTTTTGACAATCCAGTACCAAGACGGCTACGGAGAGATCATCGACCCGACCACAGGCGAAGTCATCCAGTGCGTGATCAACCACAGCACCACTGTTGAAGGTGACGACGCGATGAAACTAGTCGGACTGACACCATTGTTTGATGCCAGCGACATGCTCCACCATATCTTCCACCGTCCTTATGTCCAGAAGGCGCTGTCGCAGCACCTGCCTCGTGTTCTCGCTGCCCAGAGCGATGCTCGTGAGCTCCGTATCGAGCAGCAGGAGGTGCGAGACGCCGTTCTCAGTAGCGGCTTCCGCTTTGTCGTTTACAACAACCCGCACATATCTCGCCGTGACCTGGAGCGCTACTTTGCTCACGAGGAAACCAATCCCCGTCTTCGGGAGATTGCAGTGACGAGGAAGGCAGCGCTCGACGTTCTCTATGAGCGGCTCCGCTTCGTGTACTCTGATCCGCGAGTGGGTTATTGGTACGTATTCTGGCATGACGTTTTTGAGGAGAACACTTCGGGTGGCGACGTGCTACACGCTCAGCGTCACTACTTTGACCCGGAAGACTCTGCAGCCATCGGATATCGCGTGATGAATAGAGACGAGCTTCGACACTGGCTCGATTGCCGCGGACTCTGGGGTGAACGGTTCGTGTTTGGCTTGCGCTGGCGAAGGAGGCTCTTCCACTCGCAGCTGCTAGATTTGCTGTTCGAGTCTATGGATATGCAAGTGACCAAAATGGCCGAAAAGTGAGAGCAGTCCTCGAAAAGCTCTCAGCTTGGTTGGAAGCAAAGAAAGTGGACAGTACCGAATTCTCTGGATGGCTGGGGTACCCAGCTCATCGTCGTGGGGGGCGCGATGCGCGGTCAGAACCTATGTGTTTCTTGCGGCCTGCTATTCTCGATGGCGACCCTCGCGATTTGTTCGTTTGATGATGTGCAGAGATCTTGCGCCACATGGTGTTCCCGCATACTTCAACTTTTTGGGAGCAGCACCGTGATCGGGCTCAATGAGCGGACGTCCGTTCAAGACGTCAAGTCACGGTACTGCCTCTCTCGACTGGGGACGCCACCTTCTGAAATGCAATGACCTCTTATCATTAGTGTACAGAGTTTTTATTAAGTGATGCGATCTCTATCCAAGAAAACATGTACTTTGAAATTTTATAGTAGTGATGGCGCGCACCTAGGGAAAATTACTTGAGATTTGTATTGTTGCACTGAATGACGCACCTAAGGGAATGTGGTTCCTGTTGCCTATTCTCACCACAGCTTCATCTGTAATGGGCCCACAGCCCATTACAAGAGAGTAGGTTCTATAAGAGAGAGTTGTCCCTCCCGTGTCTCTGATTGGTCAGAGGCGCGTGTGTTCTTGTTGCATTTCCATTGGTGGAAATTCTCTGAGATTTCATCCTATCAGAGGACGACACCGCATGCATAGGTTTTATTAGGGACACCAGAGTAGGTTTAATGAGGTCCAGAGATGTCTGGACCTCTCAATGCAGAGTCCAATTTACCGTCAAGTCAAGAGCCCAATCTGAGCGTCGGGACAGGGGTCTCGACGCTGTGTAACGGATCTGCGCCCGTTACACCTGGTAGCACTTCGTGGTCCGTCCACACGACCAAGACATCAAGATGGCCGACCTCAGCTTCGACCTCAGCCAGCTGACTCGTGCGGAACACTTCCCGCACCTCACCCAGTTTGAATGGGAGGCCCTCGGCCGCATGGCTGAGGCCGCTGGCCCTCTTGCTGTGAATCACCGCTCCTACGCAGCGGTGACGCGGAAGCCCAACGTCTCGCTGCTCAAGAGTTCATGATCCGTGAAATCGATGACGCGCGCGCCCAGGCGCAGACTCTCGCGCGTCAGAAGAATTCGCCGCGTGTCGAACCGCTCAAGATCGACACATCCAAATATGGTGGCGACGAGAAGACGCCACTTCATCGCTGGTTCTGCGAGCTGGATGAGGCAATCGATGCCCGGCTCATCGTCGACGAAGAACAGAGGATCCGCTATGCCATGTCGCAACTGACTGGGAAGGTGAAGACTTGGGCCTATGGCCTCAGGTCTGCCGACCGGAAATGCTTTCGGTCGCTCGAAGACTTCAAGTCGAAGTTGCAGTCGACTTTCGAGCCGCCGCAGAGCGAATTCCGCATGCGCGCCGAGTTTCTCAGCGCGAAACAAGGTAATACCGACCTCCACTCTTATATCCAGCGGATGCGGTACCTCGCATCGTGCGTCGTCGGAAAGCCGATCGACATGGCTACACAAGTCGCGATGTTTATGACGGGTCTCCGCGATGGTCCAGCGAAGACACAACTTTTCCGGACTTATCCAGAAACTCTCGAGGAAGCCTTCTCGATTGCGCTGACGGAAGACTACAACGCTCGTCAGGCGCGCAGTTACGGTTATCGCAACCGTTACTCGGAGGCTCCGTCTGAGCCGGAGCCAATGGATCTGTCTGTCTTGCAGTTCCACGGTGGAGAAGGTAGTGGTGGCACCCGCTACGCGAAGAAGAGTTCGAAGAAGGGGAGCTGCTTTCGGTGCCAGAAAGCCGGCCACCACGCCAAAGATTGTCTCGCGCCGGCGCCAGCGTCGGTCGCCCAGGGCCGATCCGTCCGCTTCCATCAGCTGACGGACGACTCGTCAAAAAACGAGTCGGACCAGTAGGTGCGGGGAGCCCTACTGGCCGGAGTGAGGCGGCGCGTGCAACGGTGGAGCACCGTCGCCTTGGCCCCAGCACGTCTGAGGCGTGTTTCAATTCCACCACCGGCAGTGGCTCCAACAAGTTGGTCACACTTCGCGTGAGAGTGATCGGAATGGATGAGCCGATCACAGCCCTGCTGGATTGCGGAGCAACGAAGAATTTCGTTCGCATTGGTTGCCTGAAGGAGTGTTCGGGCATGAAGATTCGAGATGAAGGAGAGAAGATGACGATTCGGCTTGCAGACGGCAGGCCGCGAGAAGTACCGAAGCATTCGGTACACATGAAGTATGTTCTCGGTGGATCCGAGAAGGAAGATGTGTTTTTCGCAATCGACATGGACAAGAGGTTCGATTGCATCTTCGGTTTGCCGTGGTTCGAACGCCACGAACCACGGATCGACTGGAAAAGTCGGTCCGAGAAGAGTGTCGGCGCTGTCGCGTCCGGCACCATCGATGATGAAGCGTTCGCCGTTATCGACGAAGTCTGGCGGGTGAACATGTCCGTATGTTCATCCGCAGCTACTAGAGCCTCCACAGAGAGCGATGGCCCTGTCGGCGCTGATAGCTGCGAGTCGACCAGTTCGACTCCCGTCAAGGATGCTCCATCGATGGCGCCGTCGACGCCGCGTCGACGACGAGCTCGACGAAAGTCGGGCTCACACGCTGGGAAGCGCAAGCGTCTGCGCGCGAAACGTGCGCGCGCTGCACACGAGGCGTCGGTCGATTACATCGTCGATGCATTTCTTGCTGAAGAGGAAGCGCAACGTGGCGGTTCCACAACGATTTGTGAAGATGACGCCGGCTTAGAGACCGGGTCCCAAGATTGCGATGAGAAACCGTGTCTCATCGCTTGCGAAGATGGAGACCGTGTTTGCGACGAGAAACCGTGTCTCGTCGCTTTGGAAGACGGGGAGGAAGACATCCTGGCGGCTGTCTATACAACCGCGGCGCCGTCGGATCTCGCTGCCGACCTCCACGACGAGGATTCCCGTCGCCTCCGTCACCAGTCGACGCGTCCGGTGACGCGTTCTTCCGCTGCCTCTTCGGGTCGGGCTGTCCCGGCGCCTCTGTTGACATCCGCTTCTCCGCTTGCGACTCGGCGCGTTCGAGCCGATCCTCTAGTTGCTGAAGGCGTTGACGAAGCTCGGCGTTCTGCCGGGCTTGTTCGTGAAGAAGGTCGCGCAGCTCAGCAGGATCAAATTCGCGACGCCACCCCCGGAACTCCTCACGGAAGGCTTCGTGAGACTGACGCTGAGCTCGAGCGTCCTGCTCGAGCTGATACACCCGGATCCCGTGCGACTCTTGCTCCGTCTCAAGTGTCGCGATCTGATCGACCGCGTCGTCTGCCTTCTGCTGAAGATCTGGCACGAGGAAGTTCTGCAGACGATCAACTCGACGCTCTAAGTCCGAGTTCTGTGCGCGGTGATCTTGTTGATACCCGTGGGATTGCTCGCGGGGAGGATCGAGACGACGTGGCTCGTTCCAGTCGAGACCGGCATAGCGCTGGTCCCACCGATCGTGAGGCGGATGCGTCGACTCCGGGGCCGCGTGGTGGCCCCACTGCGCGCTTTGTTCGTGATGGCCCGCCGCCGCTGATTGATGCCAACGGTGATCTTCGGTGGGTGGTCGACCGTATTGTTGACCACGATGATCGCCCCGATCCTGAGGCCACGGCGCGTATGCGTCGTGGCGGTACGAAGAAGAAGAGTGCGATCCCCAAGGCTCGCTTCTATCGCGTCCACTGGCTTGGCTTCCCTGATGATCAGGATACGTGGGAGCACGGGCCGACGCTCGCGCTTGAGATCCCTGGTCTCGTCCGGCAGTACGAGGACCAGCTTGCGGCACGGTCCCAGCAGCTCTAGCCTGAGAGAGAGCACGCCCGTAGAGACCGAGCGCACGTCGAAGATCTTCTTCATTCTGATGGCGACGATAGTCGGCATCCCACTCCATCCAAGTCGCGCGCGTGGCCCCGGCCTGCGCGCAAGCACGACAACCCTCCTCGACGTCGACGTGACACGTTATACGCCGCGCCTCACACAGACGATGCAGCTCCTCGCGCAATCGCCCGAGCGAGTGCTCGCGCTGGGCGGTCTCCCAGCGCACGACGGTCGACTCGATCTCGCCTTTGTTCCATATACGAGCGAAAGCATTCCACGACTGTTGCAACGCGGTCGCGACCACGTTCATCGTCTTGCCCCTTGCTTTGCGGTAGCGAACAAACCACTCATGGATCTCGTCGGCCGTGAGACTGCGTGGGTTGGCAAAGCGCGAGATGTCGCGATAAGGGACTGGGTACAGCTCCCGGTCCGCGATTCCACCGAGCTGAGGATCGAAGAGCGCTGCACGTGGCGGCGCTGCGAAGCTTGTGCCTTGATGTGTGTTGACCTGTTCCAACACTCGCGCCATCGCCTCATCGCTCAACGTCTCAGGTGCCACGGCCGAAGTCGTCGTGGCTGCCGTTGCTGTCGTCGTGACTTCCGTTGTCGCCGCCGTCGTTGGCATCGTTGTGCTCGGCGCCACTGTCGATGCTTGAGTTGTCGTTGTCGTCGGTGCGTCCGCGTTGCCGCGGGCGCCAGCTTGTTGTTGCGACGGTTGAGCCATCGCGCCTAGACGTCTGGGTGTCTTGGTGCCGTCCGAAGAAGATTGAAGACTGCGCTGGCTTCCGCCGGCGCTCTCGCCTAACTGCCTGATCCCGGGTGCGCCGGGATCGCCCGTTGAAGAAAGCGCGCGCACCCGCTCGTGCGCGCTCCGTGTCCTCGTCCCTTGGGTTGACTTCCCGTTGGTCAGTTCTTGAAGAGGGGAATGATGTAATGGGCCCACAGCCCATTACAAGAGAGTAGGTTCTATAAGAGAGAGTTGTCCCTCCCGTGTCTCTGATTGGTCAGAGGCGCGTGTGTTCTTGTTGCATTTCCATTGGTGGAAATTCTCTGAGATTTCATCCTATCAGAGGACGACACCGCATGCATAGGTTTTATTAGGGACACCAGAGTAGGTTTAATGAGGTCCAGAGATGTCTGGACCTCTCAATGCAGAGTCCAATTTACCGTCAAGTCAAGAGCCCAATCTGAGCGTCGGGACAGGGGTCTCGACGCTGTGTAACGGATCTGCGCCCGTTACATCATCACGCTTCTGCAATTGCAAGTCTCGCCGAGTTCTCGGCTCGAGAGTGGCTGGGGTACCCAGGTTGTTATGAAATGTGCAGTTGAGTTATCCGTGAGCAAGTGCGCGTGGTCGACAAGTAGAGATTCAGGCACATACGTTGATTCACAAGATTTAGAACAGTAATAATCTATGAAATTGTGCGACTGTGGAATGAGACAGAAGTTGAAGCCGGTTGTCTTCAGCGAGCACCTCTGCATTTTGCTGGAAGTAGTCGAAATCATCACCGGTAGGTCGATTTCCGAGCCAATGAAGGCCGTGCCGTGTCCGTATCCGTGAAAGCGAAGCGTACAGGGCGTGACGATCGACGTTGTGGACGTTTCGGGGGCGGAGGTGGAGGTTGGTGACTGCGATGGAGTCTCGTGTTTCGCCTTGAACGCCATGAACTGTCGTACCAAAAGATGGCACAAGTGGGAAGCCTTTGACGGACACCGATCGATCTCCAATGCGAATCGATTTGCGATACCGGCATTACGGAATCTGGCTATTCCGGTGGCATCAGCGGATATCGCGTGGATGCAGGCGAATTGGAGAGATTCACGTTGATGTTGTTTGGTTGCAATGACGCAAACCAAGTCTCATCCCCTTGTCGGGTGAAGGTTGTATCGTCAGGCCAATCTATGTGGTGGATTGTCCCGCGTGCACCGTTGACAATTCCCTTATCAACGCATTCGTTTGACTTTACGCGAACTGGCATTCCTGTTTTGGTATAGAACTTTAATGATAGTGTCCTGGACGCGATAGTGATGTTACATACCGATGTAGACGTGGAGGAAGATGGGAATGTTGCCGGTTCTGTTGCCAGGGAGATCTTTTAGGATCGTCCATTCTGTGGGTGAGAGTGTTCTTGAGAGTTTTGCAGAGACGGTGTAAACTTTGCGGTCACCGGCGAAGGTACGAATTGCTAGGTTGATTGCTGTTGAGTTGATCGTTGTTCTGGTGGCGTTGTCAGTCGAGATCGTTTGTACCAAGCCAGGTGGGATGTGGCTGGACGTGATTGAGTAGTCTGGCAAGTCGTGGATGAACTGACGCAACTCTTGTGGCCATTTGCCGAGTCGTCCTGCCGCGAGCCATTCTCCCCAAAGGGTATCTTGAGTGAAGCGCATGTTGTTTGTCAAGTAGATCACCTTAGTAATGCCACGGTAGACTTGTTGGCCGTGTAGTTGAGGCGTCGTTGACGACACCTCAGGATCATAACTCTTGTACATCGGTCGGCCTCGCACAGGCTTGAGTTGGCAGTGATCAAACATGAGCACAGGAACCATGCCGCCAAACGGTATTCCTTCGGATTCCTTGACGCATTGAAGCGCTTCTTACCACAAACCGAAGAGACCCAAGTCGATCATTGAGAGTTCATCGGCTATCACACACTAGACTGGGGCCCACTTCTGAAGAAGTGCGTCGGTCGGTGTAGTGATGTGCGGTGGCAACATTTTGGGATTGGCGCTCAAACGGACGGAGGCATGAATTGTTGAGCGTGTACGCGCTAGTAGACTGCTGCTGCGTTACAGATCTCATTGTCTCGGCCGTGAGGATGTCATCATCATCGAGACAGCAATCATCTTCGTCGCTGCTGTTGTCATCTTCATTCCGCTGCCAAGCACGATATTGAGCAGCCATGTGCAAACACGTGTAGTATTGTTGGTGGCGCTCAAGTGCTCGTGCGGTATTTGGATTTTCACTTGGATTCCACTGGTCGAAGTGTGCTTTTGCAGAGTCGGACCCATTCAGAATAGAACGCGCTGACCGGAACGGCTTGTACAACAAAGCTGACATGCAATAGTACAGTTTTGCATTGTCCGAAGGAAGTCCAAACAACTCGGGCCTCAAACACAAGATTATCAGCAAACTGCTTGCCCTCTCCACCGTGTGTGCGAATGAACGTCTTCAAGTCTATAGAACAAACGATTCGTGTTGGAATCGACGACGAATCGCAAACAGGAGTTCAATACATACCATCAACAGTACGCACGATTTGCTTCGGCTTCTGAGACTTGCTCTCCAGCGCTAGTTTCACCCTTTTCAAGGGGGAAACGTAATCGGACTCTGCAGATTCATGGCTGGCTTCAAGTTTGTGTCTGAGTGCTATAAACTTCGTTGTTGCGTCTGTCGACTTCGTGGGTGTGATCGCCTGAAACATTGCGTGACGGGGATCGGTCGACTTGATTGGAGTAAGTGCGTCAATCCGGCTCGGTTGTGTTGACATTGGTGGTGATTCATCAAGTCCTAGTCCCAGATCAACATAGCTCTCAATGGTCGTGTCCGTTGATTTTTGTTCTGCTTCAGCGGTTAAACGAACGGGCGTCATTGCCTTGGCCTTTGGATGCCGTTGGCTTGGTGACTTAGTCGGAGTCGTGGCCGTGGTTTTCAGGCGAAGCTGCCATGGGGTTGGTGGCGAGACATCACGTCCAAGATCAACGTAGCTCTCAGTGATCGTGTCAGTTGACTCTTGCTCTTCTACGGCGGTTGGACGGACGGGCACCATTGCCTTGGCCTTTGAATGCCGCTGGCTTGGCGACTTGGTCGGAGTCGTGGCCGTAGTCTTCACGCGAAGCTGTCCGGGCATTGCACGCGAGGCCTGCGTTTTGAGAGTAACACCACTTTCTCCCTTCCTTGGTTGCTGTTGCAGTTCGGCTGCTCACCCTTTCGTTGAAATCCTGGTGCCTAATCACGACGGAGTGCAATTGCTGATTGTGTGGCGTAGCAAATCATCGGGTAGCATAGTTAATTCTCGAGGGATGATTGGCCTGTTCGTTTAAAATGTACATTTCCAGACGTACAGCACCTGCCCACTCTTTCAATGTGTCGCGAACTGTCGTCATGAGCATCTTTCGTTGTTACGTCATGTGAGTCGTCCACTCGCAACGGCATCACACGTGTGCGACGAAACTCGTCTCGTGGTGCAAGTAGCCTTCAAGACACTCGCCCAACCATTCTTCACGCTGTTAACCGAATCACAGTCAGAGCACACGGTAACATCCACAATGAGATACAGGAACACCACGATATTCGAGTGGCTGAGCCAAGCTCGCTGTGCACCAGGCGCAAACCGCCAAGAGCCATTGGAACACCGGAGCACGGAGCTCCGTGGCGATGGAACAAGTCTTTCCCCCTTCATTATCGCCGAATCAGAACACGAGCCAGAGATAGCACAGCCAACACCACAAGCTGCGACGGTAGCGACTGAATCTCATGCGCCATTTAATACCCGTGTCAGCAATGAAGATCCTGCGAGGACAACGATTATTGTCACGATCCTAGATGATGACGATGACGGTCCAGAAACGAACGACGATGCTGCAATTAACAGCGACGTCATTGTGATCACCGACGACGACTTTGACGGCGAGTCTGGGCATAATCCGTTCAGGCTGTCAACTCAAAGTAACGTCCCAGACACGAACTACGGTCCTGCAAGTAGAAGCGACATCATTGTGATCACCGACGATGACTATGACGGCGAAACCGGACTTGAGCAATCCGCGCTGTCAACTCACAGACGCATTCGCGACGTCATCCCACTCGCCACAACTTTCACTCTTGTGGACTGGCCGCCAAACGTCAGACGACTCACACACAATCTGAACGTGAGTCGCATTCGCTTTGAGGACATCAATCTTGGCACATGTCGCTGCAAGTACTCGTGTGATCCCAGCGTTTGCTGGAATGTTGCGAGTGGTGCATACTGCACCACGGCCAACTGCAAAGTTGGTGCCACATGTGGCAATCGCCTCCATGACCACACCTCATTGGCGCTCATGAGGTGTGAGAAGGGCTACGGTGTAGTCACGACGGGTCCGATCCCTCGGCGCACTGTACTGGGCGAGTACATTGGTGAAATGGTCTCTGAGACAACTCTCACCGACATGCAGCGTGCGAGAGGCTATACTCTCAGATTTGTGTCAAAAAGCATACATCGTGAAGTCATCTACGTGGACGCGTTCGTGGGAGGTGGGATTTGCCGTTTCGTCAATCACTCCTGTTCATCGAACTCTCGTTTCGAAGAGAGATTTCACCGATCAGCACGTAAGATGATCATCGTTACACAAGAAGATCTAGACGATGGCGTCGAAGTGACTGTCAATTACGGATCTTCAAGCACGTTCACTTGTCTCTGCCGAAGCGAAAACTGCATTTCCAGGACTGTAACTCTTTGAAACAATACGTATCTTTTCCAAAACTTGCTCGGTTCATTTCTCCACTCCAGGCCATGTCGTCATCAAGTTGATTCCTGGTCAGAACCCTACGAACACCAGGGCCAAGAGAACCTGCTTCCCCAACATGCTAAGCGTCGCCTTCAACGAGGAGGATCCGGAGGCCCTTCGCACCCCCCTCGATTTCATCGAGGCATGCGACCACAACGAGGTGAACGATGACTCGAGCGACGGCGCAACTCTCCGATTGGCGACGCCGTTGCCCGAGCCGGCGCAGCCGCAGGACGAAGCTCCTAAGCCTTACGCAACCGCCGCAAGGAAGAGATCCTCGAGCTGCGCATGCTTGTAGCCGAGCTTGAGAAGCAGGTCGCTGGCACGAAGCGCAAGCTGCGCATTTCCAAGAGCTGGTCCATTGTCCATTCTCCATTTGGAGTTGGAGGAAGAGGAATTGGACTCGGCTCCCAATGGGACTCGGCTCACTCCCAAGCAATCATTCCCGACCAGAACTTAGTGGAATGGTTGTAGTGAATGATTGTACTGACGGAATGATTATCGCGCTCGTGAATTTCTGCCAAATCAGCCAATGAAATCCACATAAACTCAAATGTATTGATCTTAAGTCGATACTTAAACCCTTAAGTGCGACTTTTTTTTAACGTATACGGCCAAGGACCCCACTGGCGGTACTACGCCAAAATTCTTGAAGTTTCCGCGGAGAATCAATTTTCTCGACGAATTGTCTCAAAACTGTGCAACCAACACGAACAGTCAGTATGCACTTGCACACTTTACAATTTCTGGACGTTTTCGCCTTCGTTTCCTCCTTCACTGTTGGGTAATAAGCTGGGTACCCCAGCCATTCTCTCCTCGCGGGCAGCAGTGGCGATAGCGTTGGCTCCAGCACGCCAGGACCCTCATCGCTTCATAGGACTCAGGCTCGTTCGGTTTAGCACCTCGATGACTACCAAGCTCAGCGATCTCGCTAGCTTCACGCACACCAGCCTCACTGCCCTCGCGGGCTACCCTCACGACTACGACTGGAACTGTTGATTATCAGAGATGAGAGGGCGCGAATCAGCATTCGCTTATCGGCAGGGGCTGGTTTCACAAGAGCCGTCTTTGCAACCTCCGTTGATGGACCAGCGATGTAATTCTGAGCGAATGCTTGACTCTCGTTCCATCTAGGCCAAAGCGCCTCTAATCGAATACGGCAAATCTGAGGAGACATGGCGCCTACAGACATGTAGAAGTGCAGTTCACCTCATGCACCAGCACAGCTCGCACACAGCGGACGACCTGGAATGCGTCTCTTCGCTCCATCACAACGACGCCACTGCGATGCGAGCGTCTCAAGTCCACCCGCATCCAGCCCTCAACCCAGTACTCCCTCTTGTAATACGGGCAGAGGGTTCGAGAGACTTAGAGAGGAGCTTGTTCACACTATAGGAAATGTGAAAGTAAGAATGCATTGACCAAACCAAAGCAAAGACCGGAGAGCTAGTCTAGAGGGATCAGGATACGAACCAGACCCACTTGTCTGTATCTACTTATGTGTCAATGTGCGTGGAACATGTTGCCGTAATCAGATCCGCCTCAAATCATGAGACAGGTTCGACCGGACACAGAACCAGACGACCGGTCAGTGTCCATCCTTTACACTCCCCCTCACTGACATGTCGGTGAGTCATCGACAATTCCCGCGTCGCGCACGAGCTTGGCGTACTGCGGGGTCGGGAGTGGCTTGGTCATGAAGTCAGGAAGCTGTTCTGCAGAGGGCACGTAGTCGACCGTGAGCTGGCCATCTTGGATCGCCTCCCGCACAAAGTGGTAGCGCAGGTCGATGTGTTTCGAACGCGACTGATAACCTACGTTTTCGGCCATTGAGATCGCCGTCTTGTTGTCGACGTGGATGACGGTCGCGGCTTGGACCGGGTTCCCGAGTTCTTCGAGGAGGTGACGGAGGTGACGGAGCCAGATCGTCTCCTGAGCGGCGAGGGAGAGAGCCATGTACTCGGACTCCGCAGAGGAGAGAGCAACCGTACGCTGGCGCTTAGACTTGTAGGTGACCGGGGCACCGCCCAGCAGTACCAAGACGCCGGACGTCTTTTCGGCCTGAAACCCTCGCAACCGAAGCCTCAGCAAGTGTAGGAAGTACACGTGTAAGCTAAGCTCTTCGTCGGCATGAGCGCAAGGAGCGCAAGCCCCAGCTTGCCCCCCCCCCCCCCCCCCCCCCCCCCCCCCCCCCGAACCTGGCGGAGGAGAGAAATGCGATGTACTCGGAGGAGAAGTAGGCGTTGCCCTCGACTCCGATGAGATGCAGAACATCTCCAAAACCCCCAATTCTACTCAACAAACCGAGGAACCCCTGAACGGTCATTCTATGGAAAATGCGCCACTTAATGGAGAAGAAGGTGGTGACCACGCCGCAGGAACTAGTCAAGGGGATATGGAACTTGAGTGCTCGAGTGCGTCTCAATCGCAATCTGAGTCAGCGAACGTGAGTTCGAGCGAACCACAATCACGACCAGAATCCCAGACTTCGGAATCCACTGGAAACTCCGCAGCAAATCCCTGGACACAGGAAGGTGCTGACCCCCTCAAGCAAATCCTTTTGGGTGAGGAAGTCGAGGAAGCTGACGGAACCGGCGATGTGGAGGTACCAATGGGAGACCATTATGCAGAACACTACACAAGAGCCGAAAAGCCAGCTAATTTACGTCTGGACGGATATCAACGCCCACAGACAGAAGATGAAGAAGTGGCGACTGATTTGTTTCTGACAGGCAAAATTCATTTGTCGCACTTGCCATACTACTTCAGAGAAGTGTTCACCAGCCATGAATATGACCTCCTCGCGAAATATCACAAGAGGCAGCTCCTTGCACGACTCTTTGTCAGACTGCCAACAGGATTTGTGCTACCATCGGTTGATGCAAACATGCATTTTTGGATGCTTCTTAGAAGAGGAGCCAAGGATAAAGACAACAAAAGAGCCGAAGACACTGCTGATGATCTCTTCAATGATGTCTACCTGACTACTTGTCAGGCGAAATCACAGGTGGTCACTCTCATCTTTGTTTCACCGAAACTGAGAAACAAATGGAAGAACCGTGTGCTTCCCTTCATTAACAAGAAGACGAAGATCACCCTCAGAGCGGCGGATACTCTCGCCAACAAAGACCCTAATATTGGCATGGGAACAACTGAACTGTCCGAAAGCTCTTGAGAACGTCCGTCGAGTCGAGATCGAGTATAATGGAGGTTCAGACGTTGGTATAGTGCATCACCCGAGTCTTGCGTACCGATTCCCCTGCAATCAGTGTCTAAGTGTCAACCACTTTACCAAAGATTGCAAAACGGAAGACAAGAAAGGCGCTGTTGAGAAATACGCGAAGAAGATCTCAATTGATACGCCAAATTACACCATCTTGGAATCTAAAGTTAAAAGCTTGAAGGAATCTAAGAAAACGACCGAAGCGATGAGAATGCTGCTGGCACCAGCAGTAGACCAAAGACATCGCGTGGTGATTGAGAACCAAAAGGAAAATCGCAAGGCTGCAGAACAGAGAGCGAAAGCACAAGAAGCTGCCGCTGAAGCCAAAGCCAAGGCGGAAAAAGAAGCAGAGAAACGAAAGTTGAAGGAGGTAACAATAGCTCGGGCAAAGTATCGTGTCATGCTCAAGGATCACGTTGACAATCTGAATGCTCAGAAGCAAAAGCATCTCAAACATCTTGATCGTGTAGTCCAAGACCACTTGCGTACAGCTCGAGATCTGAAGAGACTCCAAGATTTGCAATTTGAGTGCATGGTCAGTCGATTCAGTCCGATGTCGCATCGTTGGGTGGACCCAACGAGATTGAGGAGGAAACGAAAGCCGAAGAAAATTCACAGCAGAGTCAGGCCTTCCACACGGACATCGCACCACGCGATTTCACGGTTGAAAAGAAGGATAAGACATCATGCGCAAACGTACGGAAATCAGTGAATAGCCCACGAAACGACAAGCACGGTTCGTCGAGTCAATCACTGAGGAATGGTCGAGGAATTCCCAGGTCGGCAATCAGCAAACCGAAGTGCGGAACAACCACACCAAAATGCTCATTTGTGCCAATTGATGAGGCCTTCAAGATGCAACGCCAACAGTCATCATCCACTGGCATGCCGCTGGAAACAACCACGGATGAGGAGACGAAACATGGAGAGGGAGATACTGACGAGGTAATGCCACAGGTGGTTGGTGCTTCCTCTCCAAGGAAACGACGTCGACAACCAAAGAACACTAAGGCAGTCGAAGAAGATGGAGATGCAAACATGACAACTTCCACAGCGACCTGGCGGAAACGTCAAGTAGGGGCACCTGAGAAGAAGGATGAATCCGACAACGACAGCGACGACTTCGAGCCACCGGAAAATCAACCAAGTTTCGAACTGCTTGGAAGGCTCACCACCCACCATGAGAACAAATCAGAATCCTTCGTCGAAGGTTCCTCGAATCTTCTGGAGGGTTTGGAAAACAGTGGGTTTTTGGGTGACGCCACACCAAGTAGTGATGGGTTCGAGGTGATCAGTAATCCAACTCCACTGCAAGATGATGGTGTTCGTGGATCCTGTACGAATAAGCCAATATCCCAGACCCCGAGCGATGTATCTTCATCGAGTCTGGAGGAGGACTCAAGGCGTGTGATACCATCAATGCTTAAAGTTGCCCTGGATACAGTGGAAGACTGGAGTACTGCCTTTAATGCGAGGATAATCAACAACTACGGTGCGGGTCGATGCTTCCAACGCGCGATAGATGCATCACTACGGCCTTCAATTGCTCCGACTACCATAACGATTGGTAATGGAAGATTCTCTCAACATGAAGCGCATGTACTCACACAAATTTGTGGGTCATATCTACTTCATTACTTACCACAAATGATGGAAGATGGTGCAGTGCGCATCGGAGATCTACATCAGCGGTACTTTGGAATAGCTAAGAAACCGATTACCGACAAAGAGAAGTATGATCAAGTTGTCGAGTTTGTGCGACAAACGCTGGACTACGCCCAAGAGGAAGATGTGCCAAAAGAGAGATGGTGTGGAGCAGAAGAAATCTTTGGAATGGTGTGGTGGATGCGTGAGCCGATTTTTGTGATTGGTGCTGATGCAAATGTTCAAGTGTACATTATCAAAGTGGCGAAACCCAACATGTGCCATGATGAACGAGTATTGATCTTGACACCACCCAAGGCACATGCCTGGGCCATGATCAAAACAATTCTCAACTTTGAAGCAATCCCGAAAGTGCTCGTCCACGAAGGTGGCGAGAACGGACACTTCAAAACGCTGCGGTTTCCAAAAGAACTGTACAAGAAATGGCAGGATCCGATCGATCAGAATGAACAACGGGCAGGAGGCATGAGGGATCGATTAAGTTCTGCACTACTTGCACTCGGATACTATGCTCCTGCAGCCAAGGCACCACTACAGTACGTGACGCGTCAAATACCCGAGTCGACGGAAACTTTCTCAGGTTCTGTATACTCGCCAAGTTCAAGCTGTTCAAGAGAAAGCGATGTTACTCAGCTACTGTCTCAGCTGACGCAAACTCAACACGTACTCCTCCTCTCGAAATTTAATCCACATCAACGCCTCCGCACAGCAGAGAAATACTCCTGGACGACGGCAGAACGAGCGAATGCGGATGCTATGAGAGGAATCCGGGCAAGCGCAGCTCCAGACGATACTGACAAGCTGATCGGAGCGCTAAACTTTGTCGTCGAAAACCTTATCAGTACGCCTGAGATGGCGATAGATGTACTACGGAGGCTGCCATACCCACTGGTCGCGATTGTGATCCAGCCGTCAAAGGTTATTACAAGGTTAGGCAGGGAGATGTCTTCCATGTACACTGGAAATATCTTCCGTGGGTGGACTGCAGATATGTCCTCGGCGGAACAAGAGCTCCTCTTGCAACTCGATTCATCTCAGCAACACCGTTCACTACCGATGTTACAGGAAGATGAACACATGAGAATGTTCGTGGCTTTGGTGGCTGCGCTCCCTATCGACCTGCCAGCCCTAGACCTGTGCGATCTTGTGAGCAGCTGGATCACCATCAATGGAGTTGACGCGAGGCAGCTTCTGGCCCAAATGCGAGTACATGACTGGTCCAACATTGCCCATGCGATCGTCGAGAACTACACTCTCCCGCGCCAATTCATGAGGGAGGGAGAGGCAGATAGGTAGGCCTAGTCAGGCATCCGGGGGTGCCGTCACAGTGCCTACGACGTCTCTACTGTCTGCTCGACCGAGCGGGTGCGGCACATGTATGATACGAGAACCAGCGAGACCGGCAAAGGACGATTGCATGGAAACTCCCAGTTCTTCTCTGTTGTATATCAAGTCACGTGTACAGTCTATTACTCATTTACTATTACTCATTTAGTCTCCAGTGACAATAACGGTTCACAATCCAACCTTCGCAATACTTCCCAGTGGCGGATGAGGCGACGTACAAGCGACAAATCCACCGTGGCTTTCAAAACCTTACTGTTCAGGCGAGAGTGGCGAAGACGACAACACGCTCACGCAAGAAACACCGATCAAAACGTTCAACTTGTAACATAAGTTTGCGGACGCAAAACGTGCGGGGGCTACCTAAAGGAAGAGGACAGGCAGAACAGTGGTTTGGCTTGCTGGGAGCAAAGGACGCCGGAGTTCAAGCCGCGGTGATGCTTCTTCAAGAAACCCATGTTCAGGACAAAGAGGTGGAGGATCTGCGTCGACGATACAGAGCTTCATGGGGATTCAACAAACACGCGCCAACCATGTCGTATTGGACAACCAATCAAGACCGATCCGAAGGTGTGGCTATTCTCCTGAACCTATATCTTATTCAGGATTCTGCACCGGCTTTATGCGATTTGTGGGGACCACACTTCATTGCCATCACATGCCAAATCGACGGTCACAGTGTATTGCTGGTGAATATCTATGCTCCTCACACCTCGACAGAGCGGGAAAGGTTCTTCAGGAATATCGCAGAACGCAAGATCACGCACGATGGACCCATTGTCGTTGGGGGAGACTTTAACTGTACGAACCATCCTCAGATTGACCGCAGTTACAGCAACACTGCAGAGAACCATCGATCAGAGGAACTCCAGCGATTAACCGCCGAGTGGGGGGTCGAAGATGCACTCCATCCTTTTTTCCCAGAGAATGATGAGGACGCACAAGATGCCGACATACTCCAACACTTTTATGCTCAACACCACACGTACAGACACTCGGTACAGGGAGAGCTCGCCTCAAGCAGGTTGGATCGCTGGTACATATCGGCCAACATGGTAGATTGGATTCAAGATGTCGTTGTTCTGGATCTTGGCGGCGGTTCCGATCACTCTGCTGTGGATCTTAGACTGTCTAATCCGACGACGCGTGTCACATGCCGATCCAGCGGCAAGCTATAAGGCTGCGGCAGCGGAATCCGTCCATGAGGTCGTCCAACAAAGATTAAAAGAACTCCAAGCGGAACTCACCAGGCTCGTAGAACAACAAGTCCCGGCAACTGCAATCATCGATCGGTGGGAAACGTTTAAAACGGACATAGTGCGACGTATCCGGTTAGTGTCCAAGAGCGCAGTGGCACAAGTCAATCGCTCGTACAAGCTGAAGATTGCACGACTCCGACGGCGTATGCGGATTCCCGGCCAGTCACGAAACAAAAGTACCTTGCTTGAGCGAGAGCTGGAAGCTGCAGTGGCTCGTTGGCACGGACTCAAACGTCGGAAGCGATACGTTCAATCCACGGCGTCGGGTACGGCTGCAACCAGAGCTTTCTTTCAAGAGCAACCGGAAACCGTTCGTACCAGGTGATCACCGAAATTCAGCAAACCGACGGTGCCCCTCGGAGAGCACCTGCGGACCTGGCAAATCGGATGGCTGACGGGTGGGTTGGCACCTTCAAGCAACCCACGAGAATAGCTCCACCTCCCGATCTCCCATCGATCCCTATCCCATCGAGGCTGCGACAGCCCTTGGTAGCCTGTTCAGTATTGAAGAAATCCAGTCCAGCATACGGAGGTGCAAACGGACTAAAAGTGCAGGGCCAGACCAGTTACCCAACGCATGGTATAGAGACTATGCTGCGGAAATCGCTCCAATCTTGCATCAGATCTTGAATATCTGTTGGCTTTGTCCCAGGGAGAGACATCCACGACATCATCGACTTCTATGCAGCGGCACAAGCAGTGGCGACGACAGCTAATGCTGACACTATAGCTGTTGGATATCAAGAAGGCGTATGACTCGCTTGATCGCCTTTTTTGGGGGGACACGTTGACACAACGAGGGTTCCCAGCAGCCTTCTTGGCAGCAATCTCAGCTACCCACAGCTCTACCACAGCCAGATTCAGAGTGAATGGTGTGCTGTCAAATCCGATTGAGACGACCAGAGGAATCAGGCAGGGGTGTCCATTGGCACCTGTGCTGTTTATCATCGCCATGGACCTTCTCTTTCGGATGATTGCTGCAGATGCAGACCTCAGCAAACCACTACCAGAAGCGCCAGGGCTGCTGCCGCCATGTGCGGGGTATGCAGACGACACAGCCCTGTATCTCAAGGATGAGTCCAGCCTGCACAAGGTACTCGTTCATCTTGAGACCTTCGCAAGCACATCTGAACTCCAAGTCAACATGGATAAGAGTGTAGTCATTAGGTTGAACCCGAAGGCCCAGGTACTGCAGAACGCGTGTGGCTTCAAGGAACTCACCA
Organism: Pythium myriotylum; assembly: GCA_023091665.1. NCBI lineage: Eukaryota > Oomycota > Peronosporomycetes > Pythiales > Pythiaceae > Pythium > Pythium myriotylum. The sequence goes on along the minus strand of JALJCQ010000021.1, from coordinate 112,476 downwards.
TGGGTGCCACGTGCAGGAACCTGGGTGCCCAAGTTGGACGGCAAATCTCTCAACATGAGGTCTGGCGGCTTACGATCTCACAGGTGGAGAGGCGATTGATCATGGCCAGCGTGAAAACACACAGTGTTCAACAACGTGTGCGCCTTCCCAAGGCAATCATCATACCCAAATTGCTCTTTATTGCACGACATCATTGGCCTACGGTGGCCTTAGTCAAAGAGTTGGATGCACGGATTCGCAACTTTGTATGGGGAGGGCTGTTCGTTGAGAGCTATCACTCGGGAACCCGTCCGCATCGCTGGTGAACAAGGCTTTGGCGGATCTGGACGAATCGGCCGGTGGGCTAAGCTTGCCTAACATCGAAGTGGAGATACTCACGCTCGCTGCTCAAGTGGTAGCGAATTGGTGCTACACCCCGATCGGAAACCGACATGCTGTGCAAGACTTTTGAGCCTCAATGGAGAGTTTGTGCAACCATATCTCTACTTGACGAGACAACCAGCGCGCCCCAGCATGCAGAAAGACTTGTGGTCTACGGGACGGAACTTGCTTGGGTGGATTTACAGCTACACCATGAGCCTGCCCCTTCAAGTACTCGTTCGAGACGGTGCTTCAGCCCTACACATGAGTCGTGTTGAAGAACCATGGAATGGCTATTATGAACGGGACTTCTCCTCCTTCCACAGCACGGTTGGCAGGAATATCCAACAGCTCCGTGAGTTGGTCGATGGAACTGCTGCCAGTGAGTGGATCCCATTCCTCTCGATATCCAAACGAGGCTCCGTCCTGCTGCACCCAGATGGTACTCCCCTACGATCTGCACATGTGCGTCAGCTCGGACCAGGGGGGTGCGTTGGAGACTACGTTGAGTGGACGTGGATCAACGGAAGGACGCTCCGTTTCATGCCCACCCGCATCGACCATCCATCCAGCGCCCAAGCCAAGTGTTTCAAGGATCTATGCGACGTATCGGTGGCCAACTTCCCGGACATCGCTCGACCCCGGATACGCCTGGACGGATCAAGACCTACAACATCTCTGCGACACACGATCTAGAATGGACGTGGACAGAGGGCCAACTGGTGCGTCTGGAAGACGGGTTCCCAACGACTGTCTCAGTAGTATCCACCCAGCGAGAGTTACAACGCCAGGAACCAGTAATGGTAGATGCTGTTACAATCCAGCCGCTATTCGAGTGTTCTCCACGCCTCACACGATTGGTCCAGCCATGGCGAAGGCAAAGCCCTTGGAGACCAAAACATCATCATCTTAAGAGAGCAATTGGACGACAGGTGCGAGAACAAGGACTTCAAGCACGGTTGACACGTGCATCGAAGTGGCGAGAAACAGATCACAATATCGCGAACGCGTTGGAATCAGTGAGCTGGCAAGATTTTGTCTGCGCGCCGGAGCTAACAACGTATGAGCGGCAGTTGTGGACGAGACTTCGACAACACCACCTGTACGTGTGGCGAAGTCAGGCGAATGGGTGCGGTCGACGGCAGTGTACGTGAAAGGAAAGACCATCCCCCAAACATATCCTATGGGAGTGCGGCAGTGCGCAGAAGCTGTGGGCAAGCATCGCACTACTGTGGGGAATGACAGATCGATCGACAACAAGCGTGCAAACGGCAATCTTTGCACGAACGCCTCCCGACACTGTTTACGCGTGGCGAGATCGATTTGAAGACCGTGCCTCGAACGTTAGCGACCGACTGGAGTACTGGCTTGGAGTCACGTGGCTCCAACTAGTCACGAAAGGGATCTCTCGCCTCTGGTCCCGAGCAGTTTCGACGTGTCTAGATCCAACCGATACGCATACGGGTGATGACTACCACCAAGTCGTGCACAGTTGGATATGGGTGCTTTGTGGGTCGATCACGGCAACAATGGCATCCGAATCTGTCACCCGAGAGATTGATATCAAGATCCTGAAGACGCTCTTGGCAGGGCTCATCCTTCGAGAAGAACCCATTCCGGTGCAAGTCTCTTCTTCAACTGCGTTCCTCCTATTTTTTGATGGCGGCAGCCAAGGCAACCCGGGGCCCGGAGGCAGTGGCTCAGTCATCGTCAAGCTGGGTGGATCCACATCAGTGATTTGGGCGGCGGCTATGTCGTATGCTCAAGCATCAACGACCAACAACTTCGCGGAATATCAAGGCCTCTGTGTAGGTCTTGAGGCAGCGGAGCGAAATGGCTGGACGCCGATCGAAGTCGTTGGTGACAGCAAGATGATTATCACACAACTCGCTCAGCGACGAAGGCCCAATTCCGACGCACTTTGCCCGCTGTACGAGAAAGCACGCTCGACAGCTGACGCCTTACGCGTTCGTAGCTGGCATCATCACTATCGCTCGCACAACAAAATGGCCGAGAAGGCAGCAAACCAAGCGATGGAGACCGGTGCCAGTTATCAAGCGAAAGAGGAATTGGGTATGGACGGGAAGAGCTCTCCGCTCTCAGCGAATGGCTCATCAACGATGTCCATCATTGGATGCACAACAACGGAGACAAGGACGTACAGCGCACTTAGGCGCTGTCTGCAGCCATTGGTGTAGCAAGACGGTGTTACCCCACCTACGGTGGATGGCGGCCCAGAATGGACTGGCCACTGGGGAGCGGGTCAACACAAAGCGGGGTCAGGTGTGTGCGCACATGGGGTCCTAAGGGTCATCCTAGTTCAGGTATTGCACTGGTAACTTAATGTACCTTATCATAAAAAAAAGACGCCGGACGTCGAGCGGCGTGTCGTCAAATCGCCACCCCAGTTAGCGTCAACGAAGACGCTCGGCGCAAAATCAGTAGGTTCAACTCGCTTGTAGCAAAGGCCGAGCTTCGGCGTGCCCATCAAGTAGCGTAGTACGCGGACGGCAGCCTTCATTTGCGCATGCGTCGGGGACACGAGATTCTGTGCCAGCTCACAGATAGAGACGGAGATGTCAGGACGCGTACCACTTGCGACGTACAGCAAGGACCCGATGAGCTCTCGGAAGCGCTTGATAGGCACGTTCTCGCCATCGGTCAACTCCTCGAGTTTCTGACCGACAACATTAGGGTTCCGGGTTGGCTAGGCGGATTGTTGACCGAACTTCTCTGCGAGCCTCTCGTTGAACTGCGACTGGCAAAGATGGAGGGCACCACGTGCACGATCGTACTTCACTTCAATACCGAGGACAAAACGAGCGTCACCCAGGTCCTTCAGAGTGAAATTTCGGCGAGTGCGGACTTGATGCTCTCGGCTTCCGCGTCCGAAGGGCACCCACGAAGAGGTCATCAACGTAGAGCACCAAGTAGACCGGCTGGTTGTCCGTATGACGAACGAACACGCATGGGTCTGACACACAGACTGTGAAACCCATCGATTGGAGCACTGCGAGGATGGTCTTGTGCCACACGGCTGCGGCCTGCTTGAGTCCATACAGTGAGCACCGCAGCTTGCAGACCATACCGTCAGGAAGCTGGATTCCCTCGGGCGGTCGTATATAGACATCCTCGTCCAACGTCCCATTCAGGAATGCAGTCTCGACGTCAAGCTGACGGATCACATACCCGCGTTGACAGCACAAGGCGAGGAACGTGCGAACGGAGTTCAGACTCGCGACTGGTGAATAGGTCTCCCAGTAATCAATGCCATAGACCTGGCTGAATCCTTGATCAACGAATCGAGCCTTGTGGCGAACAACGATTCCATCCGCATCACGTTTGACGTCGAACACCCACTCGTTGCCAAAGAGTCGAACACCATCGGGGTGACGGATCGAATCCCACGTGTGGTTCCGGAAATGCGAGCGGAGTTCACGGCGTATTGCCTCCTTCCATTTAGCCGACTTTGACGATGCCATTGCCTCCTTGAACGTGCGCGGGATCTCCATAATCGCAAGAGCAATCTCGTACCCATCGGTGAGACGGAGTCGTTTTGGATCGCGTTCATCGTCGTCATGACCTTCGTCATCACCGGCCGCACCATCACCACTACGAGCAGAAGGCGTCCATTGCACGATGCAGTCTTCTTGTGGCGGCAGCAGAGCGGGCGGCTCAGCACGAGTGAGTCGTGGCTGTTCTCGCCGAGGACGACTAGCAGGCGAGAAGTGACCACCAAAAACAACCCGGTTCTATCCCCCTTGGTCAATACGCGGCTGACTCGGGATCGGCAGCAAGGGTTGATTGCCGTCAATGCGCGGTGGCGGAACCGTCGGACGCAGCATAGCAGGCTGAACTGACGGGGTTAAAACGGGAGCCGGTCGACCAAGTACGAGTTCACCGGCGGTCGGAGGGTGAGGGGACACAGTCGGCTCAGGTGCCGACACATCTATCGGCTCACCTGGCGGCAGCGCCGTGCCGCTGGTGCCATCGTCGTCGACTTCCATCGCGTCACTGATGGGAGGAAGCGTCGCAACGAGGCCAACATCGTCATCGATCACAGCCCACTGGAGCTGTGGATCTTGAGGATACGGCGCCGGGCCGTACAACGACCGAGGTCGTTCATCCAGCGCGATCGTGCGAGACACAACCACGCGCTCTGACTCACAATCCCAAACACGATAGGCCTTGGACCCTTCGGCATAGCCAAGAAAGATACACGGATGGGCCTTTGCGTCAAACTTCGTGCGCTTGGACTGGTCCACGTAGACATAACCACGGGAGCCAAAGACGAGCATGTGAGCGAGCGATGGTTTCTCGCCCCACATCACTTCCAAAGGTGTCTTGTCATCACGAGCGGCGTTCGGCAGGCGGTTCAACGTGTACGCTGCAGTCATAATCGCCTCGCCCCAGAACACCTCGTCCACCTTTTGACTGTGGAGGCTGGCACGTGCAGACTCGTTAGTGAGCGGTTGGCGCGCTCAACAATACTGTGATGAAGTGGGTGGCCAGTTTGCGGAGCCTAGGGTGATAGTGAATTGATAGAATTAATACACCACCCTCCCTCACGTTGTGTATCCTTAAGCAGCTCTTCGAAGCTACGTATCGGATGCGCCGAGCAAGGGTTCGTCCGAAGAATCACACAGGCGTAGTGAGTAGTAACTAATAATAGTACACACTCAGGCAATCAGACACCTTATTCCCCAATGTACTGAGACAAAGGGTTTCAGGCTGTACCCCGGGGCAGAAACTTCCCGGGGGTGTCTCTAGGCTAACCGACCGATAACGGTAAAGCACTAGTGACAGTCTTTTGGTACGCTTTCTAGGAGCAGTTCCAGCCAGGGAAAAGTCCTCTAATCGCAATACCGGGAATATGCAAATATGGAATACCAAGGATCTGGCGTGAGCCAATATCCCAGGTAAATACTTCAGGGGAGAGGGTGCTACAACACTTTGACACTCGGTCTAAGCGTCTCGTCCCCAGGAACCCGACACACACAAATACACCACACGCAGCTATGCTAATCGGTTACCTTGGTAAGTCGCCGATCGCTACCCAGTACCCCCGGTCACTGCGATGGTATGGTTGGATGGGCCGACACTGGCAGCAAAGGCGCTTGTGTAGATCGAGGCAAAATGGAGAGTTTTTGAATATCAAACACGTCGGTTTCATACATATTGAAACCGACGTGTTTGATATTCAAAAAGTCTCCTATAGTCGATAAACTCTATGAATCCTCAACATTCTTTGCGGATGTCTTCTCTACCGGCCTGTTGCAACATTCACTATTGAAAATGTGACGTGTACATTCGTTCAACAATCATCGCATTGTGTGATTTGCCATTCGATTGGCCTAGTGCTGCACAGTATTTATGTCCGGTTTTATTTTTTTGCAGATTCATTGCGTTTCTAGGCGGATACCAGGCGTTGGCAAAAGTCGGGTAAAAGGTGCTGTGTAATTCCTAGCGTCCGAGTGGAAAGCGACTAGAGCGGTTGCTCCTTCAGCGTGTCAACGAGTCACTGCTCAGGTTGCGAACGACCAGACACTCCACAAGCTTTTTGAATGGTTTGTGATCGACAAGCACAATTTCCGTACGCACCTTCGCAGATCGCGATGATTGGCGTGCGGGCGCTGTCGTCTGCGAGCAGCTCGCCATAGAGGTATGCGAACTTCTTGCGGACAATGCTTTGGCTCTGCTCCAAGTGGTGGAAGCTCGTATCCGTCTTCGTCTTGGAGCCTGAGAGCACAGTACGCGAGATCTCATTCAGCAAGTCGTTGTTTTGAATCTGCACCAGCTAAATGTTGCGCTGGAGCTCGTTCATGCGCGTTGTGTGCGATACTTGTCAAGTCTCGAGCACGATGGCGAATTTCACGGCGTTAAGATCTTTGATGACACAAGCGTAAAGCTGCACAAACAGCTCGATGATATTCATGTTAAAAGTGAAGATGAACCCCCCGCACGAGTTCTTCCCACCACGCATCTATGGTGTAACGGTCCGCGACCGTTCACAGCACCTGCGCTTGAGGAAGCGTGAGCAGCCGCTCCGAGTCGACCCCTGTCGACGAGCGCCAAGGACTTGGCAAAAGGCGAACTGATTGTATTCAGATTATTCCCCTGGGGAATAATCCCCCTATACCTGATATCCCTGGTATCTAATACCCAGGGATATCACCTACTGAATCTAATAAAAGAGAGTCACTACTTAGGGTAACTTTTCCCCTAAGTGGACCACACGCATTATGTACCTACACAACCTAACCTACTTGTGTAACCTTGTACCCCGTTACACCACCCCCACCCAAAATGAGGAACACCCTTGTACCTAATTTAGGAACAGCCGTGTCCTATAAAAGGAACACGAGCCTATTCCAGGACGGAATTTCCGAGGACCCACACGGAAATGGGTACAGACTCATGGCGACCATGAGCGCGAAGTCGCGTGTCGATTTTTCGACAACGACTGATCGAGAGCCGCAGCGGCTTGGCGCAACACCTCGCTGCGTCATGAGACGCATGCAGACGTGGCGCGGTGGCCAGCGACCACTGGATCATGACGATCCCCCAGAACTGGGCCATTTCGCCGTCTAACGGCGGCAAGCCAAAATGGCATGGTCAGACGACCATTGCGAGGCGAGCAGAGCTCGCGGCAAGCCCAAACTTGGCACGCACACTCAGTGCGGTGGGTTCTTGCCTTGTGCAAGCGTACAGACCTGTACGATGCGATCTCGCAAACTTCGTCTCTTGACGGTGCCCAGAACTGGGTCCAGTCTAATACTGGAGACTGTGGTCGGTGGGTATCCACCGCGAGTACTACCAAGTACTCGAGAGGCTGACTAGCCACATCCAGCGACTCAACTGAGTGCGTGGAGTGCGGGGATACCCGTGGCAGTCGAACAACGACGTTGCCGGACAACTTCGTGTTGTCGGCCACACGCTCGGGCGTGATGGCTACACCGCAGAGAACTGCTCGGTGTACCAACACCAAACTGAGCCAGCCACTCTGGCTTGATGTGAGCGTTGTCCAACGCAACCGATGGGGTCGGTGGACATTGTCGATGCTTCGACTACGCCGAACGCGGCGTTCTCGCCATCTTCATGGCCTTCTGCTTGGGTCTTGTACCCATGTCTATAATGGACAGGGACAGTCGACTCGACTGAGACGGACCTTCCGTGTGCTCCACTGAGCGTCTTCCTTGAGGAACTTGAGACACTTCTCATCTTGATGGAGGTGGTCGGTCCCACCTACTGGAACCATCCAGGATGATCATGTTCGCATGCGCGAACAAGATCAGAGCAATCTTGCCTGAGAACACTCTCATCGACCCAGGAGCTCTGGTTGCTTGGATATCCAAGCCACTTGACCAAGAGCTGGCGGACGCCATTGTGCACACGCACACTGTCGAGAGACTCGACGTGATAATGGCGTTCGCCATTCCTGTCGATCACAGGCAAAGGAGCGCGCACCGGTCGCAGCGCTTTCCTTCTGGTCTTGACACCAGTGTCGGGGACCCGACGTGCTCCTTCGGGTTCAGCAAACGTAACCCGACGTCGTATTGACGACGCTGTGGTCGCATTCGACGACCATGTCGAACTTCGACGGGCTTGAGCAAGCCGTGCCGAGCGTCTTGGCGCTTCGCTGCGTGGGTGAACCACGTCACTTGCAGAACCCTGCACTGCGACAGAGTCGCTGGAGGAACCATCCGTGACTGGCACGTACTCGTGCGCGACTGTGGGTGGTTGCCTTGGAATTGTTTCCGACGACTCTTCGTCCGATTCATCTCCATGAGGGCGGAGATACGGCTTGAGCAAGCCGACGTAGAACGTCGGGTGCGTCTGCAACCATGTTGGCAGATCGACCCTGTAGGAGTTTCCACTCCGCTTCAACACCTCGAACGGGCCGATATATCTCGGCAGCAGCTTCGAGCTGCCCAAGCTGGACACAGCATTCTGAGACAGGTTCTTTGTGCTGACAAGCACATAGTCGCCTGGCTTGAACACGTGCGTGTTCTTCCGACCGTGCTTGTCGGCTTGTTCCTTCTGAACATCTTGGGCAGCTGCCATCGCGTCACGCACGCGGGTGATGACATTCACACGTGTCGACAAGAACTCGTCGATCTTGCGGCGCTCCGCCGACTTGGAAACACCTTCCAACTGGGAGGCAAGTAATTGCCGAGCTCCTCCCCCACCAGACTGGGAACTGCCCATGAGACAGAGCGGCAACGCTGGGTGTCTCAAACCGTTCACGAAGAACGGTGACAGACCTGTCGATGAATGGACAGAGTTGTTCATGGCGAACTCGACCATGGCGAGAGTATCGCTCCACGATGTGGGATTATCCCCACAGTACGAACGGAGGATATCCTCCACGACCCGGTTGGCCCGCTCGGTCTGGCCATCGGTCTCCGGATGATCCGTCGTCGACATGTCGAGCCTGGTACCCAGGATCTGGAAGAGACCTTCCCAGAAATCACCAGTGAACCTGGGATCCCGATCCGATACGATTGAGTCGGGGAGACCGTGTAGTCGAAACACGGTATCGACGAAAAGTCGAGCACAGTCAAGACCTGTGCACGTATCCGAAACCGGAACAAGATGCACCATCTTGGACAAACGGTCAACAAAGACCAGCACACCATTGTGCCCAGCGGACGTCTTTGGCATTCCAAAGAAGAAGTCCATGCTCACTGAGCGCCAGCAGTCGCTGGGGACAGGCAAGCTCTGAAGCGGAGCCTGAGAGTGTGCACTTGGCTTCACTCGTTGACAGACGTCACACGTGCGGACATACCGCGACACCCACTTGTACATCTTGGGCCACCAAAACCTTGGGCTGAGAAGCGCGTACGTCTTCTCGCGGCCAAGATGGCCAGCACCAGGTGCGTCGTGAGCACCATACGCGATCACGTATCGCAGATCTTCGTCTGCTGGGACGACTATGCGAGATTCTTCGCTGTCCGAGACCTGATACTTCAGGAGACCGTCTTCGAACGTGTACCGATGGAGTCGGGCTCGAACGCGAGGCGAGAGAGACTTCTCCGAGTCTGATGACTCGAGAGCACGAATGATCTCCGCACACTGTGCATCGCCTTCGTAGGCGTCACGAATCAAGTCGTAGACATCAGAAGCAACTGATGTGAGATGGTTCATCTCGTAGTCGGGACGGCGAGAGAGTGCGTCTGCCAGCACGTTGAGCCGACCCGGCTTGTACTCAACAGTAAAGTTGTATTCTGAAAAGAATGACAACCAGCGAGCCATTCGCGGCGACAAGTGCGGAGACTGTGTCGCTGTGCGTAGAGACGCATGGTCTGTGTAGACCACGAACGGCGACGCGCCGAGAAGGTGAACGCGGAACTTCACCAAGGCGTACTTCATCGCCAACAATTCCTTGTCGTGAACTGGATAGTTCTTCTCGGCCGCTTGGAGCTGGCGAGACTGATACGAGATGACTCTCTCGTGACCATCGTGGTCCTTCTGCAGAAGTGCACAGCCGATCGCATAGTCGGAGGCGTCACAGACGACGCTGTACGGAGCGGAGTCATCCGGCAACGCCAGGATCGGCGCTTGGAGAAGACTCTCCTTGATCTTCTGGAAGGCAGCTTCCGTGTCGTGCGACCACGACCACTCAACGTCGTTCTTGAGCAGCTGAGTCAGCGGCCGAGCCATTTCGGCGTAGTTCTTCGCGAACCTGTGCAAGTAGTTGGCGAGACCCAACCACTTGCGTAGGTCCTTCACGGACCGTGGCGATGGCCACTCGGCGATTGCCTTCACCTTCTCGGGATCCGCCCGAACACCGTCGACTCCGACGAAACACCCAAGCACTGGGATCTCTTCGGCTCCGAAGATGCACTTATCCAAGTTGGCATAAAGCTTATGCTCCTCGAGGCATTCGAGAACTTGGCGGAGGTGATCCTCATGGAGCGCATCCAGATCACGACCGGGCTCCGGCTTCGTGTGGACGTAGATGTCGTCGAAGTACGTCTGTGCGAACGCTCGCAGGGGACGGAACAGATGCGTCACCAAGCGATTGAACGTCGCTGGGGCGTTCGACAGCCCCTGTGGCATCACTAGCCACTCCCAGAGCATACCGATCGGCGTACTGACGGCAGTCTTGGGGATATCCCCACGCTCCATGAGCACTTGGTAATAACCGTCGACCAAGTCGAGAGAACTGAACTTCTTCGCGCCGGACATCCGGTGGATGATCACATCTTTCCGAGGGATCGGAGTGGACGCAGGAATCGTCTGCGCGTTCAACTTGTTGTACGCGTGGACGATCCTCCACTTGCCATTCGGCTTGCGCACACAGAACGTTGGTGCGCTGTGCGGCGAGACGCTCTCGCGCACCAGGCCAGCCTTGGCTTTCTTAGCAAAGAATTCATCGATGAAGTCCGATTGTTCGGCCGGCAGAGCCCACTGGCGAACGGTCGCATAGCTCGAGCCAGGCTTGAGCTTGATCTCGTGGCGAACGCCACGATCAGGGGGAAGCCCTGCCGGCGGGTTCTTGCTGAGGCAAGTCTCCGCAAACCGCTTGACCAGCGGATAGAACCGATCCTTCGGATTCTTGAGGATGGCCGAACCACGGCGAGCGTCAAACTTCTGACGAAACTCAACGAGGACATCCTCGTCAATCACCGTCGAGGTGTTGAGTTGAGCGAGGTCTCGCTCAGATCGGAGGATCACAACCTCAGCGATCTCACCAGCTTTGAGCTCGCGGACGAAATCGTCCATAGAGAGTTCTTCCAAGCTAGTCAGCTCAGAGAACTCTGGCAACGGTGCCATATCGACCGTGGACGGATCGATCGACGATCCCGTCATCACATCAATGATGTACACGTCATGCGACGCGTCCGAGAGCGGGAGTGGCTCAGGCATGGGCTCGGTCATATCCGACGACCCTGAAAGCGGCTCGACCGCACGCGGACACGCGACAAGGGGACACATCCCCGAAGCATCTTCCATGCTGGTACTCGGAGGGGGTGGAGACAACTCGACGCCCTCTTCAACGCCGTACTCCACGGCAGACGGCACGACCGTCTCCGGAACACCCGAGGTGTCCATGGCGTTCACTACGCCGATGAAGTAGGCACTTCCATCATCCTTGATGGGGCTCATCAGCCGGCGGACGAAGGAGGGTTCATGACGCTCCTGAGCTCCGTTCCTGCCGGGAGACGTGCTCCCAATCGACTTGGTCCTCCAGTCGATCCACGGTTCGTGGCGCTCGAGCCACGGCATTCCGAGGATGAGGTCAAACCTCTCATCCATGTCGAGCACTGTAAAGCGCTCGACTGAGTCGAAATCGACAAACGCAATGCGTAGATCGACCTCGATCTTCTTCGTCTCTGCGACGATGCCCGTCGCGAGACGCACCGAGACTCTTCCGAGATCTCGCTCACAAGCTTGTGCAAACAGAGAAGCATTCTCAGCAATACTTTGCTTGCGACCGTAATTGCGCGTCGCACCAGAGTCGCTTAAGACTCTGAAGGGACGTGGAAATCCCTTCACTTGAGCAGTGACGACGATGAGCTCGCCACTGATGCGCAGCTCATCCACTGCTGAGAAGAGATCTTCTTCCGGGGGCACCCCGCCTTGCGATACTGCCGAACTCGGCGTCGCGGAGCGAGGAGTGATCGCCCCAGTAGACTGCCCCGCGTCTACTGGGAACTGTCGTTTCCCTGCGACGTGGAAGTAGATCCACCTCGGTTTCCCGAGCGCCGCGGCTGACCACGGCGAGCACGACCACGGCCCCTCTTGCGCGGACAATTCCGCTGGAAGTGACCGAACTTCCCACAAGTAGAACACTTGGTGTGAAGAGCCTTCAAGTCGATCGCACGCAAGTCGACCGTGCTGAGATCGACTCCACTGAGGTCGATGACACTCAGGTCCGTCGGTTCGATGACCGGCGGTGGAACCGGCGTGACCGGAGACGGCGCTGCCGGACTCGCGGATAAACCGCACGAGAGACGCTGAACGTAGTCCTCTCGCAGCGCGACGACGAACGCGTCTTCTAGGAGCATGGGCCCCTCGCGGAAAACCGCAGCCTTCTCAGGACCGGGATCCATCCCTTCCATGAACGTCGTCAGCATGACGTCTTCTGCGAGCGCATTCGCAGCCATGTTGGCACGGAGTTGACGTAACTCCTGCACATACGTGTGCAGCTCGCGGCCACCTTGCCGACAAGCGAGAAACGCAGCTCGCTGGCGATGCGCCACATTTGGCGGTTGAAACATCGACTTCATCGCCTTGGCAAGAGTTGCCCAGTCGGAAAAACATCCGGGATGCGATGTCTCGCACGTGAGGGCCCAGATCTTCGCCCGGCCCGTCATGTTCGAGATCGCAAAGGCGATCTTCTGCCGTTCATCACGGATGCAGCCGGCTGCTGTGGCGAGCTCGATCTCGCGTTGCCAGAGGGCAAGATTGTCGCTTTCTTCACCCGAATACGGGGACACCGTAACCTTCACGGCCTTCGGACGTTCCGGAGGTGCCGGCAACGGCACATACGTGACTGTCGGCGGCACTTGAGCTGGCTGGGCAGCCTGAGTCGCAGATACGCGGGACGTCACGACGTCGAGAAGATACTTCTCGAGAGCTGTCTCGTAGTCGCGAAAACGCGCGACATGTGCGAGGACTTCGCCAGAGCCGCGTCGAAGCAGCTCGATGACACTTGCACGGCCATTGATGGCCTCCATCTTCTGCAGATAGCCCCACTGGGCCTCATCCAGGTACGGATGGTCTTGACGCGACAGCGTCGGATGGCTTGACGCCATCACGAAGTCGGAAGCTTCGGACATAACGATGTCGGCGTCGGATTGACGACAAGTGCTACCAAGTGTAACGGTCCGCGACCGTTCACAGCACCTGCGCTTGAGGAAGCGTGAGCAGCCGCTCCGAGTCGACCCCTGTCGACGAGCGCCAAGGACTTGGCAAAAGGCGAACTGATTGTATTCAGATTATTCCCCTGGGGAATAATCCCCCTATACCTGATATCCCTGGTATCTAATACCCAGGGATATCACCTACTGAATCTAATAAAAGAGAGTCACTACTTAGGGTAACTTTTCCCCTAAGTGGACCACACACATGATGTACCTACACAACCTAACCTACTTGTGTAACCTTGTACCCCGTTACACACAACCACCCCCTCCTCCCCTCCCCCACCACCACACGTCTCCCTTCCCCCCCTCTCTCTCCTCCTCCTCCTCCTCCTCCTCTCTCTCTCTCTCTCTCTCTCCTCCCTCTCCTCCCTTCTTCGCCTCTTCCCACACCATGACCTTTTGAGGCGCTGTCTCCTGACCGGGTCCTGTCCATTGATTACCCGTCGCATTGCGTTGCCCGGAGCCCGCTGTCCCGACACCCATGAATGTAGGATACGGCTTCCACAGCACCAGGCAGGATCAAAAGGCGGAGGGCACATAATCTTGTTCAGCGGAAATTCCAGAGAGAGCTCTGGCATGAATACGCATTCGCTAGTTGTTAACTTGGCCTTTGTATGGCACGTGTTCTCCTCTGCTGCGGCATTCGAGCACAACGATTGAGAATGCTAGGGAAAGCGCTCATGGCTCAGAGTGCAAGCGCTCAGTCTCGTCCCGCCAAAAGTGACCGGAGCCGTCTGCCAACCGGCTCCGGTCACTCTTGGCGGGACGAGACTCAAGCCTGTCAACAAATCTTTTCGAAAACAATAGCCTCATAAGTATCAGTTTTATCAGGTTCTCTTGTTTTGGCTTCATTCTTTTTTTGTTTTGATGTTGAGGAATCCGAAAATGATTTGAAAATGGTGTAACGACGCCAATGAAATTACGAGTCCTACTTTAATTTACTAGAAAGCATCACACGTCGTGTGGCTATTAGGGCGAGTCTAGGTCGTTGTCATTCACGTTTTTGTTCGCCAACAAACACTTCTGGATCTGCATCAATACGATATGGTCAGCTGCAAAATAACAGACGTCCCGTTGGGCACGATTGAACATATTTTGGCACGCGCAATGATGATTCAATGGACTAAGGTCGGCTCATTCAGTAACGAAGATGAGTCGCTAAATTCCGTGTGGAGAGGTTTTTGCTACTCCATCGTATACACGAAACAAACTCAGGCGTGCACGGTGTGTCCAGGTGGCCACAAGATGATTGAGCGCTGTCTTTGCTGCAAGAAGCAAATGTGTTCCGAACTCTTGGACGGAAAACACGAGTACCCTGTTCGCCGAAAGCGCGCATGTGCCCAGCACTTGGGTAGTACCGCATGGAATCGCATGTAAACCACACCCTTGTTCAGTCGCAGACGTGGACGAGGCGGCGTCCTCTATTACGGTGTGAATGTAAATTACATCATCGACTGTAAGTTACGAAGGTCTCTATCAATTATCATGTTACGCAAACCAATATATTGAATTAGGCATCGAACTCATCTTCGCTACCTAGCTCTGCAGTGCTGAGATGACGCTCCTGAAGGATCTGGGCCACTGCAGTGCATCGATCTTGAATGTGTGCTCGCTCGAATCCGGAGCAGATGGATCTCTGGCTCATCTTGTCCCATGCAGACACGACCCACTGACAGACTTGCTCCACCTTCGGGGCTTCCAACTTGAACGGGTTGGCTGGGACGTGGCGCTCGAGTTGGTCCATCAGTGCGTCGACCCACGACGCTCGAATCTGATTTTTTATCGGTTTCATCCATGAGATATCAGCTGGTTGACAGACTGACGTTAGCCCACCGGGCACCTTCATGAGATGGACGTTGATCTCAGCAGCATACTTGCGCACGTCTGGCGTCCAGTGACCGGGATGCGTTCAGCATCCTCTTTCCACGCGTAGACACTTCGGCGGCGTGAGTCGTATTTTTCTGGTTCTAAAAATGGGAAAACAGTGTTGATGGCTACATGGACGTCAGAACTATCAGCCCAAATCTGCAGTGTCTGCAGCTTCTGCGCAGGTGTGATCGGATCACGAGGGGCGCGCTCCTTTCGGCGCGCCTTACGCGGTCTTTCTGCCATCGGCTTGAATGGAAGTGAGTGGAGGACGCGTGAGTGAAATTTTTCGCTGTGGTTTACATGCGTAATACAGCTGTACTTTTGAAATGTGTTTTGATTGGTCAATCTCGGCTTGTGGTTTATATGAGGTGAGATTTATACGCCAATCCATGCGGTATCTACCAACAGTGTCGAGCATACGAGAGACCACCAGGACTGTGTTGTTCCCCCTCGATCGGTGATTATGCCAGCCGTACGTGACTTCATAGTGCGTGAAGAGTTCAAGGAGACTGCACCGCTCAATATCTGGAGCAGCCTTTTGCTCGCGCCAGATGTCAAAGAACTTGTGCTGGGCTATCCGTCTTATGCCCAAGTCCAACGTTGTTGGAAACATCTCCGTTGGCTACACGGGAGCAAGAACTCCATTTTCACTTTCAAGAGGAGAAACGCGAGAAGAAATTCAAAGATCAGCTCGGCGCTTCAGCTGAATATGCAGTCAATTAGACTGTATTAGAACAAAAGAACTTGGACAATTCTTGGGTCGATTGCCGGAGCGCTACTTCAAATGACAGCGATCGTAACCACTATCAAAGAACCGGCTCTTGAGCTACTTGAGATGACAGTGATCGCAACCACTGCCAAGGCTCGATTTTCTTCAGCCATCCATTTCGTATTTTCGACTTGAATCTCACTAACATAGAGTGGTGGATCCCAAAGCAGTTGGGAAATGTACCTATGCAGATGGTGGCAGAATTGTGAGTGCAGCAGTATTGTGAGTGCGGTGAGAATAGCAATGCGCTTCTCGGAGGCACTCAACGACTTGTAGTTCGTCACGAAAAGTTACAAAGGATAAGTTCCCGACGAGACACGACTGACACCCGTCTCCGTGGACAAGATTGAGTACAGTTTCAAGAAGCTCGGACTGCATAGCATCGATGAACCGTGACCCAACCACACACACACACACAGTAATACCAAAACACCGCGATCCTTCCTCCATCCAGTTGGCGTGTAACGGGCGAACTTTCATGATGACCCCGTCATGCAAGACTGCTGTGGCAATTAATGTTGACCTGACACCAGTCGTAGGTGCGACCAAGTGCCACTAAAGCGCAGTGACGTCGATTGTTCACAAGTCGTCTTGGGTCACCAAGTGCCACTAGAACGCACCGAGGTGCAAGGCAATAAATGCAGCGACGTGCATTCACACAAGTGACAGTGTCAGCAATAACAGAAAAAAAGGAATTCTGTCAGCAAAACTCGAAAGAGCGAGAGTCAGCAAAACCTTTCAACTCACAGTGATTACATCCACTTTTCCACCACAACTAAGCGTCAAAGATGGCGTCGTACACACTTGCGTTTAATATTGAAGCGCTCGCCAAATCCAACGAGAATAGACAGAGCATCAGAGCATCTGTGTGATGAAGTGCGCTGCCCTTTCGCTAGCTTCTGGAGCTGGAAAAGGGTATAGACCTAGCGTGTATATGGGAAATACACGCAGGCGAACTTGGGCCCGTCGTGAAAACCAAAGTTCTGGCTTCGTACCACACGTTACGTATCCGTTGACCGGTTCTTTTGAGCTTTGAAATATGGGGAAATACGTCCACTTGGAGTATTCCACCAACCCAAGACGGCTCAACCAGCTCTGGGTAACGACGAGGACCATTCTTTTGATATAGAAATACAAACGACGCGCTTAGACCCAGGACGGAAGCCTAGCTTCGATCCGCTGAGTCTCGCCTGGGATGGAAGATGACCTCGATCCGCCAGGACACTGGAAATCCCCTCTGAGATCTGGGAAACTCTCTCTCTACCAAATGGAGTGTATTACTTTAACTGGGGAACTACGAGCAGTTCCCAGCTATCGCAACACAAGAATACGCAAGAATATGGAGTGCTCCAGGTCTCTAGTACAAACTAGTACCCTTTGCAGGTGCCTCAAGGGCTGGAAAGGGGGTTGGCTCCTCTCCTCACTCGCAAACATACCAATACCCACGCACCAGCAGCCACACACACGCGCACACAGTCCACTACGGCAAATCCAACACACGCAGGCTTACCTTGTGGCGTAGACGCTTGGTCCTCCCGCGGTTCGACGGAGGAGACTTGGGGAGTTCAGAGCAAAAAGCGAAGTCTTTTGAATACAGGGTAAAACCCCAAGGGGAGCCAGAAACTGGCTCCCTCAACCCTACCTACTTAACTACCAGATCTGATAAGAACCCTACTCTGTGTGGTCTAACTGGAAATTGCACAATCCGAACTGGGAAAACCGGTAGAACCCAGTTTCCGAAATGGATGAATCTGGTCAACATCCGGAGAAAGCCAGCTCGAACCAGACAGAAAATCACCCACTGGGAAGGTCCAGTGGATGAACCCAGCTTCTGGCACACTGTGCCAGACTGGAAAGGTGGGTGAGTAGCTGGTACAGTGTACCAGGCTACTGCCACCTACTAACTCTTGTCATTTAATTTCCTAGCTACTGATCCAGCTCTGTGCCAGCTCCCACAACCTGGGACCAGGCAGCGAGAGACGCGGGCACTTCGTCTCATCTGGAAATGTCAAGGACACCTGTTCGGTAACAAAAAACAAAGGTGCCCAACGGTTCCGCGTCGGACTCTGGAAGGGCATACCCAGATTCCGTCTGACCAGCCGGACAGGGGTAGCGAAATTAATGATCATCCCACCATCGACAACGCCGTCTTTCAAACCCTGCTTGCCAAGTTTTTTTGCGACTGGAATAGCTTTTGAGATTGGTGATAGTGTGTGCTTCCACGAACTACTGTTGTACTTGTGTCCAGGACTCGATCTTCCGTCTCGTAACAAGCTCGCCACGACCTTGTTAGATGAAGTATACGTCGATGAATTGAACCAGGTCGTTGAGATATTGAAACTTGAACCCTCTGCCACACATTGCCTATGTGACCGAAGGTTGGTCCGGCCAACAAGGCAAGCGTTTAGAACGGTATCCTCGTTGCGCCGACAATTCGTCCAATATTTTGAACCTCTGACACTACTGGAGAAGCCAACATAATGCTAACTTCATTGGAAACAACATCAAGACAGCGATCAACGCAGCATGCGAGCTGGTGGCCCCCGAGGATCTACCTTTGGGAAAGAGCAAAGTTGATTTTCGCGCTGACGTCGAACGGTTCTCGGACGCGAAAGCCCTGTGGTCGGATGAAGTGAGGGCTAAGAACGCGATTCCAAAACCGTACAGTTGGTGGCTTCGCAACAATTCGAAATCTCTTTTTAAGAAACTTGCTATGCGAATATTCACGATGCCAACATCGTCTGCCGCAAGCGAACGTACTCACGGATTTATTGACTCTAAGCGCCGGAACAAGCTGACACCAAAGCGCGTTAAAAAGCTCGTTTTCATTTACGCGAATTTAAGAGCAAAACGGCCACCAGCACCAGGGAACTATGACGCATTTGATGTCACCACCAGTGCTAGTGAAGGAGATGTAGAAGACGAAGAGGGTGATACGGCGGAATGCAGCGAAGAGCATTTGTTGGATCGGCTCATGGAGGGCCGCATGTGCCTAAGTATTCGACGGCGAAGGATTCGAACTGGAGCGCATGAGTTGGGATATGTTCGTGGCGATCTGGACGGGGTTCTTTTCTACTTTAAGCTCGCCCGTCTCATGGAAGCGTCTATTTAGCGACTACGGGTCATGCAGGAGCTGCCCATATGTAACGGGGTACAAGGTTACACAAGTAGGTTAGGTTGTGTAGGTACATAATGCGTGTGGTCCACTTAGGGGAAAAGTTACCCTAAGTAGTGACTCTCTTTTATTAGATTCAGTAGGTGATATCCCTGGGTATTAGATACCAGGGATATCAGGTATAGGGGGATTATTCCCCAGGGGAATAATCTGAATACAATCAGTTCGCCTTTTGCCAAGTCCTTGGCGCTCGTCGACAGGGGTCGACTCGGAGCGGCTGCTCACGCTTCCTCAAGCGCAGGTGCTGTGAACGGTCGCGGACCGTTACACTTGGTAGCACTTGTCGTCAATCCGACGCCGACATCGTTATGTCCGAAGCTTCCGACTTCGTGATGGCGTCAAGCCATCCGACGCTGTCGCGTCAAGACCATCCGTACCTGGATGAGGCCCAGTGGGGCTATCTGCAGAAGATGGAGGCCATCAATGGCCGAACAAGCATCATCGAGCTGCTTCGACGCGGCTCTGGCGAAGTCCTCGCACATGTCGCGCGTTTTCGCGACTACGAGACAGCTCTCGAGAAGTATCTTCTCGACGTCGTGACGTCCCGCGTATCTGCGACTCAGGCTGCCCAGCCAGCTCAAGTGCCGCCGACAGTCACGTATGTGCCGTTGCCGGCACCTCCGGAACGTCCGAAGGCCGTGAAGGTTACGGTGTCCCCGTATTCGGGTGAAGAAAGCGACAATCTTGCCCTCTGGCAACGCGAGATCGAGCTCGCCACAGCAGCCGGCTGCATCCGTGATGAACGGCAGAAGATCGCCTTTGCGATCTCGAACATGACGGGCCGGGCGAAGATCTGGGCCCTCACGTGCGAGACATCGCATCCCGGATGTTTTTCCGACTGGGCAACTCTTGCCAAGGCGATGAAGTCGATGTTTCAACCGCCAAATGTGGCGCATCGCCAGCGAGCTGCGTTTCTCGCTTGTCGGCAAGGTGGCCGCGAGCTGCACACGTATGTGCAGGAGTTACGTCAACTCCGTGCCAACATGGCTGCGAATGCGCTCGCAGAAGACGTCATGCTGACGACGTTCATGGAAGGGATGGATCCCGGTCCTGAGAAGGCTGCGGTTTTCCGCGAGGGGCCCATGCTCCTAGAAGACGCGTTCGTCGTCGCGCTGCGAGAGGACTACGTTCAGCGTCTCTCGTGCGGTTTATCCGCGAGTCCGGCAGCGCCGTCTCCGGTCACGCCGGTTCCACCGCCGGTCATCGAACCGACGGACCTGAGTGTCATCGACCTCAGTGGAGTCGATCTCAGCACGGTCGACTTGCGTGCGATCGACTTGAAGGCTCTTCACACCAAGTGTTCTACTTGTGGGAAGTTCGGTCACTTCCAGCGGAATTGTCCGCGCAAGAGGGGCCGTGGTCGTGCTCGCCGTGGTCAGCCGCGGCGCTCGGGAAACCGAGGTGGATCTACTTCCACGTCGCAGGGAAACGACAGTTCCCAGTAGACGCGGGGCAGTCTACTGGGGCGATCACTCCTCGCTCCGCGACGCCGAGTTCGGCAGTATCGCAAGGCGGGGTGCCCCCGGAAGAAGATCTCTTCTCAGCAGTGGATGAGCTGCGCATCAGTGGCGAGCTCATCGTCGTCACTGCTCAAGTGAAGGGATTTCCACGTCCCTTCAGAGTCTTAAGCGACTCTGGTGCGACGCGCAATTACGGTCGCAAGCAAAGTATTGCTGAGAATGCTTCTCTGTTTGCACAAGCTTGTGAGCGAGATCTCGGAAGAGTCTCGGTGCGTCTCGCGACGGGCATCGTCGCAGAGACGAAGAAGATCGAGGTCGATCTACGCATTGCGTTTGTCGATTTCGACTCAGTCGAGCGCTTTACAGTGCTCGACATGGATGAGAGGTTTGACCTCATCCTCGGAATGCCGTGGCTCGAGCGCCACGAACCGTGGATCGACTGGAGGACCAAGTCGATTGGGAGCACGTCTCCCGGCAGGAACGGAGCTCAGGAGCGTCATGAACCCTCCTTCGTCCGCCGGCTGATGAGCCCCATCAAGGATG
Source organism: Pythium myriotylum (assembly GCA_023091665.1). Taxonomy (NCBI): domain Eukaryota; phylum Oomycota; class Peronosporomycetes; order Pythiales; family Pythiaceae; genus Pythium; species Pythium myriotylum. Next base: position 91,425 of record JALJCQ010000021.1, on the reverse strand, counting down.
ATGGAAGTGCCTACTTCATCGGCGTAGTGAACGCCATGGACACCTCGGGTGTTCCGGAGACGGTCGTGCCGTCTGCCGTGGAGTACGGCGTTGAAGAGGGCGTCGAGTTGTCTCCACCCCCTCCGAGTACCAGCATGGAAGATGCTTCGGGGATGTGTCCCCTTGTCGCGTGTCCGCGTGCGGTCGAGCCGCTTTCAGGGTCGTCGGATATGACCGAGCCCATGCCTGAGCCACTCCCGCTCTCGGACGCGTCGCATGACGTGTACATCATTGATGTGATGACGGGATCGTCGATCGATCCGTCCACGGTCGATATGGCACCGTTGCCAGAGTTCTCTGAACTGACTAGCTTGGAAGAACTCTCTATGGACGATTTCGTCCGCGAGCTCAAAGCTGGTGAGATCGCTGAGGTTGTGATCCTCCGATCTGAGCGAGACCTCGCTCAACTCAACACCTCGACGGTGATTGACGAGGATGTCCTCGTTGAGTTTCGTCAGAAGTTTGACGCTCGCCGTGGTTCGGCCATCCTCAAGAATCCGAAGGATCGGTTCTATCCGCTGGTCAAGCGGTTTGCGGAGACTTGCCTCAGCAAGAACCCGCCGGCAGGGCTTCCCCCTGATCGTGGCGTTCGCCACGAGATCAAGCTCAAGCCTGGCTCGAGCTATGCGACCGTTCGCCAGTGGGCTCTGCCGGCCGAACAATCGGACTTCATCGATGAATTCTTTGCTAAGAAAGCCAAGGCTGGCCTGGTGCGCGAGAGCGTCTCGCCGCACAGCGCACCAACGTTCTGTGTGCGCAAGCCGAATGGCAAGTGGAGGATCGTCCACGCGTACAACAAGTTGAACGCGCAGACGATTCCTGCGTCCACTCCGATCCCTCGGAAAGATGTGATCATCCACCGGATGTCCGGCGCGAAGAAGTTCAGTTCTCTCGACTTGGTCGACGGTTATTACCAAGTGCTCATGGAGCGTGGGGATATCCCCAAGACTGCCGTCAGTACGCCGATCGGTATGCTCTGGGAGTGGCTAGTGATGCCACAGGGGCTGTCGAACGCCCCAGCGACGTTCAATCGCTTGGTGACGCATCTGTTCCGTCCCCTGCGAGCGTTCGCACAGACGTACTTCGACGACATCTACGTCCACACGAAGCCGGAGCCCGGTCGTGATCTGGATGCGCTCCATGAGGATCACCTCCGCCAAGTTCTCGAATGCCTCGAGGAGCATAAGCTTTATGCCAACTTGGATAAGTGCATCTTCGGAGCCGAAGAGATCCCAGTGCTTGGGTGTTTCGTCGGAGTCGACGGTGTTCGGGCGGATCCCGAGAAGGTGAAGGCAATCGCCGAGTGGCCATCGCCACGGTCCGTGAAGGACCTACGCAAGTGGTTGGGTCTCGCCAACTACTTGCACAGGTTCGCGAAGAACTACGCCGAAATGGCTCGGCCGCTGACTCAGCTGCTCAAGAACGACGTTGAGTGGTCGTGGTCGCACGACACGGAAGCTGCCTTCCAGAAGATCAAGGAGAGTCTTCTCCAAGCGCCGATCCTGGCGTTGCCGGATGACTCCGCTCCGTACAGCGTCGTCTGTGACGCCTCCGACTATGCGATCGGCTGTGCACTTCTGCAGAAGGACCACGATGGTCACGAGAGAGTCATCTCGTATCAGTCTCGCCAGCTCCAAGCGGCCGAGAAGAACTATCCAGTTCACGACAAGGAATTGTTGGCGATGAAGTACGCCTTGGTGAAGTTCCGCGTTCACCTTCTCGGCGCGTCGCCGTTCGTGGTCTACACAGACCATGCGTCTCTACGCACAGCGACACAGTCTCCGCACTTGTCGCCGCGAATGGCTCGCTGGTTGTCATTCTTTTCAGAATACAACTTTACTGTTGAGTACAAGCCGGGTCGGCTCAACGTGCTGGCAGACGCACTCTCTCGCCGTCCCGACTACGAGATGAACCATCTCACATCAGTTGCTTCTGATGTCTACGACTTGATTCGTGACGCCTACGAAGGCGATGCACAGTGTGCGGAGATCATTCGTGCTCTCGAGTCATCAGACTCGGAGAAGTCTCTCTCGCCTCGCGTTCGAGCCCGACTCCATCGGTACACGTTCGAAGACGGTCTCCTGAAGTATCAGGTCTCGGACAGCGAAGAATCTCGCTTAGTCGTCCCAGCAGACGAAGATCTGCGATACGTGATCGCGTATGGTGCTCACGACGCACCTGGTGCTGGCCATCTTGGCCGCGAGAAGACGTACGCGCTTCTCAGCCCAAGGTTTTGGTGGCCCAAGATGTACAAGTGGGTGTCGCGGTATGTCCGCACGTGTGACGTCTGTCAACGAGTGAAGCCAAGTGCACACTCTCAGGCTCCGCTTCAGAGCTTGCCTGTCCCCAGCGACTGCTGGCGCTCAGTGAGCATGGACTTCTTCTTTGGAATGCCAAAGACGTCCGCTGGGCACAATGGTGTGCTGGTCTTTGTTGACCGTTTGTCCAAGATGGTGCATCTTGTTCCGGTTTCGGATACGTGCACAGGTCTTGACTGTGCTCGACTTTTCGTCGATACCGTGTTTCGACTACACGGTCTCCCCGACTCAATCGTATCGGATCGGGATCCCAGGTTCACTGGTGATTTCTGGGAAGGTCTCTTCCAGATCCTGGGTACCAGGCTCGACATGTCGACGACGGATCATCCGGAGACCGATGGCCAGACCGAGCGGGCCAACCGGGTCGTGGAGGATATCCTCCGTTCGTACTGTGGGGATAATCCCACATCGTGGAGCGATACTCTCGCCATGGTCGAGTTCGCCATGAACAACTCTGTCCATTCATCGACAGGTCTGTCACCGTTCTTCGTGAACGGTTTGAGACACCCAGCGTTGCCGCTCTGTCTCATGGGCAGTTCCCAGTCTGGTGGGGGAGGAGCTCGGCAATTACTTGCCTCCCAGTTGGAAGGTGTTTCCAAGTCGGCGGAGCGCCGCAAGATCGACGAGTTCTTGTCGACACGTGTGAATGTCATCACCCGCGTGCGTGACGCGATGGCAGCTGCCCAAGATGTTCAGAAGGAACAAGCCGACAAGCACGGTCGGAAGAACACGCACGTGTTCAAGCCAGGCGACTATGTGCTTGTCAGCACAAAGAACCTGTCTCAGAATGCTGTGTCCAGCTTGGGCAGCTCGAAGCTGCTGCCGAGATATATCGGCCCGTTCGAGGTGTTGAAGCGGAGTGGAAACTCCTACAGGGTCGATCTGCCAACATGGTTGCAGACGCACCCGACGTTCTACGTCGGCTTGCTCAAGCCGTATCTCCGCCCTCATGGAGATGAATCGGACGAAGAGTCGTCGGAAACAATTCCAAGGCAACCACCCACAGTCGCGCACGAGTACGTGCCAGTCACGGATGGTTCCTCCAGCGACTCTGTCGCAGTGCAGGGTTCTGCAAGTGACGTGGTTCACCCACGCAGCGAAGCGCCAAGACGCTCGGCACGGCTTGCTCAAGCCCGTCGAAGTTCGACATGGTCGTCGAATGCGACCACAGCGTCGTCAATACGACGTCGGGTTACGTTTGCTGAACCCGAAGGAGCACGTCGGGTCCCCGACACTGGTGTCAAGACCAGAAGGAAAGCGCTGCGACCGGTGCGCGCTCCTTTGCCTGTGATCGACAGGAATGGCGAACGCCATTATCACGTCGAGTCTCTCGACAGTGTGCGTGTGCACAATGGCGTCCGCCAGCTCTTGGTCAAGTGGCTTGGATATCCAAGCAACCAGAGCTCCTGGGTCGATGAGAGTGTTCTCAGGCAAGATTGCTCTGATCTTGTTCGCGCATGCGAACATGATCATCCTGGATGGTTCCAGTAGGTGGGACCGACCACCTCCATCAAGATGAGAAGTGTCTCAAGTTCCTCAAGGAAGACGCTCAGTGGAGCACACGGAAGGTCCGTCTCAGTCGAGTCGACTGTCCCTGTCCATTATAGACATGGGTACAAGACCCAAGCAGAAGGCCATGAAGATGGCGAGAACGCCGCGTTCGGCGTAGTCGAAGCATCGACAATGTCCACCGACCCCATCGGTTGCGTTGGACAACGCTCACATCAAGCCAGAGTGGCTGGCTCAGTTTGGTGTTGGTACACCGAGCAGTTCTCTGCGGTGTAGCCATCACGCCCGAGCGTGTGGCCGACAACACGAAGTTGTCCGGCAACGTCGTTGTTCGACTGCCACGGGTATCCCCGCACTCCACGCACTCAGTTGAGTCGCTGGATGTGGCTAGTCAGCCTCTCGAGTACTTGGTAGTACTCGCGGTGGATACCCACCGACCACAGTCTCCAGTATTAGACTGGACCCAGTTCTGGGCACCGTCAAGAGACGAAGTTTGCGAGATCGCATCGTACAGGTCTGTACGCTTGCACAAGGCAAGAACCCACCGCACTGAGTGTGCGTGCCAAGTTTGGGCTTGCCGCGAGCTCTGCTCGCCTCGCAATGGTCGTCTGACCATGCCATTTTGGCTTGCCGCCGTTAGACGGCGAAATGGCCCAGTTCTGGGGGATCGCCATGATCCAGTGGTCGCTGGCCACCGCGCCACGTCTGCATGCGTCTCATGACGCAGCGAGGTGTTGCGCCAAGCCGCTGCGGCTCTCGATCAGTCGTTGTCGAAAAATCGACACGCGACTTCGCGCTCATGGTCGCCATGAGTCTGTACCCATTTCCGTGTGGGTCCTCGGAAATTCCGTCCTGGAATAGGCTCGTGTTCCTTTTATAGGACACGGCTGTTCCTAAATTAGGTACAAGGGTGTTCCTCATTTTGGGTGGGGGTGGTGTAACGGGGTACAAGGTTACACAAGTAGGTTAGGTTGTGTAGGTACATAATGCGTGTGGTCCACTTAGGGGAAAAGTTACCCTAAGTAGTGACTCTCTTTTATTAGATTCAGTAGGTGATATCCCTGGGTATTAGATACCAGGGATATCAGGTATAGGGGGATTATTCCCCAGGGGAATAATCTGAATACAATCAGTTCGCCTTTTGCCAAGTCCTTGGCGCTCGTCGACAGGGGTCGACTCGGAGCGGCTGCTCACGCTTCCTCAAGCGCAGGTGCTGTGAACGGTCGCGGACCGTTACACCATAGATGCGTGGTGGGAAGAACTCGTGCGGGGGGTTCATCTTCACTTTTAACATGAATATCATCGAGCAAAGATTGGACACACTTCATGGGTGTCGGGACAGCGGACTCCGGGCAATGCAATGCGACGGGTAATGAATGGACAGGACCCGGTCAGGAGACAGCGCCTCAAAAGGTCATGGTGTGGGAAGAGGCGAAGAGGGGAGGAGAGGGAGGAGAGAGAGAGAGAGAGAGAGAGGAGGAGGAGGAGGAGGAGGAGAGAGAGGGGGAGAAGGGAGACGTGTGGTGGTGGGGGAGGGGAGGAGGGGGTGGTTGTGGGTGGTGTGTAAGGGCATGGGTGTGGTGGGTGCTTGTGTGTTGGTGTGTGTGTTGTGTGTGTTTGTGTTTGTGTTTGTGTGTTGTGTGTCGGTGCAAAACGTGTCAAAATGTCAGCTGTGGGATTTGAACCCACGAGTACGAATACATTACGACCTGAACGTAACCCCTTAGACCACTCGGGCAAACTGACACGCCAATATTGACACTTTTTGACCCACCCATCACTACACTTACACACAACACGCCAGGACAAAACAACACATCACCACACAACTTCCCACACACTCTAACAACACCCTCCACGCTCCACACCACGCATTCGTATCGTAGACCAACACCAACACCAACTCGCCACTCACCCCAACGCGTTGATCTCGCCGTGCGCTCGACAGCGGAGACACCTTCCACGCGACTCCACACCAAAAGCCAAAGCCACCTCGGCTCCCATCGTCATCACCGAACTTGACTGGACAGTGCACCCCATCTATTCGACTCGCGCAGAACTCACGGTTTATGCACGTTCGCATTCGTCGTATCCGTGTGTCTGTGCGTCTGTGTGTCTGTGTGTCTGTGTGTCTTTGTGTCTTTGTGTTGTTGTATGTGTCTATGTGTCTGTGTATTAATGTGTGTGCCTGGCGAGTGGCTTTGCTGCCTGCTGTTGTTGGCGGTCAGTTGCCGTGTGTGTTTTAGTTTTTCTTCTTCTTCCCGCCATCCCGTCTCCCCGTCTTCGTTGTTTCTCTGTTTTTGCCTAGTCTTCGTTCTTTCTAGTCTCGCCTCTTTCTCTGTAGTCTCACCTCCTCTTCCTAGTATTGCTTCTTTCTGTCGTGTTGCTTGGTTCCCGCCTTGGCTCTTTGTCTTTTGCCCTTTGCCCTTTGCCCTTTGCCCTTTGCCCTTTGCCCTTTGCCCTTTGCCCTTTGCCCTTTGCCCTTTGCCCTCTGCCCTTTGTCCAGACAGACACGAGTGCTCCCAACGCTTGCCTCGCGCTCCGAGGACACTGGGCTACTCCAGAATTTGACTCGGGGCTTCACGCCACACACAAACAACAGATATCCACGAACAAAGCACGCAATCACCAAGCAACACGTTCTCCCGCCACCGCTCCACCCAACACGGCGGTCATGCCAGGCAAGGAGAACCAACAGCGGCAAAGATTGGACACACTTCATGGGTGTCGGGACAGCGGACTCCGGGCAATGCAATGCGACGGGTAATGAATGGACAGGACCCGGTCAGGAGACAGCGCCTCAAAAGGTCATGGTGTGGGAAGAGGCGAAGAGGGGAGGAGAGGGAGGAGAGAGAGAGAGAGAGGAGGAGGAGGAGGAGGAGGAGAGAGAGAGAGGGGGAGAAGGGAGACGTGTGGTGGTGGGGGAGGGGAGGAGGGGGTGGTTGTGGGTGGTGTGTAAGGGCATGGGTGTGGTGGGTGCTTGTGTGTTGGTGTGTGTGTTGTGTGTGTTTGTGTTTGTGTTTGTGTGTTGTGTGTCGGTGCAAAACGTGTCAAAATGTCAGCTGTGGGATTTGAACCCACGAGTACGAATACATTACGACCTGAACGTAACCCCTTAGACCACTCGGGCAAACTGACACGCCAATATTGACACTTTTTGACCCACCCATCACTACACTTACACACAACACGCCAGGACAAAACAACACATCACCACACAACTTCCCACACACTCTAACAACACCCTCCACGCTCCACACCACGCATTCGTATCGTAGACCAACACCAACACCAACTCGCCACTCACCCCAACGCGTTGATCTCGCCGTGCGCTCGACAGCGGAGACACCTTCCACGCGACTCCACACCAAAAGCCAAAGCCACCTCGGCTCCCATCGTCATCACCGAACTTGACTGGACAGTGCACCCCATCTATTCGACTCGCGCAGAACTCACGGTTTATGCACGTTCGCATTCGTCGTATCCGTGTGTCTGTGCGTCTGTGTGTCTGTGTGTCTGTGTGTCTGTGTGTCTTTGTGTCTTTGTGTTGTTGTATGTGTCTATGTGTCTGTGTATTAATGTGTGTGCCTGGCGAGTGGCTTTGCTGCCTGCTGTTGTTGGCGGTCAGTTGCCGTGTGTGTTTTAGTTTTTCTTCTTCTTCCCGCCATCCCGTCTCCCCGTCTTCGTTGTTTCTCTGTTTTTGCCTAGTCTTCGTTCTTTCTAGTCTCGCCTCTTTCTCTGTAGTCTCACCTCCTCTTCCTAGTATTGCTTCTTTCTGTCGTGTTGCTTGGTTCCCGCCTTGCCTCTTTGTCTTTTGCCCTTTGCCCTTTGCCCTTTGCCCTTTGCCCTTTGCCCTTTGCCCTTTGCCCTTTGCCCTTTGCCCTCTGCCCTTTGTCCAGACAGACACGAGTGCTCCCAACGCTTGCCTCGCGCTCCGAGGACACTGGGCTACTCCAGAATTTGACTCGGGGCTTCACGCCACACACAAACAACAGATATCCACGAACAAAGCACGCAATCACCAAGCAACACGTTCTCCCGCCACCGCTCCACCCAACACGGCGGTCATGCCAGGCAAGGAGAACCAACAGCGGCAAAGATTGGACACACTTCATGGGTGTCGGGACAGCGGACTCCGGGCAATGCAATGCGACGGGTAATGAATGGACAGGACCCGGTCAGGAGACAGCGCCTCAAAAGGTCATGGTGTGGGAAGAGGCGAAGAGGGGAGGAGAGGGAGGAGAGAGAGAGAGAGAGAGGAGGAGGAGGAGGAGGAGGAGGAGAGAGAGGGGGAGAAGGGAGACGTGTGGTGGTGGGGGAGGGGAGGAGGGGGTGGTTGTGGGTGGTGTGTAAGGGCATGGGTGTGGTGGGTGCTTGTGTGTTGGTGTGTGTGTTGTGTGTGTTTGTGTTTGTGTGTTGTGTGTCGGTGCAAAACGTGTCAAAATGTCAGCTGTGGGATTTGAACCCACGAGTACGAATACATTACGACCTGAACGTAACCCCTTAGACCACTCGGGCAAACTGACACGCCAATATTGACACTTTTTGACCCACCCATCACTACACTTACACACAACACGCCAGGACAAAACAACACATCACCACACAACTTCCCACACACTCTAACAACACCCTCCACGCTCCACACCACGCATTCGTATCGTAGACCAACACCAACACCAACTCGCCACTCACCCCAACGCGTTGATCTCGCCGTGCGCTCGACAGCGGAGACACCTTCCACGCGACTCCACACCAAAAGCCAAAGCCACCTCGGCTCCCATCGTCATCACCGAACTTGACTGGACAGTGCACCCCATCTATTCGACTCGCGCAGAACTCACGGTTTATGCACGTTCGCATTCGTCGTATCCGTGTGTCTGTGCGTCTGTGTGTCTGTGTGTCTGTGTGTCTTTGTGTCTTTGTGTTGTTGTATGTGTCTATGTGTCTGTGTATTAATGTGTGTGCCTGGCGAGTGGCTTTGCTGCCTGCTGTTGTTGGCGGTCAGTTGCCGTGTGTGTTTTAGTTTCTCTTCTTCTTCCCGCCATCCCGTCTCCCCGTCTTCGTTGTTTCTCTGTTTTTGCCTAGTCTTCGTTCTTTCTAGTCTCGCCTCTTTCTCTGTAGTCTCACCTCCTCTTCCTAGTATTGCTTCTTTCTGTCGTGTTGCTTGATTCCCGCCTTGCCTCTTTGTCTTTTGCCCTTTGCCCTTTGCCCTTTGCCCTCTGCCCTTTGTCCAGACAGACACGAGTGCTCCCAACGCTTGCCTCGCGCTCCGAGGACACTGGGCTACTCCAGAATTTGACTCGGGGCTTCACGCCACACACAAACAACAGATATCCACGAACAAAGCACGCAATCACCAAGCAACACGTTCTCCCGCCACCGCTCCACCCAACACGGCGGTCATGCCAGGCAAGGAGAACCAACAGCGGCAAAGATTGGACACACTTCATGGGTGTCGGGACAGCGGACTCCGGGCAATGCAATGCGACGGGTAATGAATGGACAGGACCCGGTCAGGAGACAGCGCCTCAAAAGGTCATGGTGTGGGAAGAGGCGAAGAGGGGAGGAGAGGGAGGAGAGAGAGAGAGAGAGGAGGAGGAGGAGGAGGAGGAGAGAGAGGGGGAGAAGGGAGACGTGTGGTGGTGGGGGAGGGGAGGAGGGGGTGGTTGTGGGTGGTGTGTAAGGGCATGGGTGTGGTGGGTGCTTGTGTGTTGGTGTGTGTGTTGTGTGTGTTTGTGTTTGTGTTTGTGTGTTGTGTGTCGGTGCAAAACGTGTCAAAATGTCAGCTGTGGGATTTGAACCCACGAGTACGAATACATTACGACCTGAACGTAACCCCTTAGACCACTCGGGCAAACTGACACGCCAATATTGACACTTTTTGACCCACCCATCACTACACTTACACACAACACGCCAGGACAAAACAACACATCACCACACAACTTCCCACACACTCTAACAACACCCTCCACGCTCCACACCACGCATTCGTATCGTAGACCAACACCAACACCAACTCGCCACTCACCCCAACGCGTTGATCTCGCCGTGCGCTCGACAGCGGAGACACCTTCCACGCGACTCCACACCAAAAGCCAAAGCCACCTCGGCTCCCATCGTCATCACCGAACTTGACTGGACAGTGCACCCCATCTATTCGACTCGCGCAGAACTCACGGTTTATGCACGTTCGCATTCGTCGTATCCGTGTGTCTGTGCGTCTGTGTGTCTGTGTGTCTGTGTGTCTGTGTGTCTTTGTGTCTTTGTGTTGTTGTATGTGTCTATGTGTCTGTGTATTAATGTGTGTGCCTGGCGAGTGGCTTTGCTGCCTGCTGTTGTTGGCGGTCAGTTGCCGTGTGTGTTTTAGTTTCTCTTCTTCTTCCCGCCATCCCGTCTCCCCGTCTTCGTTGTTTCTCTGTTTTTGCCTAGTCTTCGTTCTTTCTAGTCTCGCCTCTTTCTCTGTAGTCTCACCTCCTCTTCCTAGTATTGCTTCTTTCTGTCGTGTTGCTTGGTTCCCGCCTTGCCTCTTTGTCTTTTGCCCTTTGCCCTTTGCCCTTTGCCCTTTGCCCTTTGCCCTTTGCCCTTTGCCCTTTGCCCTTTGCCCTCTGCCCTTTGTCCAGACAGACACGAGTGCTCCCAACGCTTGCCTCGCGCTCCGAGGACACTGGGCTACTCCAGAATTTGACTCGGGGCTTCACGCCACACACAAACAACAGATATCCACGAACAAAGCACGCAATCACCAAGCAACACGTTCTCCCGCCACCGCTCCACCCAACACGGCGGTCATGCCAGGCAAGGAGAACCAACAGCGGCAAAGATTGGACACACTTCATGGGTGTCGGGACAGCGGACTCCGGGCAATGCAATGCGACGGGTAATGAATGGACAGGACCCGGTCAGGAGACAGCGCCTCGAAAGGTCATGGTGTGGGAAGAGGCGAAGAGGGGAGGAGAGGGAGGAGAGAGAGAGAGAGGAGGAGGAGGAGGAGGAGGAGGAGGAGGAGGAGGAGAGAGAGGGGGAGAAGGGAGACGTGTGGTGGTGGGGGAGGGGAGGAGGGGGTGGTTGTGGGTGGTGTGTAAGGGCATGGGTGTGGTGGGTGCTTGTGTGTTGGTGTGTGTGTTGTGTGTGTTTGTGTTTGTGTGTGTGTTTGTGTTTGTGTGTGTGTTTGTGTTTGTGTGTTGTGTGTCGGTGCAAAACGTGTCAAAATGTCAGCTGTGGGATTTGAACCCACGAGTACGAATACATTACGACCTGAACGTAACCCCTTAGACCACTCGGGCAAACTGACACGCCAATATTGACACTTTTTGACCCACCCATCACTACACTTACACACAACACGCCAGGACAAAACAACACATCACCACACAACTTCCCACACACTCTAACAACACCCTCCACGCTCCACACCACGCATTCGTATCGTAGACCAACACCAACACCAACTCGCCACTCACCCCAACGCGTTGATCTCGCCGTGCGCTCGACAGCGGAGACACCTTCCACGCGACTCCACACCAAAAGCCAAAGCCACCTCGGCTCCCATCGTCATCACCGAACTTGACTGGACAGTGCACCCCATCTATTCGACTCGCGCAGAACTCACGGTTTATGCACGTTCGCATTCGTCGTATCCGTGTGTCTGTGCGTCTGTGTGTCTGTGTGTCTGTGTGTCTGTGTGTCTTTGTGTCTTTGTGTTGTTGTATGTGTCTATGTGTCTGTGTATTAATGTGTGTGCCTGGCGAGTGGCTTTGCTGCCTGCTGTTGTTGGCGGTCAGTTGCCGTGTGTGTTTTAGTTTCTCTTCTTCTTCCCGCCATCCCGTCTCCCCGTCTTCGTTGTTTCTCTGTTTTTGCCTAGTCTTCGTTCTTTCTAGTCTCGCCTCTTTCTCTGTAGTCTCACCTCCTCTTCCTAGTATTGCTTCTTTCTGTCGTGTTGCTTGATTCCCGCCTTGCCTCTTTGTCTTTTGCCCTTTGCCCTTTGCCCTTTGCCCTCTGCCCTTTGTCCAGACAGACACGAGTGCTCCCAACGCTTGCCTCGCGCTCCGAGGACACTGGGCTACTCCAGAATTTGACTCGGGGCTTCACGCCACACACAAACAACAGATATCCACGAACAAAGCACGCAATCACCAAGCAACACGTTCTCCCGCCACCGCTCCACCCAACACGGCGGTCATGCCAGGCAAGGAGAACCAACAGCGGCAAAGATTGGACACACTTCATGGGTGTCGGGACAGCGGACTCCGGGCAATGCAATGCGACGGGTAATGAATGGACAGGACCCGGTCAGGAGACAGCGCCTCAAAAGGTCATGGTGTGGGAAGAGGCGAAGAGGGGAGGAGAGGGAGGAGAGAGAGAGAGAGAGGAGGAGGAGGAGGAGGAGGAGAGAGAGGGGGAGAAGGGAGACGTGTGGTGGTGGGGGAGGGGAGGAGGGGGTGGTTGTGGGTGGTGTGTAAGGGCATGGGTGTGGTGGGTGCTTGTGTGTTGGTGTGTGTGTTGTGTGTGTTTGTGTTTGTGTTTGTGTGTTGTGTGTCGGTGCAAAACGTGTCAAAATGTCAGCTGTGGGATTTGAACCCACGAGTACGAATACATTACGACCTGAACGTAACCCCTTAGACCACTCGGGCAAACTGACACGCCAATATTGACACTTTTTGACCCACCCATCACTACACTTACACACAACACGCCAGGACAAAACAACACATCACCACACAACTTCCCACACACTCTAACAACACCCTCCACGCTCCACACCACGCATTCGTATCGTAGACCAACACCAACACCAACTCGCCACTCACCCCAACGCGTTGATCTCGCCGTGCGCTCGACAGCGGAGACACCTTCCACGCGACTCCACACCAAAAGCCAAAGCCACCTCGGCTCCCATCGTCATCACCGAACTTGACTGGACAGTGCACCCCATCTATTCGACTCGCGCAGAACTCACGGTTTATGCACGTTCGCATTCGTCGTATCCGTGTGTCTGTGCGTCTGTGTGTCTGTGTGTCTGTGTGTCTGTGTGTCTTTGTGTCTTTGTGTTGTTGTATGTGTCTATGTGTCTGTGTATTAATGTGTGTGCCTGGCGAGTGGCTTTGCTGCCTGCTGTTGTTGGCGGTCAGTTGCCGTGTGTGTTTTAGTTTCTCTTCTTCTTCCCGCCATCCCGTCTCCCCGTCTTCGTTGTTTCTCTGTTTTTGCCTAGTCTTCGTTCTTTCTAGTCTCGCCTCTTTCTCTGTAGTCTCACCTCCTCTTCCTAGTATTGCTTCTTTCTGTCGTGTTGCTTGGTTCCCGCCTTGCCTCTTTGTCTTTTGCCCTTTGCCCTTTGCCCTTTGCCCTTTGCCCTTTGCCCTTTGCCCTTTGCCCTTTGCCCTTTGCCCTCTGCCCTTTGTCCAGACAGACACGAGTGCTCCCAACGCTTGCCTCGCGCTCCGAGGACACTGGGCTACTCCAGAATTTGACTCGGGGCTTCACGCCACACACAAACAACAGATATCCACGAACAAAGCACGCAATCACCAAGCAACACGTTCTCCCGCCACCGCTCCACCCAACACGGCGGTCATGCCAGGCAAGGAGAACCAACAGCGGCAAAGATTGGACACACTTCATGGGTGTCGGGACAGCGGACTCCGGGCAATGCAATGCGACGGGTAATGAATGGACAGGACCCGGTCAGGAGACAGCGCCTCGAAAGGTCATGGTGTGGGAAGAGGCGAAGAGGGGAGGAGAGGGAGGAGAGAGAGAGAGAGGAGGAGGAGGAGGAGGAGGAGGAGGAGGAGGAGGAGAGAGAGGGGGAGAAGGGAGACGTGTGGTGGTGGGGGAGGGGAGGAGGGGGTGGTTGTGGGTGGTGTGTAAGGGCATGGGTGTGGTGGGTGCTTGTGTGTTGGTGTGTGTGTTGTGTGTGTTTGTGTTTGTGTGTGTGTTTGTGTTTGTGTGTGTGTTTGTGTTTGTGTGTTGTGTGTCGGTGCAAAACGTGTCAAAATGTCAGCTGTGGGATTTGAACCCACGAGTACGAATACATTACGACCTGAACGTAACCCCTTAGACCACTCGGGCAAACTGACACGCCAATATTGACACTTTTTGACCCACCCATCACTACACTTACACACAACACGCCAGGACAAAACAACACATCACCACACAACTTCCCACACACTCTAACAACACCCTCCACGCTCCACACCACGCATTCGTATCGTAGACCAACACCAACACCAACTCGCCACTCACCCCAACGCGTTGATCTCGCCGTGCGCTCGACAGCGGAGACACCTTCCACGCGACTCCACACCAAAAGCCAAAGCCACCTCGGCTCCCATCGTCATCACCGAACTTGACTGGACAGTGCACCCCATCTATTCGACTCGCGCAGAACTCACGGTTTATGCACGTTCGCATTCGTCGTATCCGTGTGTCTGTGCGTCTGTGTGTCTGTGTGTCTGTGTGTCTGTGTGTCTTTGTGTCTTTGTGTTGTTGTATGTGTCTATGTGTCTGTGTATTAATGTGTGTGCCTGGCGAGTGGCTTTGCTGCCTGCTGTTGTTGGCGGTCAGTTGCCGTGTGTGTTTTAGTTTCTCTTCTTCTTCCCGCCATCCCGTCTCCCCGTCTTCGTTGTTTCTCTGTTTTTGCCTAGTCTTCGTTCTTTCTAGTCTCGCCTCTTTCTCTGTAGTCTCACCTCCTCTTCCTAGTATTGCTTCTTTCTGTCGTGTTGCTTGGTTCCCGCCTTGCCTCTTTGTCTTTTGCCCTTTGCCCTTTGCCCTTTGCCCTCTGCCCTTTGTCCAGACAGACACGAGTGCTCCCAACGCTTGCCTCGCGCTCCGAGGACACTGGGCTACTCCAGAATTTGACTCGGGGCTTCACGCCACACACAAACAACAGATATCCACGAACAAAGCACGCAATCACCAAGCAACACGTTCTCCCGCCACCGCTCCACCCAACACGGCGGTCATGCCAGGCAAGGAGAACCAACAGCGGCAAAGATTGGACACACTTCATGGGTGTCGGGACAGCGGACTCCGGGCAATGCAATGCGACGGGTAATGAATGGACAGGACCCGGTCAGGAGACAGCGCCTCAAAAGGTCATGGTGTGGGAAGAGGCGAAGAGGGGAGGAGAGGGAGGAGAGAGAGAGAGAGGAGGAGGAGGAGGAGGAGGAGGAGGAGGAGAGAGAGGGGGAGAAGGGAGACGTGTGGTGGTGGGGGAGGGGAGGAGGGGGTGGTTGTGGGTGGTGTGTAAGGGCATGGGTGTGGTGGGTGCTTGTGTGTTGGTGTGTGTGTTGTGTGTGTTTGTGTTTGTGTGTTGTGTGTCGGTGCAAAACGTGTCAAAATGTCAGCTGTGGGATTTGAACCCACGAGTACGAATACATTACGACCTGAACGTAACCCCTTAGACCACTCGGGCAAACTGACACGCCAATATTGACACTTTTTGACCCACCCATCACTACACTTACACACAACACGCCAGGACAAAACAACACATCACCACACAACTTCCCACACACTCTAACAACACCCTCCACGCTCCACACCACGCATTCGTATCGTAGACCAACACCAACACCAACTCGCCACTCACCCCAACGCGTTGATCTCGCCGTGCGCTCGACAGCGGAGACACCTTCCACGCGACTCCACACCAAAAGCCAAAGCCACCTCGGCTCCCATCGTCATCACCGAACTTGACTGGACAGTGCACCCCATCTATTCGACTCGCGCAGAACTCACGGTTTATGCACGTTCGCATTCGTCGTATCCGTGTGTCTGTGCGTCTGTGTGTCTGTGTGTCTGTGTGTCTGTGTGTCTGTGTGTCTTTGTGTCTTTGTGTTGTTGTATGTGTCTATGTGTCTGTGTATTAATGTGTGTGCCTGGCGAGTGGCTTTGCTGCCTGCTGTTGTTGGCGGTCAGTTGCCGTGTGTGTTTTAGTTTCTCTTCTTCTTCCCGCCATCCCGTCTCCCCGTCTTCGTTGTTTCTCTGTTTTTGCCTAGTCTTCGTTCTTTCTAGTCTCGCCTCTTTCTCTGTAGTCTCACCTCCTCTTCCTAGTATTGCTTCTTTCTGTCGTGTTGCTTGGTTCCCGCCTTGCCTCTTTGTCTTTTGCCCTTTGCCCTTTGCCCTTTGCCCTTTGCCCTTTGCCCTTTGTCCAGACAGACACGAGTGCTCCCAACGCTTGCCTCGCGCTCCGAGGACACTGGGCTACTCCAGAATTTGACTCGGGGCTTCACGCCACACACAAACAACAGATATCCACGAACAAAGCACGCAATCACCAAGCAACACGTTCTCCCGCCACCGCTCCACCCAACACGGCGGTCATGCCAGGCAAGGAGAACCAACAGCGGCAAAGATTGGACACACTTCATGGGTGTCGGGACAGCGGACTCCGGGCAATGCAATGCGACGGGTAATGAATGGACAGGACCCGGTCAGGAGACAGCGCCTCGAAAGGTCATGGTGTGGGAAGAGGCGAAGAGGGGAGGAGAGGGAGGAGAGAGAGAGAGAGAGGAGGAGGAGGAGGAGGAGGAGGAGGAGGAGAGAGAGGGGGAGAAGGGAGACGTGTGGTGGTGGGGGAGGGGAGGAGGGGGTGGTTGTGGGTGGTGTGTAAGGGCATGGGTGTGGTGGGTGCTTGTGTGTTGGTGTGTGTGTTGTGTGTGTTTGTGTTTGTGTGTTGTGTGTCGGTGCAAAACGTGTCAAAATGTCAGCTGTGGGATTTGAACCCACGAGTACGAATACATTACGACCTGAACGTAACCCCTTAGACCACTCGGGCAAACTGACACGCCAATATTGACACTTTTTGACCCACCCATCACTACACTTACACACAACACGCCAGGACAAAACAACACATCACCACACAACTTCCCACACACTCTAACAACACCCTCCACGCTCCACACCACGCATTCGTATCGTAGACCAACACCAACACCAACTCGCCACTCACCCCAACGCGTTGATCTCGCCGTGCGCTCGACAGCGGAGACACCTTCCACGCGACTCCACACCAAAAGCCAAAGCCACCTCGGCTCCCATCGTCATCACCGAACTTGACTGGACAGTGCACCCCATCTATTCGACTCGCGCAGAACTCACGGTTTATGCACGTTCGCATTCGTCGTATCCGTGTGTCTGTGCGTCTGTGTGTCTGTGTGTCTGTGTGTCTGTGTGTCTTTGTGTCTTTGTGTTGTTGTATGTGTCTATGTGTCTGTGTATTAATGTGTGTGCCTGGCGAGTGGCTTTGCTGCCTGCTGTTGTTGGCGGTCAGTTGCCGTGTGTGTTTTAGTTTCTCTTCTTCTTCCCGCCATCCCGTCTCCCCGTCTTCGTTGTTTCTCTGTTTTTGCCTAGTCTTCGTTCTTTCTAGTCTCGCCTCTTTCTCTGTAGTCTCACCTCCTCTTCCTAGTATTGCTTCTTTCTGTCGTGTTGCTTGGTTCCCGCCTTGCCTCTTTGTCTTTTGCCCTTTGCCCTTTGCCCTTTGCCCTCTGCCCTTTGTCCAGACAGACACGAGTGCTCCCAACGCTTGCCTCGCGCTCCGAGGACACTGGGCTACTCCAGAATTTGACTCGGGGCTTCACGCCACACACAAACAACAGATATCCACGAACAAAGCACGCAATCACCAAGCAACACGTTCTCCCGCCACCGCTCCACCCAACACGGCGGTCATGCCAGGCAAGGAGAACCAACAGCGGCAAAGATTGGACACACTTCATGGGTGTCGGGACAGCGGACTCCGGGCAATGCAATGCGACGGGTAATGAATGGACAGGACCCGGTCAGGAGACAGCGCCTCGAAAGGTCATGGTGTGGGAAGAGGCGAAGAGGGGAGGAGAGGGAGGAGAGAGAGAGAGAGAGAGGAGGAGGAGGAGGAGGAGGAGAGAGAGGGGGAGAAGGGAGACGTGTGGTGGTGGGGGAGGGGAGGAGGGGGTGGTTGTGGGTGGTGTGTAAGGGCATGGGTGTGGTGGGTGCTTGTGTGTTGGTGTGTGTGTTGTGTGTGTTTGTGTTTGTGTGTGTGTTTGTGTTTGTGTGTTGTGTGTCGGTGCAAAACGTGTCAAAATGTCAGCTGTGGGATTTGAACCCACGAGTACGAATACATTACGACCTGAACGTAACCCCTTAGACCACTCGGGCAAACTGACACGCCAATATTGACACTTTTTGACCCACCCATCACTACACTTACACACAACACGCCAGGACAAAACAACACATCACCACACAACTTCCCACACACTCTAACAACACCCTCCACGCTCCACACCACGCATTCGTATCGTAGACCAACACCAACACCAACTCGCCACTCACCCCAACGCGTTGATCTCGCCGTGCGCTCGACAGCGGAGACACCTTCCACGCGACTCCACACCAAAAGCCAAAGCCACCTCGGCTCCCATCGTCATCACCGAACTTGACTGGACAGTGCACCCCATCTATTCGACTCGCGCAGAACTCACGGTTTATGCACGTTCGCATTCGTCGTATCCGTGTGTCTGTGCGTCTGTGTGTCTGTGTGTCTGTGTGTCTGTGTGTCTTTGTGTCTTTGTGTTGTTGTATGTGTCTATGTGTCTGTGTATTAATGTGTGTGCCTGGCGAGTGGCTTTGCTGCCTGCTGTTGTTGGCGGTCAGTTGCCGTGTGTGTTTTAGTTTCTCTTCTTCTTCCCGCCATCCCGTCTCCCCGTCTTCGTTGTTTCTCTGTTTTTGCCTAGTCTTCGTTCTTTCTAGTCTCGCCTCTTTCTCTGTAGTCTCACCTCCTCTTCCTAGTATTGCTTCTTTCTGTCGTGTTGCTTGGTTCCCGCCTTGCCTCTTTGTCTTTTGCCCTTTGCCCTTTGCCCTTTGCCCTTTGTCCAGACAGACACGAGTGCTCCCAACGCTTGCCTCGCGCTCCGAGGACACTGGGCTACTCCAGAATTTGACTCGGGGCTTCACGCCACACACAAACAACAGATATCCACGAACAAAGCACGCAATCACCAAGCAACACGTTCTCCCGCCACCGCTCCACCCAACACGGCGGTCATGCCAGGCAAGGAGAACCAACAGCGGCAAAGATTGGACACACTTCATGGGTGTCGGGACAGCGGACTCCGGGCAATGCAATGCGACGGGTAATGAATGGACAGGACCCGGTCAGGAGACAGCGCCTCGAAAGGTCATGGTGTGGGAAGAGGCGAAGAGGGGAGGAGAGGGAGGAGAGAGAGAGAGAGAGGAGGAGGAGGAGGAGGAGGAGGAGGAGGAGAGAGAGGGGGAGAAGGGAGACGTGTGGTGGTGGGGGAGGGGAGGAGGGGGTGGTTGTGGGTGGTGTGTAAGGGCATGGGTGTGGTGGGTGCTTGTGTGTTGGTGTGTGTGTTGTGTGTGTTTGTGTTTGTGTGTTGTGTGTCGGTGCAAAACGTGTCAAAATGTCAGCTGTGGGATTTGAACCCACGAGTACGAATACATTACGACCTGAACGTAACCCCTTAGACCACTCGGGCAAACTGACACGCCAATATTGACACTTTTTGACCCACCCATCACTACACTTACACACAACACGCCAGGACAAAACAACACATCACCACACAACTTCCCACACACTCTAACAACACCCTCCACGCTCCACACCACGCATTCGTATCGTAGACCAACACCAACACCAACTCGCCACTCACCCCAACGCGTTGATCTCGCCGTGCGCTCGACAGCGGAGACACCTTCCACGCGACTCCACACCAAAAGCCAAAGCCACCTCGGCTCCCATCGTCATCACCGAACTTGACTGGACAGTGCACCCCATCTATTCGACTCGCGCAGAACTCACGGTTTATGCACGTTCGCATTCGTCGTATCCGTGTGTCTGTGCGTCTGTGTGTCTGTGTGTCTGTGTGTCTGTGTGTCTTTGTGTCTTTGTGTTGTTGTATGTGTCTATGTGTCTGTGTATTAATGTGTGTGCCTGGCGAGTGGCTTTGCTGCCTGCTGTTGTTGGCGGTCAGTTGCCGTGTGTGTTTTAGTTTCTCTTCTTCTTCCCGCCATCCCGTCTCCCCGTCTTCGTTGTTTCTCTGTTTTTGCCTAGTCTTCGTTCTTTCTAGTCTCGCCTCTTTCTCTGTAGTCTCACCTCCTCTTCCTAGTATTGCTTCTTTCTGTCGTGTTGCTTGGTTCCCGCCTTGCCTCTTTGTCTTTTGCCCTTTGCCCTTTGCCCTTTGCCCTCTGCCCTTTGCCCTCTGCCCTTTGTCCAGACAGACACGAGTGCTCCCAACGCTTGCCTCGCGCTCCGAGGACACTGGGCTACTCCAGAATTTGACTCGGGGCTTCACGCCACACACAAACAACAGATATCCACGAACAAAGCACGCAATCACCAAGCAACACGTTCTCCCGCCACCGCTCCACCCAACACGGCGGTCATGCCAGGCAAGGAGAACCAACAGCGGCAAAGATTGGACACACTTCATGGGTGTCGGGACAGCGGACTCCGGGCAATGCAATGCGACGGGTAATGAATGGACAGGACCCGGTCAGGAGACAGCGCCTCAAAAGGTCATGGTGTGGGAAGAGGCGAAGAGGGGAGGAGAGGGAGGAGAGAGAGAGAGAGAGGAGGAGGAGGAGGAGGAGAGAGAGGGGGAGAAGGGAGACGTGTGGTGGTGGGGGAGGGGAGGAGGGGGTGGTTGTGGGTGGTGTGTAAGGGCATGGGTGTGGTGGGTGCTTGTGTGTTGGTGTGTGTGTTGTGTGTGTTTGTGTTTGTGTGTGTGTTTGTGTTTGTGTGTTGTGTGTCGGTGCAAAACGTGTCAAAATGTCAGCTGTGGGATTTGAACCCACGAGTACGAATACATTACGACCTGAACGTAACCCCTTAGACCACTCGGGCAAACTGACACGCCAATATTGACACTTTTTGACCCACCCATCACTACACTTACACACAACACGCCAGGACAAAACAACACATCACCACACAACTTCCCACACACTCTAACAACACCCTCCACGCTCCACACCACGCATTCGTATCGTAGACCAACACCAACACCAACTCGCCACTCACCCCAACGCGTTGATCTCGCCGTGCGCTCGACAGCGGAGACACCTTCCACGCGACTCCACACCAAAAGCCAAAGCCACCTCGGCTCCCATCGTCATCACCGAACTTGACTGGACAGTGCACCCCATCTATTCGACTCGCGCAGAACTCACGGTTTATGCACGTTCGCATTCGTCGTATCCGTGTGTCTGTGCGTCTGTGTGTCTGTGTGTCTGTGTGTCTGTGTGTCTTTGTGTCTTTGTGTTGTTGTATGTGTCTATGTGTCTGTGTATTAATGTGTGTGCCTGGCGAGTGGCTTTGCTGCCTGCTGTTGTTGGCGGTCAGTTGCCGTGTGTGTTTTAGTTTCTCTTCTTCTTCCCGCCATCCCGTCTCCCCGTCTTCGTTGTTTCTCTGTTTTTGCCTAGTCTTCGTTCTTTCTAGTCTCGCCTCTTTCTCTGTAGTCTCACCTCCTCTTCCTAGTATTGCTTCTTTCTGTCGTGTTGCTTGGTTCCCGCCTTGCCTCTTTGTCTTTTGCCCTTTGCCCTTTGCCCTTTGCCCTTTGCCCTTTGCCCTTTGCCCTTTGCCCTTTGCCCTTTGTCCAGACAGACACGAGTGCTCCCAACGCTTGCCTCGCGCTCCGAGGACACTGGGCTACTCCAGAATTTGACTCGGGGCTTCACGCCACACACAAACAACAGATATCCACGAACAAAGCACGCAATCACCAAGCAACACGTTCTCCCGCCACCGCTCCACCCAACACGGCGGTCATGCCAGGCAAGGAGAACCAACAGCGGCAAAGATTGGACACACTTCATGGGTGTCGGGACAGCGGACTCCGGGCAATGCAATGCGACGGGTAATGAATGGACAGGACCCGGTCAGGAGACAGCGCCTCAAAAGGTCATGGTGTGGGAAGAGGCGAAGAGGGGAGGAGAGGGAGGAGAGAGAGAGAGAGAGGAGGAGGAGGAGGAGGAGGAGGAGGAGGAGAGAGAGGGGGAGAAGGGAGACGTGTGGTGGTGGGGGAGGGGAGGAGGGGGTGGTTGTGGGTGGTGTGTAAGGGCATGGGTGTGGTGGGTGCTTGTGTGTTGGTGTGTGTGTTGTGTGTGTTTGTGTTTGTGTGTTGTGTGTCGGTGCAAAACGTGTCAAAATGTCAGCTGTGGGATTTGAACCCACGAGTACGAATACATTACGACCTGAACGTAACCCCTTAGACCACTCGGGCAAACTGACACGCCAATATTGACACTTTTTGACCCACCCATCACTACACTTACACACAACACGCCAGGACAAAACAACACATCACCACACAACTTCCCACACACTCTAACAACACCCTCCACGCTCCACACCACGCATTCGTATCGTAGACCAACACCAACACCAACTCGCCACTCACCCCAACGCGTTGATCTCGCCGTGCGCTCGACAGCGGAGACACCTTCCACGCGACTCCACACCAAAAGCCAAAGCCACCTCGGCTCCCATCGTCATCACCGAACTTGACTGGACAGTGCACCCCATCTATTCGACTCGCGCAGAACTCACGGTTTATGCACGTTCGCATTCGTCGTATCCGTGTGTCTGTGCGTCTGTGTGTCTGTGTGTCTGTGTGTCTGTGTGTCTGTGTGTCTTTGTGTCTTTGTGTTGTTGTATGTGTCTATGTGTCTGTGTATTAATGTGTGTGCCTGGCGAGTGGCTTTGCTGCCTGCTGTTGTTGGCGGTCAGTTGCCGTGTGTGTTTTAGTTTCTCTTCTTCTTCCCGCCATCCCGTCTCCCCGTCTTCGTTGTTTCTCTGTTTTTGCCTAGTCTTCGTTCTTTCTAGTCTCGCCTCTTTCTCTGTAGTCTCACCTCCTCTTCCTAGTATTGCTTCTTTCTGTCGTGTTGCTTGGTTCCCGCCTTGCCTCTTTGTCTTTTGCCCTTTGCCCTTTGCCCTTTGCCCTTTGCCCTTTGCCCTTTGCCCTTTGCCCTTTGCCCTTTGTCCAGACAGACACGAGTGCTCCCAACGCTTGCCTCGCGCTCCGAGGACACTGGGCTACTCCAGAATTTGACTCGGGGCTTCACGCCACACACAAACAACAGATATCCACGAACAAAGCACGCAATCACCAAGCAACACGTTCTCCCGCCACCGCTCCACCCAACACGGCGGTCATGCCAGGCAAGGAGAACCAACAGCGGCAAAGATTGGACACACTTCATGGGTGTCGGGACAGCGGACTCCGGGCAATGCAATGCGACGGGTAATGAATGGACAGGACCCGGTCAGGAGACAGCGCCTCAAAAGGTCATGGTGTGGGAAGAGGCGAAGAGGGGAGGAGAGGGAGGAGAGAGAGAGAGAGAGAGGAGGAGGAGGAGGAGAGAGAGAGAGGGGGAGAAGGGAGACGTGTGGTGGTGGGGGAGGGGAGGAGGGGGTGGTTGTGGGTGGTGTGTAAGGGCATGGGTGTGGTGGGTGCTTGTGTGTTGGTGTGTGTGTTGTGTGTGTTTGTGTTTGTGTGTTGTGTGTCGGTGCAAAACGTGTCAAAATGTCAGCTGTGGGATTTGAACCCACGAGTACGAATACATTACGACCTGAACGTAACCCCTTAGACCACTCGGGCAAACTGACACGCCAATATTGACACTTTTTGACCCACCCATCACTACACTTACACACAACACGCCAGGACAAAACAACACATCACCACACAACTTCCCACACACTCTAACAACACCCTCCACGCTCCACACCACGCATTCGTATCGTAGACCAACACCAACACCAACTCGCCACTCACCCCAACGCGTTGATCTCGCCGTGCGCTCGACAGCGGAGACACCTTCCACGCGACTCCACACCAAAAGCCAAAGCCACCTCGGCTCCCATCGTCATCACCGAACTTGACTGGACAGTGCACCCCATCTATTCGACTCGCGCAGAACTCACGGTTTATGCACGTTCGCATTCGTCGTATCCGTGTGTCTGTGCGTCTGTGTGTCTGTGTGTCTGTGTGTCTGTGTGTCTGTGTGTCTTTGTGTCTTTGTGTTGTTGTATGTGTCTATGTGTCTGTGTATTAATGTGTGTGCCTGGCGAGTGGCTTTGCTGCCTGCTGTTGTTGGCGGTCAGTTGCCGTGTGTGTTTTAGTTTCTCTTCTTCTTCCCGCCATCCCGTCTCCCCGTCTTCGTTGTTTCTCTGTTTTTGCCTAGTCTTCGTTCTTTCTAGTCTCGCCTCTTTCTCTGTAGTCTCACCTCCTCTTCCTAGTATTGCTTCTTTCTGTCGTGTTGCTTGGTTCCCGCCTTGCCTCTTTGTCTTTTGCCCTTTGCCCTTTGCCCTTTGCCCTTTGCCCTTTGCCCTTTGCCCTTTGCCCTTTGCCCTTTGTCCAGACAGACACGAGTGCTCCCAACGCTTGCCTCGCGCTCCGAGGACACTGGGCTACTCCAGAATTTGACTCGGGGCTTCACGCCACACACAAACAACAGATATCCACGAACAAAGCACGCAATCACCAAGCAACACGTTCTCCCGCCACCGCTCCACCCAACACGGCGGTCATGCCAGGCAAGGAGAACCAACAGCGGCAAAGATTGGACACACTTCATGGGTGTCGGGACAGCGGACTCCGGGCAATGCAATGCGACGGGTAATGAATGGACAGGACCCGGTCAGGAGACAGCGCCTCAAAAGGTCATGGTGTGGGAAGAGGCGAAGAGGGGAGGAGAGGGAGGAGAGAGAGAGAGAGAGAGGAGGAGGAGGAGGAGGAGGAGAGAGAGGGGGAGAAGGGAGACGTGTGGTGGTGGGGGAGGGGAGGAGGGGGTGGTTGTGGGTGGTGTGTAAGGGCATGGGTGTGGTGGGTGCTTGTGTGTTGGTGTGTGTGTTGTGTGTGTTTGTGTTTGTGTGTGTGTTTGTGTTTGTGTGTTGTGTGTCGGTGCAAAACGTGTCAAAATGTCAGCTGTGGGATTTGAACCCACGAGTACGAATACATTACGACCTGAACGTAACCCCTTAGACCACTCGGGCAAACTGACACGCCAATATTGACACTTTTTGACCCACCCATCACTACACTTACACACAACACGCCAGGACAAAACAACACATCACCACACAACTTCCCACACACTCTAACAACACCCTCCACGCTCCACACCACGCATTCGTATCGTAGACCAACACCAACACCAACTCGCCACTCACCCCAACGCGTTGATCTCGCCGTGCGCTCGACAGCGGAGACACCTTCCACGCGACTCCACACCAAAAGCCAAAGCCACCTCGGCTCCCATCGTCATCACCGAACTTGACTGGACAGTGCACCCCATCTATTCGACTCGCGCAGAACTCACGGTTTATGCACGTTCGCATTCGTCGTATCCGTGTGTCTGTGCGTCTGTGTGTCTGTGTGTCTGTGTGTCTGTGTGTCTGTGTGTCTTTGTGTCTTTGTGTTGTTGTATGTGTCTATGTGTCTGTGTATTAATGTGTGTGCCTGGCGAGTGGCTTTGCTGCCTGCTGTTGTTGGCGGTCAGTTGCCGTGTGTGTTTTAGTTTCTCTTCTTCTTCCCGCCATCCCGTCTCCCCGTCTTCGTTGTTTCTCTGTTTTTGCCTAGTCTTCGTTCTTTCTAGTCTCGCCTCTTTCTCTGTAGTCTCACCTCCTCTTCCTAGTATTGCTTCTTTCTGTCGTGTTGCTTGGTTCCCGCCTTGCCTCTTTGTCTTTTGCCCTTTGCCCTTTGCCCTTTGCCCTTTGCCCTTTGCCCTTTGCCCTTTGCCCTTTGCCCTTTGTCCAGACAGACACGAGTGCTCCCAACGCTTGCCTCGCGCTCCGAGGACACTGGGCTACTCCAGAATTTGACTCGGGGCTTCACGCCACACACAAACAACAGATATCCACGAACAAAGCACGCAATCACCAAGCAACACGTTCTCCCGCCACCGCTCCACCCAACACGGCGGTCATGCCAGGCAAGGAGAACCAACAGCGGCAAAGATTGGACACACTTCATGGGTGTCGGGACAGCGGACTCCGGGCAATGCAATGCGACGGGTAATGAATGGACAGGACCCGGTCAGGAGACAGCGCCTCAAAAGGTCATGGTGTGGGAAGAGGCGAAGAGGGGAGGAGAGGGAGGAGAGAGAGAGAGAGAGGAGGAGGAGGAGGAGGAGGAGGAGGAGGAGAGAGAGGGGGAGAAGGGAGACGTGTGGTGGTGGGGGAGGGGAGGAGGGGGTGGTTGTGGGTGGTGTGTAAGGGCATGGGTGTGGTGGGTGCTTGTGTGTTGGTGTGTGTGTTGTGTGTGTTTGTGTTTGTGTGTGTGTTTGTGTTTGTGTGTTGTGTGTCGGTGCAAAACGTGTCAAAATGTCAGCTGTGGGATTTGAACCCACGAGTACGAATACATTACGACCTGAACGTAACCCCTTAGACCACTCGGGCAAACTGACACGCCAATATTGACACTTTTTGACCCACCCATCACTACACTTACACACAACACGCCAGGACAAAACAACACATCACCACACAACTTCCCACACACTCTAACAACACCCTCCACGCTCCACACCACGCATTCGTATCGTAGACCAACACCAACACCAACTCGCCACTCACCCCAACGCGTTGATCTCGCCGTGCGCTCGACAGCGGAGACACCTTCCACGCGACTCCACACCAAAAGCCAAAGCCACCTCGGCTCCCATCGTCATCACCGAACTTGACTGGACAGTGCACCCCATCTATTCGACTCGCGCAGAACTCACGGTTTATGCACGTTCGCATTCGTCGTATCCGTGTGTCTGTGCGTCTGTGTGTCTGTGTGTCTTTGTGTTGTTGTATGTGTCTATGTGTCTGTGTATTAATGTGTGTGCCTGGCGAGTGGCTTTGCTGCCTGCTGTTGTTGGCGGTCAGTTGCCGTGTGTGTTTTAGTTTCTCTTCTTCTTCCCGCCATCCCGTCTCCCCGTCTTCGTTGTTTCTCTGTTTTTGCCTAGTCTTCGTTCTTTCTAGTCTCGCCTCTTTCTCTGTAGTCTCACCTCCTCTTCCTAGTATTGCTTCTTTCTGTCGTGTTGCTTGGTTCCCGCCTTGCCTCTTTGTCTTTTGCCCTTTGCCCTTTGCCCTTTGCCCTTTGCCCTTTGCCCTTTGCCCTTTGCCCTTTGCCCTTTGTCCAGACAGACACGAGTGCTCCCAACGCTTGCCTCGCGCTCCGAGGACACTGGGCTACTCCAGAATTTGACTCGGGGCTTCACGCCACACACAAACAACAGATATCCACGAACAAAGCACGCAATCACCAAGCAACACGTTCTCCCGCCACCGCTCCACCCAACACGGCGGTCATGCCAGGCAAGGAGAACCAACAGCGGCAAAGATTGGACACACTTCATGGGTGTCGGGACAGCGGACTCCGGGCAATGCAATGCGACGGGTAATGAATGGACAGGACCCGGTCAGGAGACAGCGCCTCAAAAGGTCATGGTGTGGGAAGAGGCGAAGAGGGGAGGAGAGGGAGGAGAGAGAGAGAGAGAGAGGAGGAGGAGGAGGAGAGAGAGAGAGGGGGAGAAGGGAGACGTGTGGTGGTGGGGGAGGGGAGGAGGGGGTGGTTGTGGGTGGTGTGTAAGGGCATGGGTGTGGTGGGTGCTTGTGTGTTGGTGTGTGTGTTGTGTGTGTTTGTGTTTGTGTGTGTGTTTGTGTTTGTGTGTTGTGTGTCGGTGCAAAACGTGTCAAAATGTCAGCTGTGGGATTTGAACCCACGAGTACGAATACATTACGACCTGAACGTAACCCCTTAGACCACTCGGGCAAACTGACACGCCAATATTGACACTTTTTGACCCACCCATCACTACACTTACACACAACACGCCAGGACAAAACAACACATCACCACACAACTTCCCACACACTCTAACAACACCCTCCACGCTCCACACCACGCATTCGTATCGTAGACCAACACCAACACCAACTCGCCACTCACCCCAACGCGTTGATCTCGCCGTGCGCTCGACAGCGGAGACACCTTCCACGCGACTCCACACCAAAAGCCAAAGCCACCTCGGCTCCCATCGTCATCACCGAACTTGACTGGACAGTGCACCCCATCTATTCGACTCGCGCAGAACTCACGGTTTATGCACGTTCGCATTCGTCGTATCTGTGTGTCTGTGCGTCTGTGTGTCTGTGTGTCTTTGTGTTGTTGTATGTGTCTATGTGTCTGTGTATTAATGTGTGTGCCTGGCGAGTGGCTTTGCTGCCTGCTGTTGTTGGCGGTCAGTTGCCGTGTGTGTTTTAGTTTCTCTTCTTCTTCCCGCCATCCCGTCTCCCCGTCTTCGTTGTTTCTCTGTTTTTGCCTAGTCTTCGTTCTTTCTAGTCTCGCCTCTTTCTCTGTAGTCTCACCTCCTCTTCCTAGTATTGCTTCTTTCTGTCGTGTTGCTTGGTTCCCGCCTTGCCTCTTTGTCTTTTGCCCTTTGCCCTTTGCCCTTTGCCCTTTGCCCTTTGCCCTTTGCCCTTTGCCCTTTGCCCTTTGTCCAGACAGACACGAGTGCTCCCAACGCTTGCCTCGCGCTCCGAGGACACTGGGCTACTCCAGAATTTGACTCGGGGCTTCACGCCACACACAAACAACAGATATCCACGAACAAAGCACGCAATCACCAAGCAACACGTTCTCCCGCCACCGCTCCACCCAACACGGCGGTCATGCCAGGCAAGGAGAACCAACAGCGGCAAAGATTGGACACACTTCATGGGTGTCGGGACAGCGGACTCCGGGCAATGCAATGCGACGGGTAATGAATGGACAGGACCCGGTCAGGAGACAGCGCCTCAAAAGGTCATGGTGTGGGAAGAGGCGAAGAGGGGAGGAGAGGGAGGAGAGAGAGAGAGAGGAGGAGGAGGAGGAGGAGAGAGAGAGAGGGGGAGAAGGGAGACGTGTGGTGGTGGGGGAGGGGAGGAGGGGGTGGTTGTGGGTGGTGTGTAAGGGCATGGGTGTGGTGGGTGCTTGTGTGTTGGTGTGTGTGTTGTGTGTGTTTGTGTTTGTGTGTGTGTTTGTGTTTGTGTGTTGTGTGTCGGTGCAAAACGTGTCAAAATGTCAGCTGTGGGATTTGAACCCACGAGTACGAATACATTACGACCTGAACGTAACCCCTTAGACCACTCGGGCAAACTGACACGCCAATATTGACACTTTTTGACCCACCCATCACTACACTTACACACAACACGCCAGGACAAAACAACACATCACCACACAACTTCCCACACACTCTAACAACACCCTCCACGCTCCACACCACGCATTCGTATCGTAGACCAACACCAACACCAACTCGCCACTCACCCCAACGCGTTGATCTCGCCGTGCGCTCGACAGCGGAGACACCTTCCACGCGACTCCACACCAAAAGCCAAAGCCACCTCGGCTCCCATCGTCATCACCGAACTTGACTGGACAGTGCACCCCATCTATTCGACTCGCGCAGAACTCACGGTTTATGCACGTTCGCATTCGTCGTATCCGTGTGTCTGTGCGTCTGTGTGTCTGTGTGTCTGTGTGTCTGTGTGTCTTTGTGTCTTTGTGTTGTTGTATGTGTCTATGTGTCTGTGTATTAATGTGTGTGCCTGGCGAGTGGCTTTGCTGCCTGCTGTTGTTGGCGGTCAGTT
Source organism: Pythium myriotylum (assembly GCA_023091665.1). Taxonomy (NCBI): domain Eukaryota; phylum Oomycota; class Peronosporomycetes; order Pythiales; family Pythiaceae; genus Pythium; species Pythium myriotylum. The sequence continues at coordinate 61,923 of JALJCQ010000021.1, read as the reverse complement.
GCCGTGTGTGTTTTAGTTTCTCTTCTTCTTCCCGCCATCCCGTCTCCCCGTCTTCGTTGTTTCTCTGTTTTTGCCTAGTCTTCGTTCTTTCTAGTCTCGCCTCTTTCTCTGTAGTCTCACCTCCTCTTCCTAGTATTGCTTCTTTCTGTCGTGTTGCTTGGTTCCCGCCTTGCCTCTTTGTCTTTTGCCCTTTGCCCTTTGCCCTTTGCCCTTTGCCCTTTGCCCTTTGCCCTTTGCCCTTTGCCCTTTGCCCTTTGCCCTTTGCCCTTTGCCCTTTGCCCTTTGCCCTTTGCCCTTTGCCCTTTGTCCAGACAGACACGAGTGCTCCCAACGCTTGCCTCGCGCTCCGAGGACACTGGGCTACTCCAGAATTTGACTCGGGGCTTCACGCCACACACAAACAACAGATATCCACGAACAAAGCACGCAATCACCAAGCAACACGTTCTCCCGCCACCGCTCCACCCAACACGGCGGTCATGCCAGGCAAGGAGAACCAACAGCGGCAAAGATTGGACACACTTCATGGGTGTCGGGACAGCGGACTCCGGGCAATGCAATGCGACGGGTAATGAATGGACAGGACCCGGTCAGGAGACAGCGCCTCAAAAGGTCATGGTGTGGGAAGAGGCGAAGAGGGGAGGAGAGGGAGGAGAGAGAGAGAGAGAGAGGAGGAGGAGGAGGAGGAGAGAGAGGGGGAGAAGGGAGACGTGTGGTGGTGGGGGAGGGGAGGAGGGGGTGGTTGTGGGTGGTGTGTAAGGGCATGGGTGTGGTGGGTGCTTGTGTGTTGGTGTGTGTGTTGTGTGTGTTTGTGTTTGTGTGTGTGTTTGTGTTTGTGTGTTGTGTGTCGGTGCAAAACGTGTCAAAATGTCAGCTGTGGGATTTGAACCCACGAGTACGAATACATTACGACCTGAACGTAACCCCTTAGACCACTCGGGCAAACTGACACGCCAATATTGACACTTTTTGACCCACCCATCACTACACTTACACACAACACGCCAGGACAAAACAACACATCACCACACAACTTCCCACACACTCTAACAACACCCTCCACGCTCCACACCACGCATTCGTATCGTAGACCAACACCAACACCAACTCGCCACTCACCCCAACGCGTTGATCTCGCCGTGCGCTCGACAGCGGAGACACCTTCCACGCGACTCCACACCAAAAGCCAAAGCCACCTCGGCTCCCATCGTCATCACCGAACTTGACTGGACAGTGCACCCCATCTATTCGACTCGCGCAGAACTCACGGTTTATGCACGTTCGCATTCGTCGTATCTGTGTGTCTGTGCGTCTGTGTGTCTGTGTGTCTTTGTGTTGTTGTATGTGTCTATGTGTCTGTGTATTAATGTGTGTGCCTGGCGAGTGGCTTTGCTGCCTGCTGTTGTTGGCGGTCAGTTGCCGTGTGTGTTTTAGTTTCTCTTCTTCTTCCCGCCATCCCGTCTCCCCGTCTTCGTTGTTTCTCTGTTTTTGCCTAGTCTTCGTTCTTTCTAGTCTCGCCTCTTTCTCTGTAGTCTCACCTCCTCTTCCTAGTATTGCTTCTTTCTGTCGTGTTGCTTGGTTCCCGCCTTGCCTCTTTGTCTTTTGCCCTTTGCCCTTTGCCCTTTGCCCTTTGCCCTTTGCCCTTTGCCCTTTGCCCTTTGCCCTTTGCCCTTTGCCCTTTGCCCTTTGTCCAGACAGACACGAGTGCTCCCAACGCTTGCCTCGCGCTCCGAGGACACTGGGCTACTCCAGAATTTGACTCGGGGCTTCACGCCACACACAAACAACAGATATCCACGAACAAAGCACGCAATCACCAAGCAACACGTTCTCCCGCCACCGCTCCACCCAACACGGCGGTCATGCCAGGCAAGGAGAACCAACAGCGGCAAAGATTGGACACACTTCATGGGTGTCGGGACAGCGGACTCCGGGCAATGCAATGCGACGGGTAATGAATGGACAGGACCCGGTCAGGAGACAGCGCCTCAAAAGGTCATGGTGTGGGAAGAGGCGAAGAGGGGAGGAGAGGGAGGAGAGAGAGAGAGAGAGGAGGAGGAGGAGGAGGAGGAGAGAGAGGGGGAGAAGGGAGACGTGTGGTGGTGGGGGAGGGGAGGAGGGGGTGGTTGTGGGTGGTGTGTAAGGGCATGGGTGTGGTGGGTGCTTGTGTGTTGGTGTGTGTGTTGTGTGTGTTTGTGTTTGTGTGTGTGTTTGTGTTTGTGTGTTGTGTGTCGGTGCAAAACGTGTCAAAATGTCAGCTGTGGGATTTGAACCCACGAGTACGAATACATTACGACCTGAACGTAACCCCTTAGACCACTCGGGCAAACTGACACGCCAATATTGACACTTTTTGACCCACCCATCACTACACTTACACACAACACGCCAGGACAAAACAACACATCACCACACAACTTCCCACACACTCTAACAACACCCTCCACGCTCCACACCACGCATTCGTATCGTAGACCAACACCAACACCAACTCGCCACTCACCCCAACGCGTTGATCTCGCCGTGCGCTCGACAGCGGAGACACCTTCCACGCGACTCCACACCAAAAGCCAAAGCCACCTCGGCTCCCATCGTCATCACCGAACTTGACTGGACAGTGCACCCCATCTATTCGACTCGCGCAGAACTCACGGTTTATGCACGTTCGCATTCGTCGTATCTGTGTGTCTGTGCGTCTGTGTGTCTGTGTGTCTTTGTGTTGTTGTATGTGTCTATGTGTCTGTGTATTAATGTGTGTGCCTGGCGAGTGGCTTTGCTGCCTGCTGTTGTTGGCGGTCAGTTGCCGTGTGTGTTTTAGTTTCTCTTCTTCTTCCCGCCATCCCGTCTCCCCGTCTTCGTTGTTTCTCTGTTTTTGCCTAGTCTTCGTTCTTTCTAGTCTCGCCTCTTTCTCTGTAGTCTCACCTCCTCTTCCTAGTATTGCTTCTTTCTGTCGTGTTGCTTGGTTCCCGCCTTGCCTCTTTGTCTTTTGCCCTTTGCCCTTTGCCCTTTGCCCTTTGCCCTTTGCCCTTTGTCCAGACAGACACGAGTGCTCCCAACGCTTGCCTCGCGCTCCGAGGACACTGGGCTACTCCAGAATTTGACTCGGGGCTTCACGCCACACACAAACAACAGATATCCACGAACAAAGCACGCAATCACCAAGCAACACGTTCTCCCGCCACCGCTCCACCCAACACGGCGGTCATGCCAGGCAAGGAGAACCAACAGCGGCAAAGATTGGACACACTTCATGGGTGTCGGGACAGCGGACTCCGGGCAATGCAATGCGACGGGTAATGAATGGACAGGACCCGGTCAGGAGACAGCGCCTCAAAAGGTCATGGTGTGGGAAGAGGCGAAGAGGGGAGGAGAGGGAGGAGAGAGAGAGAGAGAGAGGAGGAGGAGGAGGAGGAGAGAGAGGGGGAGAAGGGAGACGTGTGGTGGTGGGGGAGGGGAGGAGGGGGTGGTTGTGGGTGGTGTGTAAGGGCATGGGTGTGGTGGGTGCTTGTGTGTTGGTGTGTGTGTTGTGTGTGTTTGTGTTTGTGTGTGTGTTTGTGTTTGTGTGTTGTGTGTCGGTGCAAAACGTGTCAAAATGTCAGCTGTGGGATTTGAACCCACGAGTACGAATACATTACGACCTGAACGTAACCCCTTAGACCACTCGGGCAAACTGACACGCCAATATTGACACTTTTTGACCCACCCATCACTACACTTACACACAACACGCCAGGACAAAACAACACATCACCACACAACTTCCCACACACTCTAACAACACCCTCCACGCTCCACACCACGCATTCGTATCGTAGACCAACACCAACACCAACTCGCCACTCACCCCAACGCGTTGATCTCGCCGTGCGCTCGACAGCGGAGACACCTTCCACGCGACTCCACACCAAAAGCCAAAGCCACCTCGGCTCCCATCGTCATCACCGAACTTGACTGGACAGTGCACCCCATCTATTCGACTCGCGCAGAACTCACGGTTTATGCACGTTCGCATTCGTCGTATCCGTGTGTCTGTGCGTCTGTGTGTCTGTGTGTCTGTGTGTCTGTGTGTCTTTGTGTCTTTGTGTTGTTGTATGTGTCTATGTGTCTGTGTATTAATGTGTGTGCCTGGCGAGTGGCTTTGCTGCCTGCTGTTGTTGGCGGTCAGTTGCCGTGTGTGTTTTAGTTTCTCTTCTTCTTCCCGCCATCCCGTCTCCCCGTCTTCGTTGTTTCTCTGTTTTTGCCTAGTCTTCGTTCTTTCTAGTCTCGCCTCTTTCTCTGTAGTCTCACCTCCTCTTCCTAGTATTGCTTCTTTCTGTCGTGTTGCTTGGTTCCCGCCTTGCCTCTTTGTCTTTTGCCCTTTGCCCTTTGCCCTTTGCCCTTTGCCCTTTGCCCTTTGCCCTTTGCCCTTTGCCCTTTGCCCTTTGCCCTTTGCCCTTTGCCCTTTGCCCTTTGCCCTTTGCCCTTTGCCCTTTGCCCTTTGCCCTTTGTCCAGACAGACACGAGTGCTCCCAACGCTTGCCTCGCGCTCCGAGGACACTGGGCTACTCCAGAATTTGACTCGGGGCTTCACGCCACACACAAACAACAGATATCCACGAACAAAGCACGCAATCACCAAGCAACACGTTCTCCCGCCACCGCTCCACCCAACACGGCGGTCATGCCAGGCAAGGAGAACCAACAGCGGCAAAGATTGGACACACTTCATGGGTGTCGGGACAGCGGACTCCGGGCAATGCAATGCGACGGGTAATGAATGGACAGGACCCGGTCAGGAGACAGCGCCTCAAAAGGTCATGGTGTGGGAAGAGGCGAAGAGGGGAGGAGAGGGAGGAGAGAGAGAGAGAGAGAGGAGGAGGAGGAGGAGGAGAGAGAGGGGGAGAAGGGAGACGTGTGGTGGTGGGGGAGGGGAGGAGGGGGTGGTTGTGGGTGGTGTGTAAGGGCATGGGTGTGGTGGGTGCTTGTGTGTTGGTGTGTGTGTTGTGTGTGTTTGTGTTTGTGTGTGTGTTTGTGTTTGTGTGTGTGTTTGTGTTTGTGTGTTGTGTGTCGGTGCAAAACGTGTCAAAATGTCAGCTGTGGGATTTGAACCCACGAGTACGAATACATTACGACCTGAACGTAACCCCTTAGACCACTCGGGCAAACTGACACGCCAATATTGACACTTTTTGACCCACCCATCACTACACTTACACACAACACGCCAGGACAAAACAACACATCACCACACAACTTCCCACACACTCTAACAACACCCTCCACGCTCCACACCACGCATTCGTATCGTAGACCAACACCAACACCAACTCGCCACTCACCCCAACGCGTTGATCTCGCCGTGCGCTCGACAGCGGAGACACCTTCCACGCGACTCCACACCAAAAGCCAAAGCCACCTCGGCTCCCATCGTCATCACCGAACTTGACTGGACAGTGCACCCCATCTATTCGACTCGCGCAGAACTCACGGTTTATGCACGTTCGCATTCGTCGTATCTGTGTGTCTGTGCGTCTGTGTGTCTGTGTGTCTTTGTGTTGTTGTATGTGTCTATGTGTCTGTGTATTAATGTGTGTGCCTGGCGAGTGGCTTTGCTGCCTGCTGTTGTTGGCGGTCAGTTGCCGTGTGTGTTTTAGTTTCTCTTCTTCTTCCCGCCATCCCGTCTCCCCGTCTTCGTTGTTTCACTGTTTTTGCCTAGTCTTCGTTCTTTCTAGTCTCGCCTCTTTCTCTGTAGTCTCACCTCCTCTTCCTAGTATTGCTTCTTTCTGTCGTGTTGCTTGGTTCCCGCCTTGCCTCTTTGTCTTTTGCCCTTTGCCCTTTGCCCTTTGCCCTTTGCCCTTTGCCCTTTGCCCTTTGCCCTTTGTCCAGACAGACACGAGTGCTCCCAACGCTTGCCTCGCGCTCCGAGGACACTGGGCTACTCCAGAATTTGACTCGGGGCTTCACGCCACACACAAACAACAGATATCCACGAACAAAGCACGCAATCACCAAGCAACACGTTCTCCCGCCACCGCTCCACCCAACACGGCGGTCATGCCAGGCAAGGAGAACCAACAGCGGCAAAGATTGGACACACTTCATGGGTGTCGGGACAGCGGACTCCGGGCAATGCAATGCGACGGGTAATGAATGGACAGGACCCGGTCAGGAGACAGCGCCTCAAAAGGTCATGGTGTGGGAAGAGGCGAAGAGGGGAGGAGAGGGAGGAGAGAGAGAGAGAGAGAGAGAGGAGGAGGAGGAGGAGGAGGAGAGAGAGGGGGAGAAGGGAGACGTGTGGTGGTGGGGGAGGGGAGGAGGGGGTGGTTGTGGGTGGTGTGTAAGGGCATGGGTGTGGTGGGTGCTTGTGTGTTGGTGTGTGTGTTGTGTGTGTTTGTGTTTGTGTGTGTGTTTGTGTTTGTGTGTGTGTTTGTGTTTGTGTGTTGTGTGTCGGTGCAAAACGTGTCAAAATGTCAGCTGTGGGATTTGAACCCACGAGTACGAATACATTACGACCTGAACGTAACCCCTTAGACCACTCGGGCAAACTGACACGCCAATATTGACACTTTTTGACCCACCCATCACTACACTTACACACAACACGCCAGGACAAAACAACACATCACCACACAACTTCCCACACACTCTAACAACACCCTCCACGCTCCACACCACGCATTCGTATCGTAGACCAACACCAACACCAACTCGCCACTCACCCCAACGCGTTGATCTCGCCGTGCGCTCGACAGCGGAGACACCTTCCACGCGACTCCACACCAAAGCCAAAGCCACCTCGGCTCCCATCGTCATCACCGAACTTGACTGGACAGTGCACCCCATCTATTCGACTCGCGCAGAACTCACGGTTTATGCACGTTCGCATTCGTCGTATCCGTGTGTCTGTGCGTCTGTGTGTCTGTGTGTCTTTGTGTTGTTGTATGTGTCTATGTGTCTGTGTATTAATGTGTGTGCCTGGCGAGTGGCTTTGCTGCCTGCTGTTGTTGGCGGTCAGTTGCCGTGTGTGTTTTAGTTTCTCTTCTTCTTCCCGCCATCCCGTCTCCCCGTCTTCGTTGTTTCTCTGTTTTTGCCTAGTCTTCGTTCTTTCTAGTCTCGCCTCTTTCTCTGTAGTCTCACCTCCTCTTCCTAGTATTGCTTCTTTCTGTCGTGTTGCTTGGTTCCCGCCTTGCCTCTTTGTCTTTTGCCCTTTGCCCTTTGCCCTTTGCCCTTTGCCCTTTGCCCTTTGCCCTTTGCCCTTTGCCCTTTGCCCTTTGCCCTTTGCCCTTTGCCCTTTGCCCTTTGCCCTTTGCCCTTTGCCCTTTGCCCTTTGCCCTTTGTCCAGACAGACACGAGTGCTCCCAACGCTTGCCTCGCGCTCCGAGGACACTGGGCTACTCCAGAATTTGACTCGGGGCTTCACGCCACACACAAACAACAGATATCCACGAACAAAGCACGCAATCACCAAGCAACACGTTCTCCCGCCACCGCTCCACCCAACACGGCGGTCATGCCAGGCAAGGAGAACCAACAGCGGCAAAGATTGGACACACTTCATGGGTGTCGGGACAGCGGACTCCGGGCAATGCAATGCGACGGGTAATGAATGGACAGGACCCGGTCAGGAGACAGCGCCTCAAAAGGTCATGGTGTGGGAAGAGGCGAAGAGGGGAGGAGAGGGAGGAGAGAGAGAGAGAGGAGGAGGAGGAGGAGGAGGAGGAGGAGGAGAGAGAGGGGGAGAAGGGAGACGTGTGGTGGTGGGGGAGGGGAGGAGGGGGTGGTTGTGGGTGGTGTGTAAGGGCATGGGTGTGGTGGGTGCTTGTGTGTTGGTGTGTGTGTTGTGTGTGTTTGTGTTTGTGTGTGTGTTTGTGTTTGTGTGTTGTGTGTCGGTGCAAAACGTGTCAAAATGTCAGCTGTGGGATTTGAACCCACGAGTACGAATACATTACGACCTGAACGTAACCCCTTAGACCACTCGGGCAAACTGACACGCCAATATTGACACTTTTTGACCCACCCATCACTACACTTACACACAACACGCCAGGACAAAACAACACATCACCACACAACTTCCCACACACTCTAACAACACCCTCCACGCTCCACACCACGCATTCGTATCGTAGACCAACACCAACACCAACTCGCCACTCACCCCAACGCGTTGATCTCGCCGTGCGCTCGACAGCGGAGACACCTTCCACGCGACTCCACACCAAAGCCAAAGCCACCTCGGCTCCCATCGTCATCACCGAACTTGACTGGACAGTGCACCCCATCTATTCGACTCGCGCAGAACTCACGGTTTATGCACGTTCGCATTCGTCGTATCCGTGTGTCTGTGCGTCTGTGTGTCTGTGTGTCTTTGTGTTGTTGTATGTGTCTATGTGTCTGTGTATTAATGTGTGTGCCTGGCGAGTGGCTTTGCTGCCTGCTGTTGTTGGCGGTCAGTTGCCGTGTGTGTTTTAGTTTCTCTTCTTCTTCCCGCCATCCCGTCTCCCCGTCTTCGTTGTTTCTCTGTTTTTGCCTAGTCTTCGTTCTTTCTAGTCTCGCCTCTTTCTCTGTAGTCTCACCTCCTCTTCCTAGTATTGCTTCTTTCTGTCGTGTTGCTTGGTTCCCGCCTTGCCTCTTTGTCTTTTGCCCTTTGCCCTTTGCCCTTTGCCCTTTGCCCTTTGCCCTTTGCCCTTTGCCCTTTGCCCTTTGCCCTTTGCCCTTTGCCCTTTGCCCTTTGCCCTTTGCCCTTTGCCCTTTGCCCTTTGCCCTTTGCCCTTTGTCCAGACAGACACGAGTGCTCCCAACGCTTGCCTCGCGCTCCGAGGACACTGGGCTACTCCAGAATTTGACTCGGGGCTTCACGCCACACACAAACAACAGATATCCACGAACAAAGCACGCAATCACCAAGCAACACGTTCTCCCGCCACCGCTCCACCCAACACGGCGGTCATGCCAGGCAAGGAGAACCAACAGCGGCAAAGATTGGACACACTTCATGGGTGTCGGGACAGCGGACTCCGGGCAATGCAATGCGACGGGTAATGAATGGACAGGACCCGGTCAGGAGACAGCGCCTCAAAAGGTCATGGTGTGGGAAGAGGCGAAGAGGGGAGGAGAGGGAGGAGAGAGAGAGAGAGGAGGAGGAGGAGGAGGAGGAGGAGGAGGAGAGAGAGGGGGAGAAGGGAGACGTGTGGTGGTGGGGGAGGGGAGGAGGGGGTGGTTGTGGGTGGTGTGTAAGGGCATGGGTGTGGTGGGTGCTTGTGTGTTGGTGTGTGTGTTGTGTGTGTTTGTGTTTGTGTGTGTGTTTGTGTTTGTGTGTTGTGTGTCGGTGCAAAACGTGTCAAAATGTCAGCTGTGGGATTTGAACCCACGAGTACGAATACATTACGACCTGAACGTAACCCCTTAGACCACTCGGGCAAACTGACACGCCAATATTGACACTTTTTGACCCACCCATCACTACACTTACACACAACACGCCAGGACAAAACAACACATCACCACACAACTTCCCACACACTCTAACAACACCCTCCACGCTCCACACCACGCATTCGTATCGTAGACCAACACCAACACCAACTCGCCACTCACCCCAACGCGTTGATCTCGCCGTGCGCTCGACAGCGGAGACACCTTCCACGCGACTCCACACCAAAAGCCAAAGCCACCTCGGCTCCCATCGTCATCACCGAACTTGACTGGACAGTGCACCCCATCTATTCGACTCGCGCAGAACTCACGGTTTATGCACGTTCGCATTCGTCGTATCTGTGTGTCTGTGCGTCTGTGTGTCTGTGTGTCTTTGTGTTGTTGTATGTGTCTATGTGTCTGTGTATTAATGTGTGTGCCTGGCGAGTGGCTTTGCTGCCTGCTGTTGTTGGCGGTCAGTTGCCGTGTGTGTTTTAGTTTCTCTTCTTCTTCCCGCCATCCCGTCTCCCCGTCTTCGTTGTTTCTCTGTTTTTGCCTAGTCTTCGTTCTTTCTAGTCTCGCCTCTTTCTCTGTAGTCTCACCTCCTCTTCCTAGTATTGCTTCTTTCTGTCGTGTTGCTTGGTTCCCGCCTTGCCTCTTTGTCTTTTGCCCTTTGCCCTTTGCCCTTTGCCCTTTGCCCTTTGCCCTTTGCCCTTTGCCCTTTGCCCTTTGCCCTTTGCCCTTTGCCCTTTGTCCAGACAGACACGAGTGCTCCCAACGCTTGCCTCGCGCTCCGAGGACACTGGGCTACTCCAGAATTTGACTCGGGGCTTCACGCCACACACAAACAACAGATATCCACGAACAAAGCACGCAATCACCAAGCAACACGTTCTCCCGCCACCGCTCCACCCAACACGGCGGTCATGCCAGGCAAGGAGAACCAACAGCGGCAAAGATTGGACACACTTCATGGGTGTCGGGACAGCGGACTCCGGGCAATGCAATGCGACGGGTAATGAATGGACAGGACCCGGTCAGGAGACAGCGCCTCAAAAGGTCATGGTGTGGGAAGAGGCGAAGAGGGGAGGAGAGGGAGGAGAGAGAGAGAGAGGAGGAGGAGGAGGAGGAGGAGAGAGAGAGAGGGGGAGAAGGGAGACGTGTGGTGGTGGGGGAGGGGAGGAGGGGGTGGTTGTGGGTGGTGTGTAAGGGCATGGGTGTGGTGGGTGCTTGTGTGTTGGTGTGTGTGTTGTGTGTGTTTGTGTTTGTGTGTGTGTTTGTGTTTGTGTGTGTGTTTGTGTTTGTGTGTTGTGTGTCGGTGCAAAACGTGTCAAAATGTCAGCTGTGGGATTTGAACCCACGAGTACGAATACATTACGACCTGAACGTAACCCCTTAGACCACTCGGGCAAACTGACACGCCAATATTGACACTTTTTGACCCACCCATCACTACACTTACACACAACACGCCAGGACAAAACAACACATCACCACACAACTTCCCACACACTCTAACAACACCCTCCACGCTCCACACCACGCATTCGTATCGTAGACCAACACCAACACCAACTCGCCACTCACCCCAACGCGTTGATCTCGCCGTGCGCTCGACAGCGGAGACACCTTCCACGCGACTCCACACCAAAAGCCAAAGCCACCTCGGCTCCCATCGTCATCACCGAACTTGACTGGACAGTGCACCCCATCTATTCGACTCGCGCAGAACTCACGGTTTATGCACGTTCGCATTCGTCGTATCCGTGTGTCTGTGCGTCTGTGTGTCTGTGTGTCTTTGTGTTGTTGTATGTGTCTATGTGTCTGTGTATTAATGTGTGTGCCTGGCGAGTGGCTTTGCTGCCTGCTGTTGTTGGCGGTCAGTTGCCGTGTGTGTTTTAGTTTCTCTTCTTCTTCCCGCCATCCCGTCTCCCCGTCTTCGTTGTTTCTCTGTTTTTGCCTAGTCTTCGTTCTTTCTAGTCTCGCCTCTTTCTCTGTAGTCTCACCTCCTCTTCCTAGTATTGCTTCTTTCTGTCGTGTTGCTTGGTTCCCGCCTTGCCTCTTTGTCTTTTGCCCTTTGCCCTTTGCCCTTTGCCCTTTGCCCTTTGCCCTTTGCCCTTTGCCCTTTGCCCTTTGCCCTTTGCCCTTTGCCCTTTGCCCTTTGCCCTTTGCCCTTTGCCCTTTGCCCTTTGCCCTTTGCCCTTTGTCCAGACAGACACGAGTGCTCCCAACGCTTGCCTCGCGCTCCGAGGACACTGGGCTACTCCAGAATTTGACTCGGGGCTTCACGCCACACACAAACAACAGATATCCACGAACAAAGCACGCAATCACCAAGCAACACGTTCTCCCGCCACCGCTCCACCCAACACGGCGGTCATGCCAGGCAAGGAGAACCAACAGCGGCAAAGATTGGACACACTTCATGGGTGTCGGGACAGCGGACTCCGGGCAATGCAATGCGACGGGTAATGAATGGACAGGACCCGGTCAGGAGACAGCGCCTCAAAAGGTCATGGTGTGGGAAGAGGCGAAGAGGGGAGGAGAGGGAGGAGAGAGAGAGAGAGGAGGAGGAGGAGGAGGAGAGAGAGAGAGGGGGAGAAGGGAGACGTGTGGTGGTGGGGGAGGGGAGGAGGGGGTGGTTGTGGGTGGTGTGTAAGGGCATGGGTGTGGTGGGTGCTTGTGTGTTGGTGTGTGTGTTGTGTGTGTTTGTGTTTGTGTGTGTGTTTGTGTTTGTGTGTGTGTTTGTGTTTGTGTGTTGTGTGTCGGTGCAAAACGTGTCAAAATGTCAGCTGTGGGATTTGAACCCACGAGTACGAATACATTACGACCTGAACGTAACCCCTTAGACCACTCGGGCAAACTGACACGCCAATATTGACACTTTTTGACCCACCCATCACTACACTTACACACAACACGCCAGGACAAAACAACACATCACCACACAACTTCCCACACACTCTAACAACACCCTCCACGCTCCACACCACGCATTCGTATCGTAGACCAACACCAACACCAACTCGCCACTCACCCCAACGCGTTGATCTCGCCGTGCGCTCGACAGCGGAGACACCTTCCACGCGACTCCACACCAAAAGCCAAAGCCACCTCGGCTCCCATCGTCATCACCGAACTTGACTGGACAGTGCACCCCATCTATTCGACTCGCGCAGAACTCACGGTTTATGCACGTTCGCATTCGTCGTATCTGTGTGTCTGTGCGTCTGTGTGTCTGTGTGTCTTTGTGTTGTTGTATGTGTCTATGTGTCTGTGTATTAATGTGTGTGCCTGGCGAGTGGCTTTGCTGCCTGCTGTTGTTGGCGGTCAGTTGCCGTGTGTGTTTTAGTTTCTCTTCTTCTTCCCGCCATCCCGTCTCCCCGTCTTCGTTGTTTCTCTGTTTTTGCCTAGTCTTCGTTCTTTCTAGTCTCGCCTCTTTCTCTGTAGTCTCACCTCCTCTTCCTAGTATTGCTTCTTTCTGTCGTGTTGCTTGGTTCCCGCCTTGCCTCTTTGTCTTTTGCCCTTTGCCCTTTGCCCTTTGCCCTTTGCCCTTTGCCCTTTGCCCTTTGCCCTTTGCCCTTTGCCCTTTGCCCTTTGCCCTTTGCCCTTTGCCCTTTGCCCTTTGCCCTTTGCCCTTTGCCCTTTGTCCAGACAGACACGAGTGCTCCCAACGCTTGCCTCGCGCTCCGAGGACACTGGGCTACTCCAGAATTTGACTCGGGGCTTCACGCCACACACAAACAACAGATATCCACGAACAAAGCACGCAATCACCAAGCAACACGTTCTCCCGCCACCGCTCCACCCAACACGGCGGTCATGCCAGGCAAGGAGAACCAACAGCGGCAAAGATTGGACACACTTCATGGGTGTCGGGACAGCGGACTCCGGGCAATGCAATGCGACGGGTAATGAATGGACAGGACCCGGTCAGGAGACAGCGCCTCAAAAGGTCATGGTGTGGGAAGAGGCGAAGAGGGGAGGAGAGGGAGGAGAGAGAGAGAGAGAGAGGAGGAGGAGGAGGAGGAGAGAGAGGGGGAGAAGGGAGACGTGTGGTGGTGGGGGAGGGGAGGAGGGGGTGGTTGTGGGTGGTGTGTAAGGGCATGGGTGTGGTGGGTGCTTGTGTGTTGGTGTGTGTGTTGTGTGTGTTTGTGTTTGTGTGTGTGTTTGTGTTTGTGTGTTGTGTGTCGGTGCAAAACGTGTCAAAATGTCAGCTGTGGGATTTGAACCCACGAGTACGAATACATTACGACCTGAACGTAACCCCTTAGACCACTCGGGCAAACTGACACGCCAATATTGACACTTTTTGACCCACCCATCACTACACTTACACACAACACGCCAGGACAAAACAACACATCACCACACAACTTCCCACACACTCTAACAACACCCTCCACGCTCCACACCACGCATTCGTATCGTAGACCAACACCAACACCAACTCGCCACTCACCCCAACGCGTTGATCTCGCCGTGCGCTCGACAGCGGAGACACCTTCCACGCGACTCCACACCAAAAGCCAAAGCCACCTCGGCTCCCATCGTCATCACCGAACTTGACTGGACAGTGCACCCCATCTATTCGACTCGCGCAGAACTCACGGTTTATGCACGTTCGCATTCGTCGTATCTGTGTGTCTGTGCGTCTGTGTGTCTGTGTGTCTTTGTGTTGTTGTATGTGTCTATGTGTCTGTGTATTAATGTGTGTGCCTGGCGAGTGGCTTTGCTGCCTGCTGTTGTTGGCGGTCAGTTGCCGTGTGTGTTTTAGTTTCTCTTCTTCTTCCCGCCATCCCGTCTCCCCGTCTTCGTTGTTTCTCTGTTTTTGCCTAGTCTTCGTTCTTTCTAGTCTCGCCTCTTTCTCTGTAGTCTCACCTCCTCTTCCTAGTATTGCTTCTTTCTGTCGTGTTGCTTGGTTCCCGCCTTGCCTCTTTGTCTTTTGCCCTTTGCCCTTTGCCCTTTGCCCTTTGCCCTTTGCCCTTTGCCCTTTGCCCTTTGCCCTTTGCCCTTTGCCCTTTGCCCTTTGTCCAGACAGACACGAGTGCTCCCAACGCTTGCCTCGCGCTCCGAGGACACTGGGCTACTCCAGAATTTGACTCGGGGCTTCACGCCACACACAAACAACAGATATCCACGAACAAAGCACGCAATCACCAAGCAACACGTTCTCCCGCCACCGCTCCACCCAACACGGCGGTCATGCCAGGCAAGGAGAACCAACAGCGGCAAAGATTGGACACACTTCATGGGTGTCGGGACAGCGGACTCCGGGCAATGCAATGCGACGGGTAATGAATGGACAGGACCCGGTCAGGAGACAGCGCCTCAAAAGGTCATGGTGTGGGAAGAGGCGAAGAGGGGAGGAGAGGGAGGAGAGAGAGAGAGAGGAGGAGGAGGAGGAGGAGGAGAGAGAGAGAGGGGGAGAAGGGAGACGTGTGGTGGTGGGGGAGGGGAGGAGGGGGTGGTTGTGGGTGGTGTGTAAGGGCATGGGTGTGGTGGGTGCTTGTGTGTTGGTGTGTGTGTTGTGTGTGTTTGTGTTTGTGTGTGTGTTTGTGTTTGTGTGTGTGTTTGTGTTTGTGTGTTGTGTGTCGGTGCAAAACGTGTCAAAATGTCAGCTGTGGGATTTGAACCCACGAGTACGAATACATTACGACCTGAACGTAACCCCTTAGACCACTCGGGCAAACTGACACGCCAATATTGACACTTTTTGACCCACCCATCACTACACTTACACACAACACGCCAGGACAAAACAACACATCACCACACAACTTCCCACACACTCTAACAACACCCTCCACGCTCCACACCACGCATTCGTATCGTAGACCAACACCAACACCAACTCGCCACTCACCCCAACGCGTTGATCTCGCCGTGCGCTCGACAGCGGAGACACCTTCCACGCGACTCCACACCAAAAGCCAAAGCCACCTCGGCTCCCATCGTCATCACCGAACTTGACTGGACAGTGCACCCCATCTATTCGACTCGCGCAGAACTCACGGTTTATGCACGTTCGCATTCGTCGTATCTGTGTGTCTGTGCGTCTGTGTGTCTGTGTGTCTTTGTGTTGTTGTATGTGTCTATGTGTCTGTGTATTAATGTGTGTGCCTGGCGAGTGGCTTTGCTGCCTGCTGTTGTTGGCGGTCAGTTGCCGTGTGTGTTTTAGTTTCTCTTCTTCTTCCCGCCATCCCGTCTCCCCGTCTTCGTTGTTTCTCTGTTTTTGCCTAGTCTTCGTTCTTTCTAGTCTCGCCTCTTTCTCTGTAGTCTCACCTCCTCTTCCTAGTATTGCTTCTTTCTGTCGTGTTGCTTGGTTCCCGCCTTGCCTCTTTGTCTTTTGCCCTTTGCCCTTTGCCCTTTGCCCTTTGCCCTTTGCCCTTTGCCCTTTGCCCTTTGCCCTTTGCCCTTTGCCCTTTGCCCTTTGTCCAGACAGACACGAGTGCTCCCAACGCTTGCCTCGCGCTCCGAGGACACTGGGCTACTCCAGAATTTGACTCGGGGCTTCACGCCACACACAAACAACAGATATCCACGAACAAAGCACGCAATCACCAAGCAACACGTTCTCCCGCCACCGCTCCACCCAACACGGCGGTCATGCCAGGCAAGGAGAACCAACAGCGGCAAAGATTGGACACACTTCATGGGTGTCGGGACAGCGGACTCCGGGCAATGCAATGCGACGGGTAATGAATGGACAGGACCCGGTCAGGAGACAGCGCCTCAAAAGGTCATGGTGTGGGAAGAGGCGAAGAGGGGAGGAGAGGGAGGAGAGAGAGAGAGAGGAGGAGGAGGAGGAGGAGGAGAGAGAGAGAGGGGGAGAAGGGAGACGTGTGGTGGTGGGGGAGGGGAGGAGGGGGTGGTTGTGGGTGGTGTGTAAGGGCATGGGTGTGGTGGGTGCTTGTGTGTTGGTGTGTGTGTTGTGTGTGTTTGTGTTTGTGTGTGTGTTTGTGTTTGTGTGTTGTGTGTCGGTGCAAAACGTGTCAAAATGTCAGCTGTGGGATTTGAACCCACGAGTACGAATACATTACGACCTGAACGTAACCCCTTAGACCACTCGGGCAAACTGACACGCCAATATTGACACTTTTTGACCCACCCATCACTACACTTACACACAACACGCCAGGACAAAACAACACATCACCACACAACTTCCCACACACTCTAACAACACCCTCCACGCTCCACACCACGCATTCGTATCGTAGACCAACACCAACACCAACTCGCCACTCACCCCAACGCGTTGATCTCGCCGTGCGCTCGACAGCGGAGACACCTTCCACGCGACTCCACACCAAAAGCCAAAGCCACCTCGGCTCCCATCGTCATCACCGAACTTGACTGGACAGTGCACCCCATCTATTCGACTCGCGCAGAACTCACGGTTTATGCACGTTCGCATTCGTCGTATCCGTGTGTCTGTGCGTCTGTGTGTCTGTGTGTCTTTGTGTTGTTGTATGTGTCTATGTGTCTGTGTATTAATGTGTGTGCCTGGCGAGTGGCTTTGCTGCCTGCTGTTGTTGGCGGTCAGTTGCCGTGTGTGTTTTAGTTTCTCTTCTTCTTCCCGCCATCCCGTCTCCCCGTCTTCGTTGTTTCTCTGTTTTTGCCTAGTCTTCGTTCTTTCTAGTCTCGCCTCTTTCTCTGTAGTCTCACCTCCTCTTCCTAGTATTGCTTCTTTCTGTCGTGTTGCTTGGTTCCCGCCTTGCCTCTTTGTCTTTTGCCCTTTGCCCTTTGCCCTTTGCCCTTTGCCCTTTGCCCTTTGCCCTTTGCCCTTTGCCCTTTGCCCTTTGCCCTTTGCCCTTTGCCCTTTGTCCAGACAGACACGAGTGCTCCCAACGCTTGCCTCGCGCTCCGAGGACACTGGGCTACTCCAGAATTTGACTCGGGGCTTCACGCCACACACAAACAACAGATATCCACGAACAAAGCACGCAATCACCAAGCAACACGTTCTCCCGCCACCGCTCCACCCAACACGGCGGTCATGCCAGGCAAGGAGAACCAACAGCGGCAAAGATTGGACACACTTCATGGGTGTCGGGACAGCAGACTCCGGGCAATGCAATGCGACGGGTAATGAATGGACAGGACCCGGTCAGGAGACAGCGCCTCAAAAGGTCATGGTGTGGGAAGAGGCGAAGAGGGGAGGAGAGGGAGGAGAGAGAGAGAGAGAGAGGAGGAGGAGGAGGAGGAGAGAGAGGGGGAGAAGGGAGACGTGTGGTGGTGGGGGAGGGGAGGAGGGGGTGGTTGTGGGTGGTGTGTAAGGGCATGGGTGTGGTGGGTGCTTGTGTGTTGGTGTGTGTGTTGTGTGTGTTTGTGTTTGTGTGTGTGTTTGTGTTTGTGTGTTGTGTGTCGGTGCAAAACGTGTCAAAATGTCAGCTGTGGGATTTGAACCCACGAGTACGAATACATTACGACCTGAACGTAACCCCTTAGACCACTCGGGCAAACTGACACGCCAATATTGACACTTTTTGACCCACCCATCACTACACTTACACACAACACGCCAGGACAAAACAACACATCACCACACAACTTCCCACACACTCTAACAACACCCTCCACGCTCCACACCACGCATTCGTATCGTAGACCAACACCAACACCAACTCGCCACTCACCCCAACGCGTTGATCTCGCCGTGCGCTCGACAGCGGAGACACCTTCCACGCGACTCCACACCAAAAGCCAAAGCCACCTCGGCTCCCATCGTCATCACCGAACTTGACTGGACAGTGCACCCCATCTATTCGACTCGCGCAGAACTCACGGTTTATGCACGTTCGCATTCGTCGTATCCGTGTGTCTGTGCGTCTGTGTGTCTGTGTGTCTTTGTGTTGTTGTATGTGTCTATGTGTCTGTGTATTAATGTGTGTGCCTGGCGAGTGGCTTTGCTGCCTGCTGTTGTTGGCGGTCAGTTGCCGTGTGTGTTTTAGTTTCTCTTCTTCTTCCCGCCATCCCGTCTCCCCGTCTTCGTTGTTTCTCTGTTTTTGCCTAGTCTTCGTTCTTTCTAGTCTCGCCTCTTTCTCTGTAGTCTCACCTCCTCTTCCTAGTATTGCTTCTTTCTGTCGTGTTGCTTGGTTCCCGCCTTGCCTCTTTGTCTTTTGCCCTTTGCCCTTTGCCCTTTGCCCTTTGCCCTTTGCCCTTTGCCCTTTGCCCTTTGTCCAGACAGACACGAGTGCTCCCAACGCTTGCCTCGCGCTCCGAGGACACTGGGCTACTCCAGAATTTGACTCGGGGCTTCACGCCACACACAAACAACAGATATCCACGAACAAAGCACGCAATCACCAAGCAACACGTTCTCCCGCCACCGCTCCACCCAACACGGCGGTCATGCCAGGCAAGGAGAACCAACAGCGGCAAAGATTGGACACACTTCATGGGTGTCGGGACAGCGGACTCCGGGCAATGCAATGCGACGGGTAATGAATGGACAGGACCCGGTCAGGAGACAGCGCCTCAAAAGGTCATGGTGTGGGAAGAGGCGAAGAGGGGAGGAGAGGGAGGAGAGAGAGAGAGAGAGAGAGAGGAGGAGGAGGAGGAGGAGGAGAGAGAGGGGGAGAAGGGAGACGTGTGGTGG
Organism: Pythium myriotylum; assembly: GCA_023091665.1. Taxonomy (NCBI): domain Eukaryota; phylum Oomycota; class Peronosporomycetes; order Pythiales; family Pythiaceae; genus Pythium; species Pythium myriotylum. Next base: position 42,926 of record JALJCQ010000021.1, on the reverse strand, counting down.
TGGGGGAGGGGAGGAGGGGGTGGTTGTGGGTGGTGTGTAAGGGCATGGGTGTGGTGGGTGCTTGTGTGTTGGTGTGTGTGTTGTGTGTGTTTGTGTTTGTGTGTGTGTTTGTGTTTGTGTGTGTGTTTGTGTTTGTGTGTTGTGTGTCGGTGCAAAACGTGTCAAAATGTCAGCTGTGGGATTTGAACCCACGAGTACGAATACATTACGACCTGAACGTAACCCCTTAGACCACTCGGGCAAACTGACACGCCAATATTGACACTTTTTGACCCACCCATCACTACACTTACACACAACACGCCAGGACAAAACAACACATCACCACACAACTTCCCACACACTCTAACAACACCCTCCACGCTCCACACCACGCATTCGTATCGTAGACCAACACCAACACCAACTCGCCACTCACCCCAACGCGTTGATCTCGCCGTGCGCTCGACAGCGGAGACACCTTCCACGCGACTCCACACCAAAAGCCAAAGCCACCTCGGCTCCCATCGTCATCACCGAACTTGACTGGACAGTGCACCCCATCTATTCGACTCGCGCAGAACTCACGGTTTATGCACGTTCGCATTCGTCGTATCCGTGTGTCTGTGCGTCTGTGTGTCTGTGTGTCTTTGTGTTGTTGTATGTGTCTATGTGTCTGTGTATTAATGTGTGTGCCTGGCGAGTGGCTTTGCTGCCTGCTGTTGTTGGCGGTCAGTTGCCGTGTGTGTTTTAGTTTCTCTTCTTCTTCCCGCCATCCCGTCTCCCCGTCTTCGTTGTTTCTCTGTTTTTGCCTAGTCTTCGTTCTTTCTAGTCTCGCCTCTTTCTCTGTAGTCTCACCTCCTCTTCCTAGTATTGCTTCTTTCTGTCGTGTTGCTTGGTTCCCGCCTTGCCTCTTTGTCTTTTGCCCTTTGCCCTTTGCCCTTTGCCCTTTGCCCTTTGCCCTTTGCCCTTTGCCCTTTGCCCTTTGCCCTTTGCCCTTTGCCCTTTGCCCTTTGTCCAGACAGACACGAGTGCTCCCAACGCTTGCCTCGCGCTCCGAGGACACTGGGCTACTCCAGAATTTGACTCGGGGCTTCACGCCACACACAAACAACAGATATCCACGAACAAAGCACGCAATCACCAAGCAACACGTTCTCCCGCCACCGCTCCACCCAACACGGCGGTCATGCCAGGCAAGGAGAACCAACAGCGGCAAAGATTGGACACACTTCATGGGTGTCGGGACAGCAGACTCCGGGCAATGCAATGCGACGGGTAATGAATGGACAGGACCCGGTCAGGAGACAGCGCCTCAAAAGGTCATGGTGTGGGAAGAGGCGAAGAGGGGAGGAGAGGGAGGAGAGAGAGAGAGAGAGAGGAGGAGGAGGAGGAGGAGAGAGAGGGGGAGAAGGGAGACGTGTGGTGGTGGGGGAGGGGAGGAGGGGGTGGTTGTGGGTGGTGTGTAAGGGCATGGGTGTGGTGGGTGCTTGTGTGTTGGTGTGTGTGTTGTGTGTGTTTGTGTTTGTGTGTGTGTTTGTGTTTGTGTGTGTGTTTGTGTTTGTGTGTTGTGTGTCGGTGCAAAACGTGTCAAAATGTCAGCTGTGGGATTTGAACCCACGAGTACGAATACATTACGACCTGAACGTAACCCCTTAGACCACTCGGGCAAACTGACACGCCAATATTGACACTTTTTGACCCACCCATCACTACACTTACACACAACACGCCAGGACAAAACAACACATCACCACACAACTTCCCACACACTCTAACAACACCCTCCACGCTCCACACCACGCATTCGTATCGTAGACCAACACCAACACCAACTCGCCACTCACCCCAACGCGTTGATCTCGCCGTGCGCTCGACAGCGGAGACACCTTCCACGCGACTCCACACCAAAAGCCAAAGCCACCTCGGCTCCCATCGTCATCACCGAACTTGACTGGACAGTGCACCCCATCTATTCGACTCGCGCAGAACTCACGGTTTATGCACGTTCGCATTCGTCGTATCCGTGTGTCTGTGCGTCTGTGTGTCTGTGTGTCTTTGTGTTGTTGTATGTGTCTATGTGTCTGTGTATTAATGTGTGTGCCTGGCGAGTGGCTTTGCTGCCTGCTGTTGTTGGCGGTCAGTTGCCGTGTGTGTTTTAGTTTCTCTTCTTCTTCCCGCCATCCCGTCTCCCCGTCTTCGTTGTTTCTCTGTTTTTGCCTAGTCTTCGTTCTTTCTAGTCTCGCCTCTTTCTCTGTAGTCTCACCTCCTCTTCCTAGTATTGCTTCTTTCTGTCGTGTTGCTTGGTTCCCGCCTTGCCTCTTTGTCTTTTGCCCTTTGCCCTTTGCCCTTTGCCCTTTGCCCTTTGCCCTTTGCCCTTTGCCCTTTGTCCAGACAGACACGAGTGCTCCCAACGCTTGCCTCGCGCTCCGAGGACACTGGGCTACTCCAGAATTTGACTCGGGGCTTCACGCCACACACAAACAACAGATATCCACGAACAAAGCACGCAATCACCAAGCAACACGTTCTCCCGCCACCGCTCCACCCAACACGGCGGTCATGCCAGGCAAGGAGAACCAACAGCGGCAAAGATTGGACACACTTCATGGGTGTCGGGACAGCAGACTCCGGGCAATGCAATGCGACGGGTAATGAATGGACAGGACCCGGTCAGGAGACAGCGCCTCAAAAGGTCATGGTGTGGGAAGAGGCGAAGAGGGGAGGAGAGGGAGGAGAGAGAGAGAGAGAGAGGAGGAGGAGGAGGAGGAGAGAGAGAGAGGGGGAGAAGGGAGACGTGTGGTGGTGGGGGAGGGGAGGAGGGGGTGGTTGTGGGTGGTGTGTAAGGGCATGGGTGTGGTGGGTGCTTGTGTGTTGGTGTGTGTGTTGTGTGTGTTTGTGTTTGTGTGTGTGTTTGTGTTTGTGTGTTGTGTGTCGGTGCAAAACGTGTCAAAATGTCAGCTGTGGGATTTGAACCCACGAGTACGAATACATTACGACCTGAACGTAACCCCTTAGACCACTCGGGCAAACTGACACGCCAATATTGACACTTTTTGACCCACCCATCACTACACTTACACACAACACGCCAGGACAAAACAACACATCACCACACAACTTCCCACACACTCTAACAACACCCTCCACGCTCCACACCACGCATTCGTATCGTAGACCAACACCAACACCAACTCGCCACTCACCCCAACGCGTTGATCTCGCCGTGCGCTCGACAGCGGAGACACCTTCCACGCGACTCCACACCAAAAGCCAAAGCCACCTCGGCTCCCATCGTCATCACCGAACTTGACTGGACAGTGCACCCCATCTATTCGACTCGCGCAGAACTCACGGTTTATGCACGTTCGCATTCGTCGTATCCGTGTGTCTGTGCGTCTGTGTGTCTGTGTGTCTTTGTGTTGTTGTATGTGTCTATGTGTCTGTGTATTAATGTGTGTGCCTGGCGAGTGGCTTTGCTGCCTGCTGTTGTTGGCGGTCAGTTGCCGTGTGTGTTTTAGTTTCTCTTCTTCTTCCCGCCATCCCGTCTCCCCGTCTTCGTTGTTTCTCTGTTTTTGCCTAGTCTTCGTTCTTTCTAGTCTCGCCTCTTTCTCTGTAGTCTCACCTCCTCTTCCTAGTATTGCTTCTTTCTGTCGTGTTGCTTGGTTCCCGCCTTGCCTCTTTGTCTTTTGCCCTTTGCCCTTTGCCCTTTGCCCTTTGCCCTTTGCCCTTTGCCCTTTGTCCAGACAGACACGAGTGCTCCCAACGCTTGCCTCGCGCTCCGAGGACACTGGGCTACTCCAGAATTTGACTCGGGGCTTCACGCCACACACAAACAACAGATATCCACGAACAAAGCACGCAATCACCAAGCAACACGTTCTCCCGCCACCGCTCCACCCAACACGGCGGTCATGCCAGGCAAGGAGAACCAACAGCGGCAAAGATTGGACACACTTCATGGGTGTCGGGACAGCGGACTCCGGGCAATGCAATGCGACGGGTAATGAATGGACAGGACCCGGTCAGGAGACAGCGCCTCAAAAGGTCATGGTGTGGGAAGAGGCGAAGAGGGGAGGAGAGGGAGGAGAGAGAGAGAGAGAGAGAGAGGAGGAGGAGGAGGAGGAGGAGAGAGAGGGGGAGAAGGGAGACGTGTGGTGGTGGGGGAGGGGAGGAGGGGGTGGTTGTGGGTGGTGTGTAAGGGCATGGGTGTGGTGGGTGCTTGTGTGTTGGTGTGTGTGTTGTGTGTGTTTGTGTTTGTGTGTGTGTTTGTGTTTGTGTGTTGTGTGTCGGTGCAAAACGTGTCAAAATGTCAGCTGTGGGATTTGAACCCACGAGTACGAATACATTACGACCTGAACGTAACCCCTTAGACCACTCGGGCAAACTGACACGCCAATATTGACACTTTTTGACCCACCCATCACTACACTTACACACAACACGCCAGGACAAAACAACACATCACCACACAACTTCCCACACACTCTAACAACACCCTCCACGCTCCACACCACGCATTCGTATCGTAGACCAACACCAACACCAACTCGCCACTCACCCCAACGCGTTGATCTCGCCGTGCGCTCGACAGCGGAGACACCTTCCACGCGACTCCACACCAAAAGCCAAAGCCACCTCGGCTCCCATCGTCATCACCGAACTTGACTGGACAGTGCACCCCATCTATTCGACTCGCGCAGAACTCACGGTTTATGCACGTTCGCATTCGTCGTATCTGTGTGTCTGTGCGTCTGTGTGTCTGTGTGTCTTTGTGTTGTTGTATGTGTCTATGTGTCTGTGTATTAATGTGTGTGCCTGGCGAGTGGCTTTGCTGCCTGCTGTTGTTGGCGGTCAGTTGCCGTGTGTGTTTTAGTTTCTCTTCTTCTTCCCGCCATCCCGTCTCCCCGTCTTCGTTGTTTCTCTGTTTTTGCCTAGTCTTCGTTCTTTCTAGTCTCGCCTCTTTCTCTGTAGTCTCACCTCCTCTTCCTAGTATTGCTTCTTTCTGTCGTGTTGCTTGGTTCCCGCCTTGCCTCTTTGTCTTTTGCCCTTTGCCCTTTGCCCTTTGCCCTTTGCCCTTTGCCCTTTGCCCTTTGCCCTTTGCCCTTTGCCCTTTGCCCTTTGCCCTTTGTCCAGACAGACACGAGTGCTCCCAACGCTTGCCTCGCGCTCCGAGGACACTGGGCTACTCCAGAATTTGACTCGGGGCTTCACGCCACACACAAACAACAGATATCCACGAACAAAGCACGCAATCACCAAGCAACACGTTCTCCCGCCACCGCTCCACCCAACACGGCGGTCATGCCAGGCAAGGAGAACCAACAGCGGCAAAGATTGGACACACTTCATGGGTGTCGGGACAGCGGACTCCGGGCAATGCAATGCGACGGGTAATGAATGGACAGGACCCGGTCAGGAGACAGCGCCTCAAAAGGTCATGGTGTGGGAAGAGGCGAAGAGGGGAGGAGAGGGAGGAGAGAGAGAGAGAGAGAGAGAGGAGGAGGAGGAGGAGGAGGAGAGAGAGGGGGAGAAGGGAGACGTGTGGTGGTGGGGGAGGGGAGGAGGGGGTGGTTGTGGGTGGTGTGTAAGGGCATGGGTGTGGTGGGTGCTTGTGTGTTGGTGTGTGTGTTGTGTGTGTTTGTGTTTGTGTGTGTGTTTGTGTTTGTGTGTTGTGTGTCGGTGCAAAACGTGTCAAAATGTCAGCTGTGGGATTTGAACCCACGAGTACGAATACATTACGACCTGAACGTAACCCCTTAGACCACTCGGGCAAACTGACACGCCAATATTGACACTTTTTGACCCACCCATCACTACACTTACACACAACACGCCAGGACAAAACAACACATCACCACACAACTTCCCACACACTCTAACAACACCCTCCACGCTCCACACCACGCATTCGTATCGTAGACCAACACCAACACCAACTCGCCACTCACCCCAACGCGTTGATCTCGCCGTGCGCTCGACAGCGGAGACACCTTCCACGCGACTCCACACCAAAAGCCAAAGCCACCTCGGCTCCCATCGTCATCACCGAACTTGACTGGACAGTGCACCCCATCTATTCGACTCGCGCAGAACTCACGGTTTATGCACGTTCGCATTCGTCGTATCCGTGTGTCTGTGCGTCTGTGTGTCTGTGTGTCTTTGTGTTGTTGTATGTGTCTATGTGTCTGTGTATTAATGTGTGTGCCTGGCGAGTGGCTTTGCTGCCTGCTGTTGTTGGCGGTCAGTTGCCGTGTGTGTTTTAGTTTCTCTTCTTCTTCCCGCCATCCCGTCTCCCCGTCTTCGTTGTTTCTCTGTTTTTGCCTAGTCTTCGTTCTTTCTAGTCTCGCCTCTTTCTCTGTAGTCTCACCTCCTCTTCCTAGTATTGCTTCTTTCTGTCGTGTTGCTTGGTTCCCGCCTTGCCTCTTTGTCTTTTGCCCTTTGCCCTTTGCCCTTTGCCCTTTGCCCTTTGCCCTTTGTCCAGACAGACACGAGTGCTCCCAACGCTTGCCTCGCGCTCCGAGGACACTGGGCTACTCCAGAATTTGACTCGGGGCTTCACGCCACACACAAACAACAGATATCCACGAACAAAGCACGCAATCACCAAGCAACACGTTCTCCCGCCACCGCTCCACCCAACACGGCGGTCATGCCAGGCAAGGAGAACCAACAGCGGCAAAGATTGGACACACTTCATGGGTGTCGGGACAGCGGACTCCGGGCAATGCAATGCGACGGGTAATGAATGGACAGGACCCGGTCAGGAGACAGCGCCTCAAAAGGTCATGGTGTGGGAAGAGGCGAAGAGGGGAGGAGAGGGAGGAGAGAGAGAGAGAGAGGAGGAGGAGGAGGAGGAGAGAGAGGGGGAGAAGGGAGACGTGTGGTGGTGGGGGAGGGGAGGAGGGGGTGGTTGTGGGTGGTGTGTAAGGGCATGGGTGTGGTGGGTGCTTGTGTGTTGGTGTGTGTGTTGTGTGTGTTTGTGTTTGTGTGTGTGTTTGTGTTTGTGTGTGTGTTTGTGTTTGTGTGTTGTGTGTCGGTGCAAAACGTGTCAAAATGTCAGCTGTGGGATTTGAACCCACGAGTACGAATACATTACGACCTGAACGTAACCCCTTAGACCACTCGGGCAAACTGACACGCCAATATTGACACTTTTTGACCCACCCATCACTACACTTACACACAACACGCCAGGACAAAACAACACATCACCACACAACTTCCCACACACTCTAACAACACCCTCCACGCTCCACACCACGCATTCGTATCGTAGACCAACACCAACACCAACTCGCCACTCACCCCAACGCGTTGATCTCGCCGTGCGCTCGACAGCGGAGACACCTTCCACGCGACTCCACACCAAAAGCCAAAGCCACCTCGGCTCCCATCGTCATCACCGAACTTGACTGGACAGTGCACCCCATCTATTCGACTCGCGCAGAACTCACGGTTTATGCACGTTCGCATTCGTCGTATCCGTGTGTCTGTGCGTCTGTGTGTCTGTGTGTCTTTGTGTTGTTGTATGTGTCTATGTGTCTGTGTATTAATGTGTGTGCCTGGCGAGTGGCTTTGCTGCCTGCTGTTGTTGGCGGTCAGTTGCCGTGTGTGTTTTAGTTTCTCTTCTTCTTCCCGCCATCCCGTCTCCCCGTCTTCGTTGTTTCTCTGTTTTTGCCTAGTCTTCGTTCTTTCTAGTCTCGCCTCTTTCTCTGTAGTCTCACCTCCTCTTCCTAGTATTGCTTCTTTCTGTCGTGTTGCTTGGTTCCCGCCTTGCCTCTTTGTCTTTTGCCCTTTGCCCTTTGCCCTTTGCCCTTTGCCCTTTGCCCTTTGCCCTTTGCCCTTTGCCCTTTGTCCAGACAGACACGAGTGCTCCCAACGCTTGCCTCGCGCTCCGAGGACACTGGGCTACTCCAGAATTTGACTCGGGGCTTCACGCCACACACAAACAACAGATATCCACGAACAAAGCACGCAATCACCAAGCAACACGTTCTCCCGCCACCGCTCCACCCAACACGGCGGTCATGCCAGGCAAGGAGAACCAACAGCGGCAAAGATTGGACACACTTCATGGGTGTCGGGACAGCGGACTCCGGGCAATGCAATGCGACGGGTAATGAATGGACAGGACCCGGTCAGGAGACAGCGCCTCAAAAGGTCATGGTGTGGGAAGAGGCGAAGAGGGGAGGAGAGGGAGGAGAGAGAGAGAGAGAGGAGGAGGAGGAGGAGGAGAGAGAGGGGGAGAAGGGAGACGTGTGGTGGTGGGGGAGGGGAGGAGGGGGTGGTTGTGGGTGGTGTGTAAGGGCATGGGTGTGGTGGGTGCTTGTGTGTTGGTGTGTGTGTTGTGTGTGTTTGTGTTTGTGTGTGTGTTTGTGTTTGTGTGTTGTGTGTCGGTGCAAAACGTGTCAAAATGTCAGCTGTGGGATTTGAACCCACGAGTACGAATACATTACGACCTGAACGTAACCCCTTAGACCACTCGGGCAAACTGACACGCCAATATTGACACTTTTTGACCCACCCATCACTACACTTACACACAACACGCCAGGACAAAACAACACATCACCACACAACTTCCCACACACTCTAACAACACCCTCCACGCTCCACACCACGCATTCGTATCGTAGACCAACACCAACACCAACTCGCCACTCACCCCAACGCGTTGATCTCGCCGTGCGCTCGACAGCGGAGACACCTTCCACGCGACTCCACACCAAAAGCCAAAGCCACCTCGGCTCCCATCGTCATCACCGAACTTGACTGGACAGTGCACCCCATCTATTCGACTCGCGCAGAACTCACGGTTTATGCACGTTCGCATTCGTCGTATCCGTGTGTCTGTGCGTCTGTGTGTCTGTGTGTCTTTGTGTTGTTGTATGTGTCTATGTGTCTGTGTATTAATGTGTGTGCCTGGCGAGTGGCTTTGCTGCCTGCTGTTGTTGGCGGTCAGTTGCCGTGTGTGTTTTAGTTTCTCTTCTTCTTCCCGCCATCCCGTCTCCCCGTCTTCGTTGTTTCTCTGTTTTTGCCTAGTCTTCGTTCTTTCTAGTCTCGCCTCTTTCTCTGTAGTCTCACCTCCTCTTCCTAGTATTGCTTCTTTCTGTCGTGTTGCTTGGTTCCCGCCTTGCCTCTTTGTCTTTTGCCCTTTGCCCTTTGCCCTTTGCCCTTTGCCCTTTGCCCTTTGTCCAGACAGACACGAGTGCTCCCAACGCTTGCCTCGCGCTCCGAGGACACTGGGCTACTCCAGAATTTGACTCGGGGCTTCACGCCACACACAAACAACAGATATCCACGAACAAAGCACGCAATCACCAAGCAACACGTTCTCCCGCCACCGCTCCACCCAACACGGCGGTCATGCCAGGCAAGGAGAACCAACAGCGGCAAAGATTGGACACACTTCATGGGTGTCGGGACAGCGGACTCCGGGCAATGCAATGCGACGGGTAATGAATGGACAGGACCCGGTCAGGAGACAGCGCCTCAAAAGGTCATGGTGTGGGAAGAGGCGAAGAGGGGAGGAGAGGGAGGAGAGAGAGAGAGAGAGGAGGAGGAGGAGGAGGAGGAGAGAGAGGGGGAGAAGGGAGACGTGTGGTGGTGGGGGAGGGGAGGAGGGGGTGGTTGTGGGTGGTGTGTAAGGGCATGGGTGTGGTGGGTGCTTGTGTGTTGGTGTGTGTGTTGTGTGTGTTTGTGTTTGTGTGTGTGTTTGTGTTTGTGTGTTGTGTGTCGGTGCAAAACGTGTCAAAATGTCAGCTGTGGGATTTGAACCCACGAGTACGAATACATTACGACCTGAACGTAACCCCTTAGACCACTCGGGCAAACTGACACGCCAATATTGACACTTTTTGACCCACCCATCACTACACTTACACACAACACGCCAGGACAAAACAACACATCACCACACAACTTCCCACACACTCTAACAACACCCTCCACGCTCCACACCACGCATTCGTATCGTAGACCAACACCAACACCAACTCGCCACTCACCCCAACGCGTTGATCTCGCCGTGCGCTCGACAGCGGAGACACCTTCCACGCGACTCCACACCAAAAGCCAAAGCCACCTCGGCTCCCATCGTCATCACCGAACTTGACTGGACAGTGCACCCCATCTATTCGACTCGCGCAGAACTCACGGTTTATGCACGTTCGCATTCGTCGTATCCGTGTGTCTGTGCGTCTGTGTGTCTGTGTGTCTTTGTGTTGTTGTATGTGTCTATGTGTCTGTGTATTAATGTGTGTGCCTGGCGAGTGGCTTTGCTGCCTGCTGTTGTTGGCGGTCAGTTGCCGTGTGTGTTTTAGTTTCTCTTCTTCTTCCCGCCATCCCGTCTCCCCGTCTTCGTTGTTTCTCTGTTTTTGCCTAGTCTTCGTTCTTTCTAGTCTCGCCTCTTTCTCTGTAGTCTCACCTCCTCTTCCTAGTATTGCTTCTTTCTGTCGTGTTGCTTGGTTCCCGCCTTGCCTCTTTGTCTTTTGCCCTTTGCCCTTTGCCCTTTGCCCTTTGCCCTTTGCCCTTTGCCCTTTGCCCTTTGCCCTTTGCCCTTTGCCCTTTGCCCTTTGCCCTTTGTCCAGACAGACACGAGTGCTCCCAACGCTTGCCTCGCGCTCCGAGGACACTGGGCTACTCCAGAATTTGACTCGGGGCTTCACGCCACACACAAACAACAGATATCCACGAACAAAGCACGCAATCACCAAGCAACACGTTCTCCCGCCACCGCTCCACCCAACACGGCGGTCATGCCAGGCAAGGAGAACCAACAGCGGCAAAGATTGGACACACTTCATGGGTGTCGGGACAGCGGACTCCGGGCAATGCAATGCGACGGGTAATGAATGGACAGGACCCGGTCAGGAGACAGCGCCTCAAAAGGTCATGGTGTGGGAAGAGGCGAAGAGGGGAGGAGAGGGAGGAGAGAGAGAGAGAGAGGAGGAGGAGGAGGAGGAGGAGAGAGAGGGGGAGAAGGGAGACGTGTGGTGGTGGGGGAGGGGAGGAGGGGGTGGTTGTGGGTGGTGTGTAAGGGCATGGGTGTGGTGGGTGCTTGTGTGTTGGTGTGTGTGTTGTGTGTGTTTGTGTTTGTGTGTGTGTTTGTGTTTGTGTGTGTGTTTGTGTTTGTGTGTTGTGTGTCGGTGCAAAACGTGTCAAAATGTCAGCTGTGGGATTTGAACCCACGAGTACGAATACATTACGACCTGAACGTAACCCCTTAGACCACTCGGGCAAACTGACACGCCAATATTGACACTTTTTGACCCACCCATCACTACACTTACACACAACACGCCAGGACAAAACAACACATCACCACACAACTTCCCACACACTCTAACAACACCCTCCACGCTCCACACCACGCATTCGTATCGTAGACCAACACCAACACCAACTCGCCACTCACCCCAACGCGTTGATCTCGCCGTGCGCTCGACAGCGGAGACACCTTCCACGCGACTCCACACCAAAAGCCAAAGCCACCTCGGCTCCCATCGTCATCACCGAACTTGACTGGACAGTGCACCCCATCTATTCGACTCGCGCAGAACTCACGGTTTATGCACGTTCGCATTCGTCGTATCCGTGTGTCTGTGCGTCTGTGTGTCTGTGTGTCTTTGTGTTGTTGTATGTGTCTATGTGTCTGTGTATTAATGTGTGTGCCTGGCGAGTGGCTTTGCTGCCTGCTGTTGTTGGCGGTCAGTTGCCGTGTGTGTTTTAGTTTCTCTTCTTCTTCCCGCCATCCCGTCTCCCCGTCTTCGTTGTTTCTCTGTTTTTGCCTAGTCTTCGTTCTTTCTAGTCTCGCCTCTTTCTCTGTAGTCTCACCTCCTCTTCCTAGTATTGCTTCTTTCTGTCGTGTTGCTTGGTTCCCGCCTTGCCTCTTTGTCTTTTGCCCTTTGCCCTTTGCCCTTTGCCCTTTGTCCAGACAGACACGAGTGCTCCCAACGCTTGCCTCGCGCTCCGAGGACACTGGGCTACTCCAGAATTTGACTCGGGGCTTCACGCCACACACAAACAACAGATATCCACGAACAAAGCACGCAATCACCAAGCAACACGTTCTCCCGCCACCGCTCCACCCAACACGGCGGTCATGCCAGGCAAGGAGAACCAACAGCGGCAAAGATTGGACACACTTCATGGGTGTCGGGACAGCGGACTCCGGGCAATGCAATGCGACGGGTAATGAATGGACAGGACCCGGTCAGGAGACAGCGCCTCAAAAGGTCATGGTGTGGGAAGAGGCGAAGAGGGGAGGAGAGGGAGGAGAGAGAGAGAGAGAGAGAGAGAGGAGGAGGAGGAGGAGGAGAGAGAGGGGGAGAAGGGAGACGTGTGGTGGTGGGGGAGGGGAGGAGGGGGTGGTTGTGGGTGGTGTGTAAGGGCATGGGTGTGGTGGGTGCTTGTGTGTTGGTGTGTGTGTTGTGTGTGTTGGTGTGTGTGTTGTGTGTGTTTGTGTTTGTGTGTGTGTTTGTGTTTGTGTGTTGTGTGTCGGTGCAAAACGTGTCAAAATGTCAGCTGTGGGATTTGAACCCACGAGTACGAATACATTACGACCTGAACGTAACCCCTTAGACCACTCGGGCAAACTGACACGCCAATATTGACACTTTTTGACCCACCCATCACTACACTTACACACAACACGCCAGGACAAAACAACACATCACCACACAACTTCCCACACACTCTAACAACACCCTCCACGCTCCACACCACGCATTCGTATCGTAGACCAACACCAACACCAACTCGCCACTCACCCCAACGCGTTGATCTCGCCGTGCGCTCGACAGCGGAGACACCTTCCACGCGACTCCACACCAAAAGCCAAAGCCACCTCGGCTCCCATCGTCATCACCGAACTTGACTGGACAGTGCACCCCATCTATTCGACTCGCGCAGAACTCACGGTTTATGCACGTTCGCATTCGTCGTATCCGTGTGTCTGTGCGTCTGTGTGTCTGTGTGTCTTTGTGTTGTTGTATGTGTCTATGTGTCTGTGTATTAATGTGTGTGCCTGGCGAGTGGCTTTGCTGCCTGCTGTTGTTGGCGGTCAGTTGCCGTGTGTGTTTTAGTTTCTCTTCTTCTTCCCGCCATCCCGTCTCCCCGTCTTCGTTGTTTCTCTGTTTTTGCCTAGTCTTCGTTCTTTCTAGTCTCGCCTCTTTCTCTGTAGTCTCACCTCCTCTTCCTAGTATTGCTTCTTTCTGTCGTGTTGCTTGGTTCCCGCCTTGCCTCTTTGTCTTTTGCCCTTTGCCCTTTGCCCTTTGCCCTTTGCCCTTTGCCCTTTGCCCTTTGCCCTTTGTCCAGACAGACACGAGTGCTCCCAACGCTTGCCTCGCGCTCCGAGGACACTGGGCTACTCCAGAATTTGACTCGGGGCTTCACGCCACACACAAACAACAGATATCCACGAACAAAGCACGCAATCACCAAGCAACACGTTCTCCCGCCACCGCTCCACCCAACACGGCGGTCATGCCAGGCAAGGAGAACCAACAGCGGCAAAGATTGGACACACTTCATGGGTGTCGGGACAGCGGACTCCGGGCAATGCAATGCGACGGGTAATGAATGGACAGGACCCGGTCAGGAGACAGCGCCTCAAAAGGTCATGGTGTGGGAAGAGGCGAAGAGGGGAGGAGAGGGAGGAGAGAGAGAGAGAGAGAGAGAGAGGAGGAGGAGGAGGAGGAGAGAGAGGGGGAGAAGGGAGACGTGTGGTGGTGGGGGAGGGGAGGAGGGGGTGGTTGTGGGTGGTGTGTAAGGGCATGGGTGTGGTGGTGCTTGTGTGTTGGTGTGTGTGTTGTGTGTGTTTGTGTTTGTGTGTGTGTTTGTGTTTGTGTGTTGTGTGTCGGTGCAAAACGTGTCAAAATGTCAGCTGTGGGATTTGAACCCACGAGTACGAATACATTACGACCTGAACGTAACCCCTTAGACCACTCGGGCAAACTGACACGCCAATATTGACACTTTTTGACCCACCCATCACTACACTTACACACAACACGCCAGGACAAAACAACACATCACCACACAACTTCCCACACACTCTAACAACACCCTCCACGCTCCACACCACGCATTCGTATCGTAGACCAACACCAACACCAACTCGCCACTCACCCCAACGCGTTGATCTCGCCGTGCGCTCGACAGCGGAGACACCTTCCACGCGACTCCACACCAAAAGCCAAAGCCACCTCGGCTCCCATCGTCATCACCGAACTTGACTGGACAGTGCACCCCATCTATTCGACTCGCGCAGAACTCACGGTTTATGCACGTTCGCATTCGTCGTATCCGTGTGTCTGTGCGTCTGTGTGTCTGTGTGTCTTTGTGTTGTTGTATGTGTCTATGTGTCTGTGTATTAATGTGTGTGCCTGGCGAGTGGCTTTGCTGCCTGCTGTTGTTGGCGGTCAGTTGCCGTGTGTGTTTTAGTTTCTCTTCTTCTTCCCGCCATCCCGTCTCCCCGTCTTCGTTGTTTCTCTGTTTTTGCCTAGTCTTCGTTCTTTCTAGTCTCGCCTCTTTCTCTGTAGTCTCACCTCCTCTTCCTAGTATTGCTTCTTTCTGTCGTGTTGCTTGGTTCCCGCCTTGCCTCTTTGTCTTTTGCCCTTTGCCCTTTGCCCTTTGCCCTTTGCCCTTTGCCCTTTGCCCTTTGCCCTTTGCCCTTTGCCCTTTGTCCAGACAGACACGAGTGCTCCCAACGCTTGCCTCGCGCTCCGAGGACACTGGGCTACTCCAGAATTTGACTCGGGGCTTCACGCCACACACAAACAACAGATATCCACGAACAAAGCACGCAATCACCAAGCAACACGTTCTCCCGCCACCGCTCCACCCAACACGGCGGTCATGCCAGGCAAGGAGAACCAACAGCGGCAAAGATTGGACACACTTCATGGGTGTCGGGACAGCGGACTCCGGGCAATGCAATGCGACGGGTAATGAATGGACAGGACCCGGTCAGGAGACAGCGCCTCAAAAGGTCATGGTGTGGGAAGAGGCGAAGAGGGGAGGAGAGGGAGGAGAGAGAGAGAGAGAGGAGGAGGAGGAGGAGGAGAGAGAGGGGGAGAAGGGAGACGTGTGGTGGTGGGGGAGGGGAGGAGGGGGTGGTTGTGGGTGGTGTGTAAGGGCATGGGTGTGGTGGGTGCTTGTGTGTTGGTGTGTGTGTTGTGTGTGTTTGTGTTTGTGTGTGTGTTTGTGTTTGTGTGTTGTGTGTCGGTGCAAAACGTGTCAAAATGTCAGCTGTGGGATTTGAAGCCACGAGTACGAATACATTACGACCTGAACGTAACCCCTTAGACCACTCGGGCAAACTGACACGCCAATATTGACACTTTTTGACCCACCCATCACTACACTTACACACAACACGCCAGGACAAAACAACACATCACCACACAACTTCCCACACACTCTAACAACACCCTCCACGCTCCACACCACGCATTCGTATCGTAGACCAACACCAACACCAACTCGCCACTCACCCCAACGCGTTGATCTCGCCGTGCGCTCGACAGCGGAGACACCTTCCACGCGACTCCACACCAAAAGCCAAAGCCACCTCGGCTCCCATCGTCATCACCGAACTTGACTGGACAGTGCACCCCATCTATTCGACTCGCGCAGAACTCACGGTTTATGCACGTTCGCATTCGTCGTATCCGTGTGTCTGTGCGTCTGTGTGTCTGTGTGTCTTTGTGTTGTTGTATGTGTCTATGTGTCTGTGTATTAATGTGTGTGCCTGGCGAGTGGCTTTGCTGCCTGCTGTTGTTGGCGGTCAGTTGCCGTGTGTGTTTTAGTTTCTCTTCTTCTTCCCGCCATCCCGTCTCCCCGTCTTCGTTGTTTCTCTGTTTTTGCCTAGTCTTCGTTCTTTCTAGTCTCGCCTCTTTCTCTGTAGTCTCACCTCCTCTTCCTAGTATTGCTTCTTTCTGTCGTGTTGCTTGGTTCCCGCCTTGCCTCTTTGTCTTTTGCCCTTTGCCCTTTGCCCTTTGCCCTTTGCCCTTTGCCCTTTGCCCTTTGCCCTTTGCCCTTTGCCCTTTGTCCAGACAGACACGAGTGCTCCCAACGCTTGCCTCGCGCTCCGAGGACACTGGGCTACTCCAGAATTTGACTCGGGGCTTCACGCCACACACAAACAACAGATATCCACGAACAAAGCACGCAATCACCAAGCAACACGTTCTCCCGCCACCGCTCCACCCAACACGGCGGTCATGCCAGGCAAGGAGAACCAACAGCGGCAAAGATTGGACACACTTCATGGGTGTCGGGACAGCGGACTCCGGGCAATGCAATGCGACGGGTAATGAATGGACAGGACCCGGTCAGGAGACAGCGCCTCAAAAGGTCATGGTGTGGGAAGAGGCGAAGAGGGGAGGAGAGGGAGGAGAGAGAGAGAGAGAGGAGGAGGAGGAGGAGGAGAGAGAGAGAGGGGGAGAAGGGAGACGTGTGGTGGTGGGGGAGGGGAGGAGGGGGTGGTTGTGGGTGGTGTGTAAGGGCATGGGTGTGGTGGGTGCTTGTGTGTTGGTGTGTGTGTTGTGTGTGTTTGTGTTTGTGTGTGTGTTTGTGTTTGTGTGTTGTGTGTCGGTGCAAAACGTGTCAAAATGTCAGCTGTGGGATTTGAAGCCACGAGTACGAATACATTACGACCTGAACGTAACCCCTTAGACCACTCGGGCAAACTGACACGCCAATATTGACACTTTTTGACCCACCCATCACTACACTTACACACAACACGCCAGGACAAAACAACACATCACCACACAACTTCCCACACACTCTAACAACACCCTCCACGCTCCACACCACGCATTCGTATCGTAGACCAACACCAACACCAACTCGCCACTCACCCCAACGCGTTGATCTCGCCGTGCGCTCGACAGCGGAGACACCTTCCACGCGACTCCACACCAAAAGCCAAAGCCACCTCGGCTCCCATCGTCATCACCGAACTTGACTGGACAGTGCACCCCATCTATTCGACTCGCGCAGAACTCACGGTTTATGCACGTTCGCATTCGTCGTATCCGTGTGTCTGTGCGTCTGTGTGTCTGTGTGTCTTTGTGTTGTTGTATGTGTCTATGTGTCTGTGTATTAATGTGTGTGCCTGGCGAGTGGCTTTGCTGCCTGCTGTTGTTGGCGGTCAGTTGCCGTGTGTGTTTTAGTTTCTCTTCTTCTTCCCGCCATCCCGTCTCCCCGTCTTCGTTGTTTCTCTGTTTTTGCCTAGTCTTCGTTCTTTCTAGTCTCGCCTCTTTCTCTGTAGTCTCACCTCCTCTTCCTAGTATTGCTTCTTTCTGTCGTGTTGCTTGGTTCCCGCCTTGCCTCTTTGTCTTTTGCCCTTTGCCCTTTGCCCTTTGCCCTTTGCCCTTTGCCCTTTGCCCTTTGCCCTTTGCCCTTTGCCCTTTGCCCTTTGTCCAGACAGACACGAGTGCTCCCAACGCTTGCCTCGCGCTCCGAGGACACTGGGCTACTCCAGAATTTGACTCGGGGCTTCACGCCACACACAAACAACAGATATCCACGAACAAAGCACGCAATCACCAAGCAACACGTTCTCCCGCCACCGCTCCACCCAACACGGCGGTCATGCCAGGCAAGGAGAACCAACAGCGGCAAAGATTGGACACACTTCATGGGTGTCGGGACAGCGGACTCCGGGCAATGCAATGCGACGGGTAATGAATGGACAGGACCCGGTCAGGAGACAGCGCCTCAAAAGGTCATGGTGTGGGAAGAGGCGAAGAGGGGAGGAGAGGGAGGAGAGAGAGAGAGAGAGGAGGAGGAGGAGGAGGAGAGAGAGAGAGGGGGAGAAGGGAGACGTGTGGTGGTGGGGGAGGGGAGGAGGGGGTGGTTGTGGGTGGTGTGTAAGGGCATGGGTGTGGTGGGTGCTTGTGTGTTGGTGTGTGTGTTGTGTGTGTTTGTGTTTGTGTGTGTGTTTGTGTTTGTGTGTTGTGTGTCGGTGCAAAACGTGTCAAAATGTCAGCTGTGGGATTTGAACCCACGAGTACGAATACATTACGACCTGAACGTAACCCCTTAGACCACTCGGGCAAACTGACACGCCAATATTGACACTTTTTGACCCACCCATCACTACACTTACACACAACACGCCAGGACAAAACAACACATCACCACACAACTTCCCACACACTCTAACAACACCCTCCACGCTCCACACCACGCATTCGTATCGTAGACCAACACCAACACCAACTCGCCACTCACCCCAACGCGTTGATCTCGCCGTGCGCTCGACAGCGGAGACACCTTCCACGCGACTCCACACCAAAAGCCAAAGCCACCTCGGCTCCCATCGTCATCACCGAACTTGACTGGACAGTGCACCCCATCTATTCGACTCGCGCAGAACTCACGGTTTATGCACGTTCGCATTCGTCGTATCCGTGTGTCTGTGCGTCTGTGTGTCTGTGTGTCTTTGTGTTGTTGTATGTGTCTATGTGTCTGTGTATTAATGTGTGTGCCTGGCGAGTGGCTTTGCTGCCTGCTGTTGTTGGCGGTCAGTTGCCGTGTGTGTTTTAGTTTCTCTTCTTCTTCCCGCCATCCCGTCTCCCCGTCTTCGTTGTTTCTCTGTTTTTGCCTAGTCTTCGTTCTTTCTAGTCTCGCCTCTTTCTCTGTAGTCTCACCTCCTCTTCCTAGTATTGCTTCTTTCTGTCGTGTTGCTTGGTTCCCGCCTTGCCTCTTTGTCTTTTGCCCTTTGCCCTTTGCCCTTTGCCCTTTGCCCTTTGCCCTTTGCCCTTTGCCCTTTGCCCTTTGCCCTTTGCCCTTTGTCCAGACAGACACGAGTGCTCCCAACGCTTGCCTCGCGCTCCGAGGACACTGGGCTACTCCAGAATTTGACTCGGGGCTTCACGCCACACACAAACAACAGATATCCACGAACAAAGCACGCAATCACCAAGCAACACGTTCTCCCGCCACCGCTCCACCCAACACGGCGGTCATGCCAGGCAAGGAGAACCAACAGCGGCAAAGATTGGACACACTTCATGGGTGTCGGGACAGCGGACTCCGGGCAATGCAATGCGACGGGTAATGAATGGACAGGACCCGGTCAGGAGACAGCGCCTCAAAAGGTCATGGTGTGGGAAGAGGCGAAGAGGGGAGGAGAGGGAGGAGAGAGAGAGAGAGAGGAGGAGGAGGAGGAGGAGAGAGAGAGAGGGGGAGAAGGGAGACGTGTGGTGGTGGGGGAGGGGAGGAGGGGGTGGTTGTGGGTGGTGTGTAAGGGCATGGGTGTGGTGGGTGCTTGTGTGTTGGTGTGTGTGTTGTGTGTGTTTGTGTTTGTGTGTGTGTTTGTGTTTGTGTGTTGTGTGTCGGTGCAAAACGTGTCAAAATGTCAGCTGTGGGATTTGAAGCCACGAGTACGAATACATTACGACCTGAACGTAACCCCTTAGACCACTCGGGCAAACTGACACGCCAATATTGACACTTTTTGACCCACCCATCACTACACTTACACACAACACGCCAGGACAAAACAACACATCACCACACAACTTCCCACACACTCTAACAACACCCTCCACGCTCCACACCACGCATTCGTATCGTAGACCAACACCAACACCAACTCGCCACTCACCCCAACGCGTTGATCTCGCCGTGCGCTCGACAGCGGAGACACCTTCCACGCGACTCCACACCAAAAGCCAAAGCCACCTCGGCTCCCATCGTCATCACCGAACTTGACTGGACAGTGCACCCCATCTATTCGACTCGCGCAGAACTCACGGTTTATGCACGTTCGCATTCGTCGTATCCGTGTGTCTGTGCGTCTGTGTGTCTGTGTGTCTTTGTGTTGTTGTATGTGTCTATGTGTCTGTGTATTAATGTGTGTGCCTGGCGAGTGGCTTTGCTGCCTGCTGTTGTTGGCGGTCAGTTGCCGTGTGTGTTTTAGTTTCTCTTCTTCTTCCCGCCATCCCGTCTCCCCGTCTTCGTTGTTTCTCTGTTTTTGCCTAGTCTTCGTTCTTTCTAGTCTCGCCTCTTTCTCTGTAGTCTCACCTCCTCTTCCTAGTATTGCTTCTTTCTGTCGTGTTGCTTGGTTCCCGCCTTGCCTCTTTGTCTTTTGCCCTTTGCCCTTTGCCCTTTGCCCTTTGCCCTTTGCCCTTTGCCCTTTGCCCTTTGCCCTTTGCCCTTTGCCCTTTGTCCAGACAGACACGAGTGCTCCCAACGCTTGCCTCGCGCTCCGAGGACACTGGGCTACTCCAGAATTTGACTCGGGGCTTCACGCCACACACAAACAACAGATATCCACGAACAAAGCACGCAATCACCAAGCAACACGTTCTCCCGCCACCGCTCCACCCAACACGGCGGTCATGCCAGGCAAGGAGAACCAACAGCGGCAAAGATTGGACACACTTCATGGGTGTCGGGACAGCGGACTCCGGGCAATGCAATGCGACGGGTAATGAATGGACAGGACCCGGTCAGGAGACAGCGCCTCAAAAGGTCATGGTGTGGGAAGAGGCGAAGAGGGGAGGAGAGGGAGGAGAGAGAGAGAGAGAGGAGGAGGAGGAGGAGGAGAGAGAGAGAGGGGGAGAAGGGAGACGTGTGGTGGTGGGGGAGGGGAGGAGGGGGTGGTTGTGGGTGGTGTGTAAGGGCATGGGTGTGGTGGGTGCTTGTGTGTTGGTGTGTGTGTTGTGTGTGTTTGTGTTTGTGTGTGTGTTTGTGTTTGTGTGTTGTGTGTCGGTGCAAAACGTGTCAAAATGTCAGCTGTGGGATTTGAACCCACGAGTACGAATACATTACGACCTGAACGTAACCCCTTAGACCACTCGGGCAAACTGACACGCCAATATTGACACTTTTTGACCCACCCATCACTACACTTACACACAACACGCCAGGACAAAACAACACATCACCACACAACTTCCCACACACTCTAACAACACCCTCCACGCTCCACACCACGCATTCGTATCGTAGACCAACACCAACACCAACTCGCCACTCACCCCAACGCGTTGATCTCGCCGTGCGCTCGACAGCGGAGACACCTTCCACGCGACTCCACACCAAAAGCCAAAGCCACCTCGGCTCCCATCGTCATCACCGAACTTGACTGGACAGTGCACCCCATCTATTCGACTCGCGCAGAACTCACGGTTTATGCACGTTCGCATTCGTCGTATCCGTGTGTCTGTGCGTCTGTGTGTCTGTGTGTCTTTGTGTTGTTGTATGTGTCTATGTGTCTGTGTATTAATGTGTGTGCCTGGCGAGTGGCTTTGCTGCCTGCTGTTGTTGGCGGTCAGTTGCCGTGTGTGTTTTAGTTTCTCTTCTTCTTCCCGCCATCCCGTCTCCCCGTCTTCGTTGTTTCTCTGTTTTTGCCTAGTCTTCGTTCTTTCTAGTCTCGCCTCTTTCTCTGTAGTCTCACCTCCTCTTCCTAGTATTGCTTCTTTCTGTCGTGTTGCTTGGTTCCCGCCTTGCCTCTTTGTCTTTTGCCCTTTGCCCTTTGCCCTTTGCCCTTTGCCCTTTGCCCTTTGCCCTTTGCCCTTTGCCCTTTGCCCTTTGCCCTTTGCCCTTTGTCCAGACAGACACGAGTGCTCCCAACGCTTGCCTCGCGCTCCGAGGACACTGGGCTACTCCAGAATTTGACTCGGGGCTTCACGCCACACACAAACAACAGATATCCACGAACAAAGCACGCAATCACCAAGCAACACGTTCTCCCGCCACCGCTCCACCCAACACGGCGGTCATGCCAGGCAAGGAGAACCAACAGCGGCAAAGATTGGACACACTTCATGGGTGTCGGGACAGCGGACTCCGGGCAATGCAATGCGACGGGTAATGAATGGACAGGACCCGGTCAGGAGACAGCGCCTCAAAAGGTCATGGTGTGGGAAGAGGCGAAGAGGGGAGGAGAGGGAGGAGAGAGAGAGAGAGAGGAGGAGGAGGAGGAGGAGAGAGAGAGAGGGGGAGAAGGGAGACGTGTGGTGGTGGGGGAGGGGAGGAGGGGGTGGTTGTGGGTGGTGTGTAAGGGCATGGGTGTGGTGGGTGCTTGTGTGTTGGTGTGTGTGTTGTGTGTGTTTGTGTTTGTGTGTGTGTTTGTGTTTGTGTGTTGTGTGTCGGTGCAAAACGTGTCAAAATGTCAGCTGTGGGATTTGAACCCACGAGTACGAATACATTACGACCTGAACGTAACCCCTTAGACCACTCGGGCAAACTGACACGCCAATATTGACACTTTTTGACCCACCCATCACTACACTTACACACAACACGCCAGGACAAAACAACACATCACCACACAACTTCCCACACACTCTAACAACACCCTCCACGCTCCACACCACGCATTCGTATCGTAGACCAACACCAACACCAACTCGCCACTCACCCCAACGCGTTGATCTCGCCGTGCGCTCGACAGCGGAGACACCTTCCACGCGACTCCACACCAAAAGCCAAAGCCACCTCGGCTCCCATCGTCATCACCGAACTTGACTGGACAGTGCACCCCATCTATTCGACTCGCGCAGAACTCACGGTTTATGCACGTTCGCATTCGTCGTATCCGTGTGTCTGTGCGTCTGTGTGTCTGTGTGTCTTTGTGTTGTTGTATGTGTCTATGTGTCTGTGTATTAATGTGTGTGCCTGGCGAGTGGCTTTGCTGCCTGCTGTTGTTGGCGGTCAGTTGCCGTGTGTGTTTTAGTTTCTCTTCTTCTTCCCGCCATCCCGTCTCCCCGTCTTCGTTGTTTCTCTGTTTTTGCCTAGTCTTCGTTCTTTCTAGTCTCGCCTCTTTCTCTGTAGTCTCACCTCCTCTTCCTAGTATTGCTTCTTTCTGTCGTGTTGCTTGGTTCCCGCCTTGCCTCTTTGTCTTTTGCCCTTTGCCCTTTGCCCTTTGCCCTTTGCCCTTTGCCCTTTGCCCTTTGCCCTTTGCCCTTTGCCCTTTGCCCTTTGTCCAGACAGACACGAGTGCTCCCAACGCTTGCCTCGCGCTCCGAGGACACTGGGCTACTCCAGAATTTGACTCGGGGCTTCACGCCACACACAAACAACAGATATCCACGAACAAAGCACGCAATCACCAAGCAACACGTTCTCCCGCCACCGCTCCACCCAACACGGCGGTCATGCCAGGCAAGGAGAACCAACAGCGGCAAAGATTGGACACACTTCATGGGTGTCGGGACAGCGGACTCCGGGCAATGCAATGCGACGGGTAATGAATGGACAGGACCCGGTCAGGAGACAGCGCCTCAAAAGGTCATGGTGTGGGAAGAGGCGAAGAGGGGAGGAGAGGGAGGAGAGAGAGAGAGAGAGGAGGAGGAGGAGGAGGAGAGAGAGAGAGGGGGAGAAGGGAGACGTGTGGTGGTGGGGGAGGGGAGGAGGGGGTGGTTGTGGGTGGTGTGTAAGGGCATGGGTGTGGTGGGTGCTTGTGTGTTGGTGTGTGTGTTGTGTGTGTTTGTGTTTGTGTGTGTGTTTGTGTTTGTGTGTTGTGTGTCGGTGCAAAACGTGTCAAAATGTCAGCTGTGGGATTTGAACCCACGAGTACGAATACATTACGACCTGAACGTAACCCCTTAGACCACTCGGGCAAACTGACACGCCAATATTGACACTTTTTGACCCACCCATCACTACACTTACACACAACACGCCAGGACAAAACAACACATCACCACACAACTTCCCACACACTCTAACAACACCCTCCACGCTCCACACCACGCATTCGTATCGTAGACCAACACCAACACCAACTCGCCACTCACCCCAACGCGTTGATCTCGCCGTGCGCTCGACAGCGGAGACACCTTCCACGCGACTCCACACCAAAAGCCAAAGCCACCTCGGCTCCCATCGTCATCACCGAACTTGACTGGACAGTGCACCCCATCTATTCGACTCGCGCAGAACTCACGGTTTATGCACGTTCGCATTCGTCGTATCCGTGTGTCTGTGCGTCTGTGTGTCTGTGTGTCTTTGTGTTGTTGTATGTGTCTATGTGTCTGTGTATTAATGTGTGTGCCTGGCGAGTGGCTTTGCTGCCTGCTGTTGTTGGCGGTCAGTTGCCGTGTGTGTTTTAGTTTCTCTTCTTCTTCCCGCCATCCCGTCTCCCCGTCTTCGTTGTTTCTCTGTTTTTGCCTAGTCTTCGTTCTTTCTAGTCTCGCCTCTTTCTCTGTAGTCTCACCTCCTCTTCCTAGTATTGCTTCTTTCTGTCGTGTTGCTTGGTTCCCGCCTTGCCTCTTTGTCTTTTGCCCTTTGCCCTTTGCCCTTTGCCCTTTGCCCTTTGCCCTTTGCCCTTTGCCCTTTGCCCTTTGCCCTTTGTCCAGACAGACACGAGTGCTCCCAACGCTTGCCTCGCGCTCCGAGGACACTGGGCTACTCCAGAATTTGACTCGGGGCTTCACGCCACACACAAACAACAGATATCCACGAACAAAGCACGCAATCACCAAGCAACACGTTCTCCCGCCACCGCTCCACCCAACACGGCGGTCATGCCAGGCAAGGAGAACCAACAGCGGCAAAGATTGGACACACTTCATGGGTGTCGGGACAGCGGACTCCGGGCAATGCAATGCGACGGGTAATGAATGGACAGGACCCGGTCAGGAGACAGCGCCTCAAAAGGTCATGGTGTGGGAAGAGGCGAAGAGGGGAGGAGAGGGAGGAGAGAGAGAGAGAGAGGAGGAGGAGGAGGAGGAGAGAGAGAGAGGGGGAGAAGGGAGACGTGTGGTGGTGGGGGAGGGGAGGAGGGGGTGGTTGTGGGTGGTGTGTAAGGGCATGGGTGTGGTGGGTGCTTGTGTGTTGGTGTGTGTGTTGTGTGTGTTTGTGTTTGTGTGTGTGTTTGTGTTTGTGTGTTGTGTGTCGGTGCAAAACGTGTCAAAATGTCAGCTGTGGGATTTGAACCCACGAGTACGAATACATTACGACCTGAACGTAACCCCTTAGACCACTCGGGCAAACTGACACGCCAATATTGACACTTTTTGACCCACCCATCACTACACTTACACACAACACGCCAGGACAAAACAACACATCACCACACAACTTCCCACACACTCTAACAACACCCTCCACGCTCCACACCACGCATTCGTATCGTAGACCAACACCAACACCAACTCGCCACTCACCCCAACGCGTTGATCTCGCCGTGCGCTCGACAGCGGAGACACCTTCCACGCGACTCCACACCAAAAGCCAAAGCCACCTCGGCTCCCATCGTCATCACCGAACTTGACTGGACAGTGCACCCCATCTATTCGACTCGCGCAGAACTCACGGTTTATGCACGTTCGCATTCGTCGTATCCGTGTGTCTGTGCGTCTGTGTGTCTGTGTGTCTTTGTGTTGTTGTATGTGTCTATGTGTCTGTGTATTAATGTGTGTGCCTGGCGAGTGGCTTTGCTGCCTGCTGTTGTTGGCGGTCAGTTGCCGTGTGTGTTTTAGTTTCTCTTCTTCTTCCCGCCATCCCGTCTCCCCGTCTTCGTTGTTTCTCTGTTTTTGCCTAGTCTTCGTTCTTTCTAGTCTCGCCTCTTTCTCTGTAGTCTCACCTCCTCTTCCTAGTATTGCTTCTTTCTGTCGTGTTGCTTGGTTCCCGCCTTGCCTCTTTGTCTTTTGCCCTTTGCCCTTTGCCCTTTGCCCTTTGCCCTTTGCCCTTTGCCCTTTGCCCTTTGCCCTTTGCCCTTTGTCCAGACAGACACGAGTGCTCCCAACGCTTGCCTCGCGCTCCGAGGACACTGGGCTACTCCAGAATTTGACTCGGGGCTTCACGCCACACACAAACAACAGATATCCACGAACAAAGCACGCAATCACCAAGCAACACGTTCTCCCGCCACCGCTCCACCCAACACGGCGGTCATGCCAGGCAAGGAGAACCAACAGCGGCAAAGATTGGACACACTTCATGGGTGTCGGGACAGCGGACTCCGGGCAATGCAATGCGACGGGTAATGAATGGACAGGACCCGGTCAGGAGACAGCGCCTCAAAAGGTCATGGTGTGGGAAGAGGCGAAGAGGGGAGGAGAGGGAGGAGAGAGAGAGAGAGAGGAGGAGGAGGAGGAGGAGAGAGAGAGAGGGGGAGAAGGGAGACGTGTGGTGGTGGGGGAGGGGAGGAGGGGGTGGTTGTGGGTGGTGTGTAAGGGCATGGGTGTGGTGGGTGCTTGTGTGTTGGTGTGTGTGTTGTGTGTGTTTGTGTTTGTGTGTGTGTTTGTGTTTGTGTGTTGTGTGTCGGTGCAAAACGTGTCAAAATGTCAGCTGTGGGATTTGAACCCACGAGTACGAATACATTACGACCTGAACGTAACCCCTTAGACCACTCGGGCAAACTGACACGCCAATATTGACACTTTTTGACCCACCCATCACTACACTTACACACAACACGCCAGGACAAAACAACACATCACCACACAACTTCCCACACACTCTAACAACACCCTCCACGCTCCACACCACGCATTCGTATCGTAGACCAACACCAACACCAACTCGCCACTCACCCCAACGCGTTGATCTCGCCGTGCGCTCGACAGCGGAGACACCTTCCACGCGACTCCACACCAAAAGCCAAAGCCACCTCGGCTCCCATCGTCATCACCGAACTTGACTGGACAGTGCACCCCATCTATTCGACTCGCGCAGAACTCACGGTTTATGCACGTTCGCATTCGTCGTATCCGTGTGTCTGTGCGTCTGTGTGTCTGTGTGTCTTTGTGTTGTTGTATGTGTCTATGTGTCTGTGTATTAATGTGTGTGCCTGGCGAGTGGCTTTGCTGCCTGCTGTTGTTGGCGGTCAGTTGCCGTGTGTGTTTTAGTTTCTCTTCTTCTTCCCGCCATCCCGTCTCCCCGTCTTCGTTGTTTCTCTGTTTTTGCCTAGTCTTCGTTCTTTCTAGTCTCGCCTCTTTCTCTGTAGTCTCACCTCCTCTTCCTAGTATTGCTTCTTTCTGTCGTGTTGCTTGGTTCCCGCCTTGCCTCTTTGTCTTTTGCCCTTTGCCCTTTGCCCTTTGCCCTTTGCCCTTTGCCCTTTGCCCTTTGCCCTTTGCCCTTTGCCCTTTGCCCTTTGTCCAGACAGACACGAGTGCTCCCAACGCTTGCCTCGCGCTCCGAGGACACTGGGCTACTCCAGAATTTGACTCGGGGCTTCACGCCACACACAAACAACAGATATCCACGAACAAAGCACGCAATCACCAAGCAACACGTTCTCCCGCCACCGCTCCACCCAACACGGCGGTCATGCCAGGCAAGGAGAACCAACAGCGGCAAAGATTGGACACACTTCATGGGTGTCGGGACAGCGGACTCCGGGCAATGCAATGCGACGGGTAATGAATGGACAGGACCCGGTCAGGAGACAGCGCCTCAAAAGGTCATGGTGTGGGAAGAGGCGAAGAGGGGAGGAGAGGGAGGAGAGAGAGAGAGAGAGGAGGAGGAGGAGGAGGAGAGAGAGAGAGGGGGAGAAGGGAGACGTGTGGTGGTGGGGGAGGGGAGGAGGGGGTGGTTGTGGGTGGTGTGTAAGGGCATGGGTGTGGTGGGTGCTTGTGTGTTGGTGTGTGTGTTGTGTGTGTTTGTGTTTGTGTGTGTGTTTGTGTTTGTGTGTTGTGTGTCGGTGCAAAACGTGTCAAAATGTCAGCTGTGGGATTTGAACCCACGAGTACGAATACATTACGACCTGAACGTAACCCCTTAGACCACTCGGGCAAACTGACACGCCAATATTGACACTTTTTGACCCACCCATCACTACACTTACACACAACACGCCAGGACAAAACAACACATCACCACACAACTTCCCACACACTCTAACAACACCCTCCACGCTCCACACCACGCATTCGTATCGTAGACCAACACCAACACCAACTCGCCACTCACCCCAACGCGTTGATCTCGCCGTGCGCTCGACAGCGGAGACACCTTCCACGCGACTCCACACCAAAAGCCAAAGCCACCTCGGCTCCCATCGTCATCACCGAACTTGACTGGACAGTGCACCCCATCTATTCGACTCGCGCAGAACTCACGGTTTATGCACGTTCGCATTCGTCGTATCCGTGTGTCTGTGCGTCTGTGTGTCTGTGTGTCTTTGTGTTGTTGTATGTGTCTATGTGTCTGTGTATTAATGTGTGTGCCTGGCGAGTGGCTTTGCTGCCTGCTGTTGTTGGCGGTCAGTTGCCGTGTGTGTTTTAGTTTCTCTTCTTCTTCCCGCCATCCCGTCTCCCCGTCTTCGTTGTTTCTCTGTTTTTGCCTAGTCTTCGTTCTTTCTAGTCTCGCCTCTTTCTCTGTAGTCTCACCTCCTCTTCCTAGTATTGCTTCTTTCTGTCGTGTTGCTTGGTTCCCGCCTTGCCTCTTTGTCTTTTGCCCTTTGCCCTTTGCCCTTTGCCCTTTGCCCTTTGCCCTTTGCCCTTTGCCCTTTGCCCTTTGCCCTTTGCCCTTTGCCCTTTGCCCTTTGTCCAGACAGACACGAGTGCTCCCAACGCTTGCCTCGCGCTCCGAGGACACTGGGCTACTCCAGAATTTGACTCGGGGCTTCACGCCACACACAAACAACAGATATCCACGAACAAAGCACGCAATCACCAAGCAACACGTTCTCCCGCCACCGCTCCACCCAACACGGCGGTCATGCCAGGCAAGGAGAACCAACAGCGGCAAAGATTGGACACACTTCATGGGTGTCGGGACAGCGGACTCCGGGCAATGCAATGCGACGGGTAATGAATGGACAGGACCCGGTCAGGAGACAGCGCCTCAAAAGGTCATGGTGTGGGAAGAGGCGAAGAGGGGAGGAGAGGGAGGAGAGAGAGAGAGAGAGGAGGAGGAGGAGGAGGAGAGAGAGAGAGGGGGAGAAGGGAGACGTGTGGTGGTGGGGGAGGGGAGGAGGGGGTGGTTGTGGGTGGTGTGTAAGGGCATGGGTGTGGTGGGTGCTTGTGTGTTGGTGTGTGTGTTGTGTGTGTTTGTGTTTGTGTGTGTGTTTGTGTTTGTGTGTTGTGTGTCGGTGCAAAACGTGTCAAAATGTCAGCTGTGGGATTTGAAGCCACGAGTACGAATACATTACGACCTGAACGTAACCCCTTAGACCACTCGGGCAAACTGACACGCCAATATTGACACTTTTTGACCCACCCATCACTACACTTACACACAACACGCCAGGACAAAACAACACATCACCACACAACTTCCCACACACTCTAACAACACCCTCCACGCTCCACACCACGCATTCGTATCGTAGACCAACACCAACACCAACTCGCCACTCACCCCAACGCGTTGATCTCGCCGTGCGCTCGACAGCGGAGACACCTTCCACGCGACTCCACACCAAAAGCCAAAGCCACCTCGGCTCCCATCGTCATCACCGAACTTGACTGGACAGTGCACCCCATCTATTCGACTCGCGCAGAACTCACGGTTTATGCACGTTCGCATTCGTCGTATCCGTGTGTCTGTGCGTCTGTGTGTCTGTGTGTCTTTGTGTTGTTGTATGTGTCTATGTGTCTAGGGTTTAGGGTTTAGGGTTTAGGGTTTAGGGTTTAGAGAGGCTTGAAGTGACTTGCAAAGACTTGGTCAGGGAAACTACGACCCAAAGAGTTGCTCTATTACAGATGCAGGGGCTCTTTCGACTTGATGTCTTCGTCGGTGGGCGTCTTCGTGCTGAGTGGAAAATTGAAAACTGAGGAAGACCGCCGACCTCGCCCCCGGGTGCCTACGCTAAAGTCCTACGCTAGAGTCCTACGCTTCTGGGTTCTAGGGCTGGACAGGAACTTGAGTGTTCTGGGTCTGCGTGTCTGTGCTGCTGGGGTCTTGAGACACGTGAGAATATTCGACGTCCTGGGTTGAACATTCTCGAACATTCTCGGGAATATTCTCGAATGTTCGGTCGAACGTTCTCGAACCTTCGACAAACTTTTCGACTGGGTTGGCCGAAATTTTCGTCTGGGTTTAGGGTTTAGGGTAGGGTTTGGGGTTGAGGGTCGGGGATGGGTTGTAGACAGATAGTGCACGATCCGGGCGGCCATTCTTGAATTTGCTCGCAATATGCCAAGCGTTCGCTGTTACCCTTTCGAGGGGGATCATCCCAAGCCAGCCGCTCCGTGAGCCTTCACTGCACGACCCCATACTCTGTGGCATGGTTCCAAATGAGTGGGTAGCAGCAAGGCTAAACACGTTCTCGCGCGCTGGAAGGGCACGGTCATCCGTGTCCGGGGTGGTCCAGGCTTTAATGCATGGCATCTCCCGAGCTGTTCTTGAAGTGGTCGTCGTAGATGTTGGCCCTGAACTCTGATGGACAGAGTATGTCTCGGAGGTTCCGTGGACGGCGGTAGCACACAGTGATCTTGATGTTGTGGGCTGCGAACTCGTCTTCAATACGGTGGGCTTGATAGATAGCTCGTAGTTGTTTCCGAGTTGGGCCGTTCGGGTCATAAGGCACAGACAAGAAGACTTGCTTGGGCTTGCCGAGTTCCGTGGTTGGCCGCGTCGTCTGTTGTGCTTCTTCTTGTAGCTTGGCGATTCTTTCGATGGCGTCGCGGAAATGGTCTCTAAGCTGGTTAGAGTTGTATCCGCGAGCTGCCAGGCGCTGGAAGAAGGCTCTGACTTGAGACAGGAAATCTTCCTTCCTGGTGTTCTGGCGGTAATACTTCTGGACAATGCCGATGATGAGGCCTTTCAGAACGCCTGGAGGGTGTGCGCTTTGAGCCGCGATGTAGAGATAGAGATTGAGCTCTTTCTCATGAGTTCGAGTCTCGTATCTCGTGTCGGATCGGCGGATTTTGAGGTCAAGAAACGGTGCTTCACGACCGCGTTCCATGTACGTCCAGCGAAGTCCTGGAATCGTGTTGAGGCGGATCTTGAAGAGTTCGAAAGCACGGGGATCTTTTCCGTCTTGCCAAATCAAAAACACGTCGTCGATGTAGCGCTTGTAGAGCACGATGTAGTTGCTGAACTCTCGAAGGATGCTTCGCTCGTGATACGCTACGTAGAGTGATGCGTACGTGGGGGCACATGGTGTTCCCATGGCGGTGCCCTTGATTTGCTTCCACACGCAGTCTCCGAACATGAACAAGTTCTCGTTCATGATGTAGTCGAGACCTTGGACGATCACATTCTCGAAGCGATGCTTCTCTTCTTGGAGCATGGCTTTGATTGTTGCGATGCCGATGTTGGTGGGGATGTTGGTGTAGAGCGAGACGGCGTCAAATGTGAACAAACGATGCTTGGGGCTGGGCTGAATCTGTCGAAGTTCAGTCAGCAGCGTGTCGGAGTCTCGAAGGTACGATGGCTGTCGCTGGAGCATGTCTTGCAACTGGAAATCGATCCACTTCGAGAGACCGGCTGTCGGTGTTCCGCAGCTGGCAATGATAGGGCGAATGGCGAGATCCTCCTTGTGGAGCTTTATCAGGCCATAGAAGCGTCCTAACTTGCACGAACTTGGATTACACTTGATGACAGCAACTTGTCGTTGGATGACTGGATCTTCACGGTACTGGTAGTTGAGTAGCATGTAGATCAGGTTCACTTTGGCTGCGATCCGTTGGATCTGGGTCTCTGGTCCGTTGGGAAGACGATACAATGGCGTGTATGTCTCCTCGTCACTCAGGTGATCAAGACACATGGAAGTGTACTGTGATCGAAGCATGAGCGTCGGGCCGAGGTTCTTGTCTGCCTGCACGACCATCAAGTTCGGATCATTTCGTAGCAATCGTAGCAAGTTGCGTTGGTTGCTGTCGAGGTTGAACTTGTGTCGGAAGGGATACTGTGCAATGAGTTCGGTCGCGTGTGACTTGATCGACTCCAGTAAATCTTCTTGATGGCGTGGCAGGTGGTTTGGCTGGAAAGCAAGGTTTGGAACGTAGATCTTCGAGTTGTAGTCGCGGTCGCTGGAGTCAGCAAACTGGACTGCAATTCGAAGAGACCGGACGAGTTTGGGGAAGATGGTAACTGGCGAGAGGGAAGAGCGTTGCGGCGGAGGTGTCGGGCAGAACTTGAGGTTCAGACCCAGGAGTCTCTTCAGACCTGGTGGAATCTTGGTGCCACGTGGTGTGAGATTGTGGAACGCGAGATTGCGAGGCAATGCGTCCACATCACAAGCCCTACGACAGCCGAAGATCAAACTGGCGTTGAAGAGATCCGAGCGGTCGCGTCTTATGATCGCGCGGTTTTGGCGCCGCGCGGCGGTTTGTCGGCGGCGTTGCTCCTTTTCCTTTTGCTTGCGCTTCGCGTGTTGCCGTTTCTTCCGCTGTTTGAGGCGGAAGTTCCCTTTGCGGCGTCGGCCTTTGGTGCAGGGTGCTTCTTGTTCTTGCTGACGGTCGCACCCTTCGCGCCAGCTCTGGCGTTTTTTCGTTCCTGTTGCTTTGGAACCTTCCGGTCGATACGGAGCTGTCGTAGTTCGTTCTTGATCGATTGTAGCTTGCGATCAATCAACACGTTCACGAGATCCTGGTTTGGAGTTTCCACCTCCATGTCGGCAGCCGCGGCTTGCTTGGCTTGCTTGTCGACGAGTCGGATGCTCGCATCAGCTTGGCTGTATCGTTCCGCAAGCTCAAACTGGGTCAGGCGAGCTTCGAACTCGTCCTTGGCATGGTGGTAGATGTCGACATATGCGTTCTCGTCTCGATCTTCTTCTTCCATGGCATCCCAGTTGATAGTGTCATACTTGCCGTTCGGGTCGGCTTTGCATGCGAGCTTGCAGTACTCAAGTGCTCGATCTTGGAAATCGTCTCGGAGCTTCTGAACTTGGAGCTCAAGTTGTTCGAGTTCGGCTTTCTGTACGCTGAGGATGAGATCGAAGGCTTGGTGCTGAAACTGTAGCTTCAGAGCATCGAATTGATTCATCAGCGTGAGCACTCGAGTTGGAAGGGCCGTCTGGAGTTCGTTGGAGACAACAAGCTTGGCCTGTACTCGCAGGGATCTGGGTACTTCTTGGCGTTCGCGTTGTTGTTGCATCTTGCGGAGGCTCTCTTGCTTCGCGCTGAGCTTCCGGTGCAGCTTCTTATAGCGCTCCAGATACTCCAGGGTGGTCTTCATCAGTGGGCGCGGCAGACTACGATCCATGGCGATGATGGAGAGTCTTTCCTTAATTGCTTCGTCACGCGGGGCTTGGTCTAGGGTTTAGAGAGGCTTGAAGTGACTTGCAAAGACTTGGTCAGGGAAACTACGACCCAAAGAGTTGCTCTATTACAGATGCAGGGGCTCTTTCGACTTGATGTCTTCGTCGGTGGGCGTCTTCGTGCTGAGTGGAAAATTGAAAACTGAGGAAGACCGCCGACCTCGCCCCCGGGTGCCTACGCTAAAGTCCTACGCTAGAGTCCTACGCTTCTGGGTTCTAGGGCTGGACAGGAACTTGAGTGTTCTGGGTCTGCGTGTCTGTGCTGCTGGGGTCTTGAGACACGTGAGAATATTCGACGTCCTGGGTTGAACATTCTCGAACATTCTCGGGAATATTCTCGAATGTTCGGTCGAACGTTCTCGAACCTTCGACAAACTTTTCGACTGGGTTGGCCGAAATTTTCGTCTGGGTTTAGGGTTTAGGGTAGGGTTTGGGGTTGAGGGTCGGGGATGGGTTGTAGACAGATAGTGCACGATCCGGGCGGCCATTCTTGAATTTGCTCGCAATATGCCAAGCGTTCG
Organism: Pythium myriotylum; assembly: GCA_023091665.1. Lineage (NCBI taxonomy): Eukaryota > Oomycota > Peronosporomycetes > Pythiales > Pythiaceae > Pythium > Pythium myriotylum. Next base: position 9,299 of record JALJCQ010000021.1, on the reverse strand, counting down.
CTGTTACCCTTTCGAGGGGGATCATCCCAAGCCAGCCGCTCCGTGAGCCTTCACTGCACGACCCCATACTCTGTGGCATGGTTCCAAATGAGTGGGTAGCAGCAAGGCTAAACACGTTCTCGCGCGCTGGAAGGGCACGGTCATCCGTGTCCGGGGTGGTCCAGGCTTTAATGCATGGCATCTCCCGAGCTGTTCTTGAAGTGGTCGTCGTAGATGTTGGCCCTGAACTCTGATGGACAGAGTATGTCTCGGAGGTTCCGTGGACGGCGGTAGCACACAGTGATCTTGATGTTGTGGGCTGCGAACTCGTCTTCAATACGGTGGGCTTGATAGATAGCTCGTAGTTGTTTCCGAGTTGGGCCGTTCGGGTCATAAGGCACAGACAAGAAGACTTGCTTGGGCTTGCCGAGTTCCGTGGTTGGCCGCGTCGTCTGTTGTGCTTCTTCTTGTAGCTTGGCGATTCTTTCGATGGCGTCGCGGAAATGGTCTCTAAGCTGGTTAGAGTTGTATCCGCGAGCTGCCAGGCGCTGGAAGAAGGCTCTGACTTGAGACAGGAAATCTTCCTTCCTGGTGTTCTGGCGGTAATACTTCTGGACAATGCCGATGATGAGGCCTTTCAGAACGCCTGGAGGGTGTGCGCTTTGAGCCGCGATGTAGAGATAGAGATTGAGCTCTTTCTCATGAGTTCGAGTCTCGTATCTCGTGTCGGATCGGCGGATTTTGAGGTCAAGAAACGGTGCTTCACGACCGCGTTCCATGTACGTCCAGCGAAGTCCTGGAATCGTGTTGAGGCGGATCTTGAAGAGTTCGAAAGCACGGGGATCTTTTCCGTCTTGCCAAATCAAAAACACGTCGTCGATGTAGCGCTTGTAGAGCACGATGTAGTTGCTGAACTCTCGAAGGATGCTTCGCTCGTGATACGCTACGTAGAGTGATGCGTACGTGGGGGCACATGGTGTTCCCATGGCGGTGCCCTTGATTTGCTTCCACACGCAGTCTCCGAACATGAACAAGTTCTCGTTCATGATGTAGTCGAGACCTTGGACGATCACATTCTCGAAGCGATGCTTCTCTTCTTGGAGCATGGCTTTGATTGTTGCGATGCCGATGTTGGTGGGGATGTTGGTGTAGAGCGAGACGGCGTCAAATGTGAACAAACGATGCTTGGGGCTGGGCTGAATCTGTCGAAGTTCAGTCAGCAGCGTGTCGGAGTCTCGAAGGTACGATGGCTGTCGCTGGAGCATGTCTTGCAACTGGAAATCGATCCACTTCGAGAGACCGGCTGTCGGTGTTCCGCAGCTGGCAATGATAGGGCGAATGGCGAGATCCTCCTTGTGGAGCTTTATCAGGCCATAGAAGCGTCCTAACTTGCACGAACTTGGATTACACTTGATGACAGCAACTTGTCGTTGGATGACTGGATCTTCACGGTACTGGTAGTTGAGTAGCATGTAGATCAGGTTCACTTTGGCTGCGATCCGTTGGATCTGGGTCTCTGGTCCGTTGGGAAGACGATACAATGGCGTGTATGTCTCCTCGTCACTCAGGTGATCAAGACACATGGAAGTGTACTGTGATCGAAGCATGAGCGTCGGGCCGAGGTTCTTGTCTGCCTGCACGACCATCAAGTTCGGATCATTTCGTAGCAATCGTAGCAAGTTGCGTTGGTTGCTGTCGAGGTTGAACTTGTGTCGGAAGGGATACTGTGCAATGAGTTCGGTCGCGTGTGACTTGATCGACTCCAGTAAATCTTCTTGATGGCGTGGCAGGTGGTTTGGCTGGAAAGCAAGGTTTGGAACGTAGATCTTCGAGTTGTAGTCGCGGTCGCTGGAGTCAGCAAACTGGACTGCAATTCGAAGAGACCGGACGAGTTTGGGGAAGATGGTAACTGGCGAGAGGGAAGAGCGTTGCGGCGGAGGTGTCGGGCAGAACTTGAGGTTCAGACCCAGGAGTCTCTTCAGACCTGGTGGAATCTTGGTGCCACGTGGTGTGAGATTGTGGAACGCGAGATTGCGAGGCAATGCGTCCACATCACAAGCCCTACGACAGCCGAAGATCAAACTGGCGTTGAAGAGATCCGAGCGGTCGCGTCTTATGATCGCGCGGTTTTGGCGCCGCGCGGCGGTTTGTCGGCGGCGTTGCTCCTTTTCCTTTTGCTTGCGCTTCGCGTGTTGCCGTTTCTTCCGCTGTTTGAGGCGGAAGTTCCCTTTGCGGCGTCGGCCTTTGGTGCAGGGTGCTTCTTGTTCTTGCTGACGGTCGCACCCTTCGCGCCAGCTCTGGCGTTTTTTCGTTCCTGTTGCTTTGGAACCTTCCGGTCGATACGGAGCTGTCGTAGTTCGTTCTTGATCGATTGTAGCTTGCGATCAATCAACACGTTCACGAGATCCTGGTTTGGAGTTTCCACCTCCATGTCGGCAGCCGCGGCTTGCTTGGCTTGCTTGTCGACGAGTCGGATGCTCGCATCAGCTTGGCTGTATCGTTCCGCAAGCTCAAACTGGGTCAGGCGAGCTTCGAACTCGTCCTTGGCATGGTGGTAGATGTCGACATATGCGTTCTCGTCTCGATCTTCTTCTTCCATGGCATCCCAGTTGATAGTGTCATACTTGCCGTTCGGGTCGGCTTTGCATGCGAGCTTGCAGTACTCAAGTGCTCGATCTTGGAAATCGTCTCGGAGCTTCTGAACTTGGAGCTCAAGTTGTTCGAGTTCGGCTTTCTGTACGCTGAGGATGAGATCGAAGGCTTGGTGCTGAAACTGTAGCTTCAGAGCATCGAATTGATTCATCAGCGTGAGCACTCGAGTTGGAAGGGCCGTCTGGAGTTCGTTGGAGACAACAAGCTTGGCCTGTACTCGCAGGGATCTGGGTACTTCTTGGCGTTCGCGTTGTTGTTGCATCTTGCGGAGGCTCTCTTGCTTCGCGCTGAGCTTCCGGTGCAGCTTCTTATAGCGCTCCAGATACTCCAGGGTGGTCTTCATCAGTGGGCGCGGCAGACTACGATCCATGGCGATGATGGAGAGTCTTTCCTTAATTGCTTCGTCACGCGGGGCTTGGTCTAGGGTTTAGAGAGGCTTGAAGTGACTTGCAAAGACTTGGTCAGGGAAACTACGACCCAAAGAGTTGCTCTATTACAGATGCAGGGGCTCTTTCGACTTGATGTCTTCGTCGGTGGGCGTCTTCGTGCTGAGTGGAAAATTGAAAACTGAGGAAGACCGCCGACCTCGCCCCCGGGTGCCTACGCTAAAGTCCTACGCTAGAGTCCTACGCTTCTGGGTTCTAGGGCTGGACAGGAACTTGAGTGTTCTGGGTCTGCGTGTCTGTGCTGCTGGGGTCTTGAGACACGTGAGAATATTCGACGTCCTGGGTTGAACATTCTCGAACATTCTCGGGAATATTCTCGAATGTTCGGTCGAACGTTCTCGAACCTTCGAGGGTTTAGGGTTTAGGGTTTAGGGTTTAGGGTTTAGGGTTTAGGGTTTAGGGTTTAGAGAGGCTTGAAGTGACTTGCAAAGACTTGGTCAGGGAAACTACGACCCAAAGAGTTGCTCTATTACAGATGCAGGGGCTCTTTCGACTTGATGTCTTCGTCGGTGGGCGTCTTCGTGCTGAGTGGAAAATTGAAAACTGAGGAAGACCGCCGACCTCGCCCCCGGGTGCCTACGCTAAAGTCCTACGCTAGAGTCCTACGCTTCTGGGTTCTAGGGCTGGACAGGAACTTGAGTGTTCTGGGTCTGCGTGTCTGTGCTGCTGGGGTCTTGAGACACGTGAGAATATTCGACGTCCTGGGTTGAACATTCTCGAACATTCTCGGGAATATTCTCGAATGTTCGGTCGAACGTTCTCGAACCTTCGACAAACTTTTCGACTGGGTTGGCCGAAATTTTCGTCTGGGTTTAGGGTTTAGGGTAGGGTTTGGGGTTGAGGGTCGGGGATGGGTTGTAGACAGATAGTGCACGATCCGGGCGGCCATTCTTGAATTTGCTCGCAATATGCCAAGCGTTCGCTGTTACCCTTTCGAGGGGGATCATCCCAAGCCAGCCGCTCCGTGAGCCTTCACTGCACGACCCCATACTCTGTGGCATGGTTCCAAATGAGTGGGTAGCAGCAAGGCTAAACACGTTCTCGCGCGCTGGAAGGGCACGGTCATCCGTGTCCGGGGTGGTCCAGGCTTTAATGCATGGCATCTCCCGAGCTGTTCTTGAAGTGGTCGTCGTAGATGTTGGCCCTGAACTCTGATGGACAGAGTATGTCTCGGAGGTTCCGTGGACGGCGGTAGCACACAGTGATCTTGATGTTGTGGGCTGCGAACTCGTCTTCAATACGGTGGGCTTGATAGATAGCTCGTAGTTGTTTCCGAGTTGGGCCGTTCGGGTCATAAGGCACAGACAAGAAGACTTGCTTGGGCTTGCCGAGTTCCGTGGTTGGCCGCGTCGTCTGTTGTGCTTCTTCTTGTAGCTTGGCGATTCTTTCGATGGCGTCGCGGAAATGGTCTCTAAGCTGGTTAGAGTTGTATCCGCGAGCTGCCAGGCGCTGGAAGAAGGCTCTGACTTGAGACAGGAAATCTTCCTTCCTGGTGTTCTGGCGGTAATACTTCTGGACAATGCCGATGATGAGGCCTTTCAGAACGCCTGGAGGGTGTGCGCTTTGAGCCGCGATGTAGAGATAGAGATTGAGCTCTTTCTCATGAGTTCGAGTCTCGTATCTCGTGTCGGATCGGCGGATTTTGAGGTCAAGAAACGGTGCTTCACGACCGCGTTCCATGTACGTCCAGCGAAGTCCTGGAATCGTGTTGAGGCGGATCTTGAAGAGTTCGAAAGCACGGGGATCTTTTCCGTCTTGCCAAATCAAAAACACGTCGTCGATGTAGCGCTTGTAGAGCACGATGTAGTTGCTGAACTCTCGAAGGATGCTTCGCTCGTGATACGCTACGTAGAGTGATGCGTACGTGGGGGCACATGGTGTTCCCATGGCGGTGCCCTTGATTTGCTTCCACACGCAGTCTCCGAACATGAACAAGTTCTCGTTCATGATGTAGTCGAGACCTTGGACGATCACATTCTCGAAGCGATGCTTCTCTTCTTGGAGCATGGCTTTGATTGTTGCGATGCCGATGTTGGTGGGGATGTTGGTGTAGAGCGAGACGGCGTCAAATGTGAACAAACGATGCTTGGGGCTGGGCTGAATCTGTCGAAGTTCAGTCAGCAGCGTGTCGGAGTCTCGAAGGTACGATGGCTGTCGCTGGAGCATGTCTTGCAACTGGAAATCGATCCACTTCGAGAGACCGGCTGTCGGTGTTCCGCAGCTGGCAATGATAGGGCGAATGGCGAGATCCTCCTTGTGGAGCTTTATCAGGCCATAGAAGCGTCCTAACTTGCACGAACTTGGATTACACTTGATGACAGCAACTTGTCGTTGGATGACTGGATCTTCACGGTACTGGTAGTTGAGTAGCATGTAGATCAGGTTCACTTTGGCTGCGATCCGTTGGATCTGGGTCTCTGGTCCGTTGGGAAGACGATACAATGGCGTGTATGTCTCCTCGTCACTCAGGTGATCAAGACACATGGAAGTGTACTGTGATCGAAGCATGAGCGTCGGGCCGAGGTTCTTGTCTGCCTGCACGACCATCAAGTTCGGATCATTTCGTAGCAATCGTAGCAAGTTGCGTTGGTTGCTGTCGAGGTTGAACTTGTGTCGGAAGGGATACTGTGCAATGAGTTCGGTCGCGTGTGACTTGATCGACTCCAGTAAATCTTCTTGATGGCGTGGCAGGTGGTTTGGCTGGAAAGCAAGGTTTGGAACGTAGATCTTCGAGTTGTAGTCGCGGTCGCTGGAGTCAGCAAACTGGACTGCAATTCGAAGAGACCGGACGAGTTTGGGGAAGATGGTAACTGGCGAGAGGGAAGAGCGTTGCGGCGGAGGTGTCGGGCAGAACTTGAGGTTCAGACCCAGGAGTCTCTTCAGACCTGGTGGAATCTTGGTGCCACGTGGTGTGAGATTGTGGAACGCGAGATTGCGAGGCAATGCGTCCACATCACAAGCCCTACGACAGCCGAAGATCAAACTGGCGTTGAAGAGATCCGAGCGGTCGCGTCTTATGATCGCGCGGTTTTGGCGCCGCGCGGCGGTTTGTCGGCGGCGTTGCTCCTTTTCCTTTTGCTTGCGCTTCGCGTGTTGCCGTTTCTTCCGCTGTTTGAGGCGGAAGTTCCCTTTGCGGCGTCGGCCTTTGGTGCAGGGTGCTTCTTGTTCTTGCTGACGGTCGCACCCTTCGCGCCAGCTCTGGCGTTTTTTCGTTCCTGTTGCTTTGGAACCTTCCGGTCGATACGGAGCTGTCGTAGTTCGTTCTTGATCGATTGTAGCTTGCGATCAATCAACACGTTCACGAGATCCTGGTTTGGAGTTTCCACCTCCATGTCGGCAGCCGCGGCTTGCTTGGCTTGCTTGTCGACGAGTCGGATGCTCGCATCAGCTTGGCTGTATCGTTCCGCAAGCTCAAACTGGGTCAGGCGAGCTTCGAACTCGTCCTTGGCATGGTGGTAGATGTCGACATATGCGTTCTCGTCTCGATCTTCTTCTTCCATGGCATCCCAGTTGATAGTGTCATACTTGCCGTTCGGGTCGGCTTTGCATGCGAGCTTGCAGTACTCAAGTGCTCGATCTTGGAAATCGTCTCGGAGCTTCTGAACTTGGAGCTCAAGTTGTTCGAGTTCGGCTTTCTGTACGCTGAGGATGAGATCGAAGGCTTGGTGCTGAAACTGTAGCTTCAGAGCATCGAATTGATTCATCAGCGTGAGCACTCGAGTTGGAAGGGCCGTCTGGAGTTCGTTGGAGACAACAAGCTTGGCCTGTACTCGCAGGGATCTGGGTACTTCTTGGCGTTCGCGTTGTTGTTGCATCTTGCGGAGGCTCTCTTGCTTCGCGCTGAGCTTCCGGTGCAGCTTCTTATAGCGCTCCAGATACTCCAGGGTGGTCTTCATCAGTGGGCGCGGCAGACTACGATCCATGGCGATGATGGAGAGTCTTTCCTTAATTGCTTCGTCACGCGGGGCTTGGTCTAGGGTTTAGAGAGGCTTGAAGTGACTTGCAAAGACTTGGTCAGGGAAACTACGACCCAAAGAGTTGCTCTATTACAGATGCAGGGGCTCTTTCGACTTGATGTCTTCGTCGGTGGGCGTCTTCGTGCTGAGTGGAAAATTGAAAACTGAGGAAGACCGCCGACCTCGCCCCCGGGTGCCTACGCTAAAGTCCTACGCTAGAGTCCTACGCTTCTGGGTTCTAGGGCTGGACAGGAACTTGAGTGTTCTGGGTCTGCGTGTCTGTGCTGCTGGGGTCTAGGGTCTAGGGTTTAGGGTTTAGGGTTTAGGGTTTAGGGTTTAGGGTTTAGAGAGGCTTGAAGTGACTTGCAAAGACTTGGTCAGGGAAACTACGACCCAAAGAGTTGCTCTATTACAGATGCAGGGGCTCTTTCGACTTGATGTCTTCGTCGGTGGGCGTCTTCGTGCTGAGTGGAAAATTGAAAACTGAGGAAGACCGCCGACCTCGCCCCCGGGTGCCTACGCTAAAGTCCTACGCTAGAGTCCTACGCTTCTGGGTTCTAGGGCTGGACAGGAACTTGAGTGTTCTGGGTCTGCGTGTCTGTGCTGCTGGGGTCTTGAGACACGTGAGAATATTCGACGTCCTGGGTTGAACATTCTCGAACATTCTCGGGAATATTCTCGAATGTTCGGTCGAACGTTCTCGAACCTTCGACAAACTTTTCGACTGGGTTGGCCGAAATTTTCGTCTGGGTTTAGGGTTTAGGGTAGGGTTTGGGGTTGAGGGTCGGGGATGGGTTGTAGACAGATAGTGCACGATCCGGGCGGCCATTCTTGAATTTGCTCGCAATATGCCAAGCGTTCGCTGTTACCCTTTCGAGGGGGATCATCCCAAGCCAGCCGCTCCGTGAGCCTTCACTGCACGACCCCATACTCTGTGGCATGGTTCCAAATGAGTGGGTAGCAGCAAGGCTAAACACGTTCTCGCGCGCTGGAAGGGCACGGTCATCCGTGTCCGGGGTGGTCCAGGCTTTAATGCATGGCATCTCCCGAGCTGTTCTTGAAGTGGTCGTCGTAGATGTTGGCCCTGAACTCTGATGGACAGAGTATGTCTCGGAGGTTCCGTGGACGGCGGTAGCACACAGTGATCTTGATGTTGTGGGCTGCGAACTCGTCTTCAATACGGTGGGCTTGATAGATAGCTCGTAGTTGTTTCCGAGTTGGGCCGTTCGGGTCATAAGGCACAGACAAGAAGACTTGCTTGGGCTTGCCGAGTTCCGTGGTTGGCCGCGTCGTCTGTTGTGCTTCTTCTTGTAGCTTGGCGATTCTTTCGATGGCGTCGCGGAAATGGTCTCTAAGCTGGTTAGAGTTGTATCCGCGAGCTGCCAGGCGCTGGAAGAAGGCTCTGACTTGAGACAGGAAATCTTCCTTCCTGGTGTTCTGGCGGTAATACTTCTGGACAATGCCGATGATGAGGCCTTTCAGAACGCCTGGAGGGTGTGCGCTTTGAGCCGCGATGTAGAGATAGAGATTGAGCTCTTTCTCATGAGTTCGAGTCTCGTATCTCGTGTCGGATCGGCGGATTTTGAGGTCAAGAAACGGTGCTTCACGACCGCGTTCCATGTACGTCCAGCGAAGTCCTGGAATCGTGTTGAGGCGGATCTTGAAGAGTTCGAAAGCACGGGGATCTTTTCCGTCTTGCCAAATCAAAAACACGTCGTCGATGTAGCGCTTGTAGAGCACGATGTAGTTGCTGAACTCTCGAAGGATGCTTCGCTCGTGATACGCTACGTAGAGTGATGCGTACGTGGGGGCACATGGTGTTCCCATGGCGGTGCCCTTGATTTGCTTCCACACGCAGTCTCCGAACATGAACAAGTTCTCGTTCATGATGTAGTCGAGACCTTGGACGATCACATTCTCGAAGCGATGCTTCTCTTCTTGGAGCATGGCTTTGATTGTTGCGATGCCGATGTTGGTGGGGATGTTGGTGTAGAGCGAGACGGCGTCAAATGTGAACAAACGATGCTTGGGGCTGGGCTGAATCTGGGGGTTTAGGGTTTAGGGTTTAGGGTTTAGGGTTTAGGGTTTAGGGTTTAGGGTTTAGGGTTTAGGGTTTAGGGTTTAGGGTTTAGGGTTTAGGGTTTAGGGTTTAGGGTTTAGGGTTTAGGGTTTAGGGTTTAGGGTTTAGGGTTTAGGGTTTAGGGTTTAGGGTTTAGGGTTTAGGGTTTAGGGTTTAGGGTTTAGGGTTTAGGGTTTAGGGTTTAGG